>OY982575.1:16533347-17030208 GCA_963859945.1 Euplagia quadripunctaria | reverse complement strand
CTTGAGCTGTTTCTTACCACTTTGTTCCAGCTAGTCTTTTGATGTCGTCATACTGATAGACCGTAAAAGAAATGAGTGTTTAAGAGAATAGAGTAAAGAGCTTAGGTTTTCACCAAACCAACTAACAAAACCAACCAACTTCCAACCAATCAAATTCCTACCAACAACTAAACTAACTTAAGTAGGTACATTGGTGAATATTCCTGAAGTATATTATGATTATTCTAAAAAATTTATGATACCTAATGATTGTGAAGGTAACGACAGAGGAAGGCAAGGCTCTCGCGACTCAGCTCGGGTGCCCGTTCTTCGAGACGTCAGCTGCACTTCGACACTTCGTTGATGATGCTTTCCACGCGCTCGTTAGGGAAATACGACGCTTGGAAAGACAAAGACAGGTGAATATAGTGTAAATACTTACTATAGTTTACACATTCTGTGCTTATCAGTGTTATAGTACACATCATCTCCACAACAAGAGAAATAAATTTCAATCTTATTAAGACACTAACGTGAATGAAGATGAATGTATGGATGTGGCCTTACTTAGGTGAGCGATTTAAATTGGGCCGTTCAGAGTATTATTTCATTCAGCAGACCTTCAATAGATCCTTCATAATTTTTTCAACTTAATTTGTTATAGTCATCAATAATGGGGACCGGTATATCGACGAGTGGTGGTCGAAGACGCTGGCGGCGACTTCGAAGCATCTTCGCCCTGGTCTTCCGACGACGTAGACGCCACCATACATCGCCTTAGCCTTCGTTGGCGCAACGCTAGTAAGACCTTCACCTTCACTTCAAAAGTCGTCGTAAGTGTAATAAAATAAAGGCGCTAATAACACCAATAAAAATGACATAACATTGTTATGTATTTATTTTGGTATTTAATATCAACGGTGGTGAAAAATGTAACGAAAATATTTTGCAAAACAAACGTTTTAGTAATTATTTTTATTGACAACAGTAAATGTGTTCGAAAAAGATTTTAACATCACGTTTTACAGACTCGTTTTACAACGTAATGTGTACAACTACAATTATGACGTTAAATATAATTATATTCAATCTATAAACCAAAAAAAAAACCTCTGATTTTAGCATGTTAATGTTCCAATGAGATTTTTTTATGCATTTAAAAAAATGTGTTTTAAATGTCCCTTCTTCTACCTCAAAATGATGCTATATTATTTATAGTTAAAAATAACTTCATGTGGCAAATATAAGGATTTCATAATTAGTAAATGTTTTTAATGAATCAATGTGACTATGAAAAAGAGTCCTATCTGGAATCAATAAGAGTTTAAAATAATTTTTTATAATACTTGTGGAGGAGACTATTCTTTGCGATATAACATTAGAGGCCTATTAAAACGGTTCTAATATTAGCTTTCCTTTCTTCGTGATTTGCAATATTTACCAAACAAATAATTTAATCTAATGCAGCTGATTTAACTTGTTATTGGTCTGATACTCATCACAAAAATGAATACATTATTACAAATAATAACACTCTTATATGTGTGTGAAACTCAGTGCCTAAGTACAATGTTAAGACCATTATAAAATAAACCAGAGGGCCAGTAACAGGTTAATTCACTTTAATACCTGTTTTACCATTGGTCAAGATAAAGGTAATTTCCTCACTTTTCTTAGCAAAGTCGTGAATATTTTTGTTATTGGTATAGGGTATTGCAGATTCTAAGCCAATATAGGGACGATTTTGTTGAACTGATGAGAGAACTTAAGAAGTGTTTTTATGTGCGACTCTTAGTTCTCCTGTCGCCTACAAGAGCCAGATCTTGTAGGCGATATCTCAACCAATCCTTACTCGTATTACCCTTTTTTCTGTCTGTAAACTGCAAATAACCTTAGTGTTGCCAATTTCCTTTGCTTTTATTTAAGCAAATTCGGTTGCAAGTGCAGTGATAATTCTTGATTATATTATTTTGACCGATGGAAAACTGGTGTTTAGTTTTTAAAAATTGCCCTTGTCCCTTCAAGTCGCCAACTATTTTGTTGCCATATGAAAAAATGCATTTAAGCTCCTTGCCATTATGCTACTTCAAAAAAGATACCTTGGTCCTCTACCTCTTAAACAATTCCTAATTAGATTAATCTGATATACTAGTTACTTTAAGATCCTTTTTTATAGTTTGTACTTGTAAAATCTAGGCCTAAATATGATCTATTGATAGAATTTACAATGACAGATGCTTTTGTCTCTATGATTGATTGGCCTTTAAAAATGGCAGAAATTCATAAATCTTTTTCGTTTTATTTTTAAAATAAAAATCCTCGGATAACAAACAGATAAACGCGAAATAAGAAATTTTATGTACTTAATATTTTTCATTTATCATTTGTTTAATGTGCCATTACTTAGATGCCATCTTTGAAAGCACATGTATATGACATAGTTTTTATAGACAAGTAAATATACACAAAATGTAGGCAGGAGTACCTAATAGCGTAGACTATGTCTTCCGAGTAACGGAGCCATGAAAGCAATAAGTAAATGTAGAAGTTGTTTTACAATACTTGTTTGTTTTAATCAGTATATAAAATGTTTTACATATTATAAAAATTTATTTAGGAGTTTGAATGTTAGCTTATATAACGTAGTTATGTAGAAAGGGCAAATTTGTGAGCTGACCAGGGTATCACTTGATGTTGTGCAGACATCTGAAAACAACTTGCCAAGATTTATTACAAAACGGTTAACGGCTGAAATTAATAATCGAATTTTAGTTATTAGTTACATTTAAGTAACTGTCATTTCAAACACTAACACTCCAGATAGCCAGTGGTAAAAATAATGGACAAATAATGGTCAGTGGAAAAAAATATTGACTAATACCTAATGACCAGTGCTAAAAATAATGGGCAAATAATGACCAGTGCTGAAAATAATGGGAAAATAATGACTAGTTGTAAAAATGAATGGACATGCATATTCCTTTTTTTTTAAACGGAATATATAATAGTTTAGATTTTGACCGAAATATGTGTTCTGTTGAGAATTAGATAAGTATCTACTTAATTTTTGGATACCTTTAATACGGATTACTGTGCAGCTATAATATATAAAATAGTAAACAAATGAGGTGCAAAACAAATTCTCTGAAAGAAATAAAAGGCTAACCAATTAGACATTCTAGTTAGCTCTCAGATTGGCCCCACAAGTCAGATATATTATATGAACCATAGGGGACCTTGTATGTGAAACGAAATTCCAAATGTATACAATTGCCATATTCGTGTATATTTTACCAACCAAAGTAATTTATATTGACAATTATTTGGGTGTATATTCATTTGACCTTGGCAGTACAATTAAGTAATATAAGTGAGATCTATCGAGCTCTTCGTTCTGTGAAACAGAGTCAGCAATAAATATATAAATTAATATAAATTATATATTTATATAAAGTTAGTAAATAATGTAATCGGTGTATGTATTATTGAAGTACCTAACCTATGTGGATGTGTGAAATGTGTAATGTTAGATTGATACGCACAAATTATAGAGTAGTCGTTGTTGTGTATGATTGTGTGTTTGTTTGTGTGATCCTCCACCTGCGAATCATCCACAAAATACATTGAAATTACCGCTTAAATATTAGTCGCACTAGCATAGTAAAATTAACAAAGTAAGTTTTCAGTAAAGTTGATAATATTACTTGCACTTTGTCTTAAACGTGTCTCTATTTTCCTGAGCTAGATAGGTGATCTGTTGGCTAGAAACATGATCTTCGTCTGAGCTAAACTAGGTCAATTGCCCCAGTCTTACCTAGTGTTACCTAGCTACCTCTATATTATCATAGCATGAAAAATGGTCACGTAGGTTCAGTAGGTTGACACCAAAATAGATCATGACAGTTGTAAATTCCACTACATAATTAAGAATATATATACGTTGCTTCTACATAATCATCTTTTGTGTGTCCTATGATGGCTGGCTTAATATTTGACGTTGGCAACACTGGCACAAAACTGTGGTGTTAAACATATATAGCAGGGTGAATAGTTGTATAAGCTCATGGTGTTGGTGGGCACTTACCTCGCTACACCCAAATGTAGATGTTATAAATCTTTCACATTGATTTTTTAAAGAGGCACAAGTATTTAGAATGAATCACCGTTTTATAATCTAGATTTTTGTGTGATGATTCGTTTTTTGGAGTATAATCACTGCATACCGGGCGACACTGCGTTGTGTTGTACCAACAGTGCAATAAGACCGTGTCAAACTAGGGTATTTAACGGCTAAAGTTGTGGGGAGTGGGGCTTTGGCACTGACCACCGCTATTGGCCCTAAGCAGCGATTCACATTCACAAATAATTTGAATGACCTGAATGTGGTTTGAAGACTATATTATCTGTGGCCGAAGATGATTGTATGTAGTTCTTTGCCACCAAAAATTGCCAGTTTCTTTCTGTCATAATGACAAGTTACAATTGTGACTGTCGAGAAATAATTTCATTATATTTTTAGCGTGACCTATTCAGTGAAGCAAGCCGATTTTATTACTTTTAAGCATATAATGACACTTGCGCCGTGTAAATCTCATAATTTCTAATTTAAATGATATAATCTGCAGATTTTAATTAACTTTACGATTGTGTAATTTTACCATTTTGTTGATATATTTTTTATTGTTCTTATATCGCGTCATAGATATTTGTATCTAGTATCAGTGGTATAATATTAGGAAAAGGCTAATGTTACCAGTATCTGTGGCTCGCACCAAAGTCCCACTCTAAACGCTTGAGCTATGCCGGTCATGGCGTAACTTATTCCTCACAAGGGATTATATAGCTATATAATTTAGTCCTTAAAGCTGTTTAAATAAAGTACAATTTTATTTGTATAAAGTGTAAGTTATGTTTTGTGGTCAACTGAATATGTTCAGTTGTGTAATAACGTATCGATAGGTTCTAACTCTAGTCATTATTGTTTGTATAGCTGTTTATAGACGTCTTCTTAACATGGTTGGTACCGTTCTGGTAAAATGTCACCTTATAATTTGATGTATCAACTAATTTATTTATTAGTAACCAATACAAATGGAACTGACTGTAAAAAATATGAGATGATAAGGATCTCCTTAGTGAGATGATTTTTCAGCCACCGTTAGTCATCGATTTATATGTAATCAGCAAGGAAAAAGGTTAGTGGCATGCTTGTTTGAGAGTTTAGTGGTATAAAATCATAAACTTGCTTGTCTACTAAACACAAAGTGTAGTTGTTCACGTCTTATTGGCAGCTCAATAACAGTGATTAAAAAAAGGGTTTCTAAAATTATGTTAAAAAGAAACAATGTTGAAAAAAGCATGTAGTTGAATATCTCTACTACGAAAAGATTTTTATGCTTTTTCATATTAGTCTTTCATAACTATTGTGGGCACACATAAAAAAAAGACTTGACAAGTGAGACCTACGTTAATCAGGAAAGGCACAATCACTCATCATCATCATCGTCATCGTCATCGTCATCATCTTCATCACCACCACCACCACCACCACCACCATCATCATCATCATCATCATCATACCATCATCTAAAGCTGTTCGTATTTTGAAAGTTACGATGCCAGCGACACAGACCAAAGTTTTTATTTTCACGGCTTGTAATCGGCCTTATACATATAAAAAACTGCGAATAAAACCTTTCTGTTTTGCGCTGTTTTATATAACTAGATTATTTTGAAATCGTGGTTGCCATATTTAAATATTCTATTATGAATGTTGCCATTTTACCAGTACCTACCGCTAACACAATATTATTAGATAATATTGTAGCATTAGAATTATTTGGAAACGCCTTGTTCCTAATGTTCACTTCGCCTAGTGTACTTAATTATCATATCGGGAGATAACTTTTAGTCTATATCATTACAATCAACAATATTTCTACAATTTAATCGTGGAAGAGCCATGCTTCAGCATGTATGGGCCGGCTCGACCGGAGTGGTACCATGGCCTCACAGAAAACCGGCAATGATAGCATTGCTTTTCGCCGCGTGAGTGAGGTTACCGGTTAAAACATAATTTTGATGTATTGGTTAAAATTAAACGAAGTCACAAAACATATTTTGCAATAAAAAATATTCCAATATTTATTATTCATACAACTCGATGCATCAATCCAGTCTGAGGGCTATAAGTCATGTCCCGCATTGTATAGTAAGTAGTACACACTTTAATAGGCCTAACAAGCTTGTCGTAAGTATTTCTACGTATATGTTCATTTATTTGTATGTGACCTTCTATACCATTATTTAATATTGGCAACATATACAAAAAAAACAAAAGTAAGTTTTGAGTATAAAATACAGAACCATCAACCAGAAAATGTTTAAACAAAGAATTCTGTGAAATGATCATGACTAAACAGTTTACGAAACGTTGAACTTTATCCCTTTTTTTTTTGCCTGTGCGCGTGTTAGGTGATGTGATTTAGTTAAAGTGTTGCCATATAAATAAATGGTGTAAATACATATTATATATTTTATTATAAAGTTTTTATGTAAAAGATCGCACATATTAGCGTATCTAGTAGTTCAAAGCCCGTAGTCAGTATGTATTTGAAATTGACGCTTAAAATTATATTTAAAATTTAATTGATATATTTCATAGAATAGAAGGTTATTAAGAGAGTATATTATTATCCTACCGTAGGTGATTTGAACAATAATATTTAATGGTATTTCATGTTTTTATCTCAGACAAAGAACGTAAAATAGATGGAACCTCATTTTTCATTAAACTTATATTGACAACCTCGCAATCGCGTACTATATTATCTTGTGATGGAGGGGGTGTTTTTGAACGCATTGACAGAGGCCCTCTATGGAGGGTAGAGTTTAAGGAGGACGTATATGTCCATATTATGTACGTATCGGATTCAGCCGAGGTTAACTTCAATACTTTGTTGAGAATTTTTCTATAAAGTTTCTTTGTTTGTAGTTTTTTGTGCAAATATTTTATATGTTGGATATTGTTGGAATATTTTGTTTGTTCGGTCAATATATTTATATAAATACATATTTACTTAATTTGTTTTGTGTAATAATTTATAACACCAAATAGTACCTTTCAGATTTGTATTTATATTTTATGCAAGATTGTAAGCAGTGTGTAGAGATTTTGTTGAATAAATGTCACGTTTCGAATTCATTTCGTTTCTTTTTCCTGATCTTTATCACATACTATACAGGACAACACACGATACGAGGGCGCGTATATATCGCACTAGCTGTGCCGCGACTTCGTTCGCGTCTATGTCGGAAAACAACAATATCCTCTAGGCATGTTTTTTTTATAATTAATAGGCACTGAAACAACTTGGAACGTGTAAAACAATATTGTCTTGATTTTTTAAATGCGAAATAACGACATACGTGGGAAAAGCACTAATTTCTTTTCGTATGGAATTTCACCCCACCGTCGGTTTACGTCTGATCTAGGGGCGAGGCCGTATATCAGACGTAAACCGACGAAAACCACACCGTGTGCCTTACGCACCAGTAAGGAGTGGACCGTCGGTACTGCGACGTTATACCTCCAATGGTCTACCCGGCGCCAGCCCGCGGGTGGCAAGCGGGCTCCGTCTACTAACTTTGCGATATCCAGACGCCCTTCACGGGGGATTCTACTGCGGGTGAAGGACTTAAAACCCGTCTCAGCCAACCGCGACGAGAGAGAGCGCGAGATCTTCCTACCGGATCCACTCCGCCACCTCCAGAAGTTCTCCTCGCAGCACATAGCGGTCACGATAAAACGACTGTGGCGAACTAACGCCTCGATTCGTCCGGACTAATTGGGAGACTTGCTGTAGTTAGTAAGTCAGTGCCGTTTCCTAGAAACTGGACCCCTAGGGCCTTCACCAACATGTCATCGGTACTTTTACCTAACAGATTACTCCCAGCCAATACTAAGGTCCACGGTCCACAGAAAATGGCATTTCTCGCATAAAATAATTCCACCACTATTATAAATGTGAAAGTTTGAATGGATGGATGTGTTACTCTTTCACGGAAAAAACCACAACCGATTGCGATGAAACTTGGTATGTAGAAAGCTGGAGATCTGAATTAACGCATATACTACTTTTTATCCCGATATTCCCACGGGATTGGGACATACGCGGTCGAAACCGCGGGGCGCTGGTAGTTATAAATAATAAAAGAAAGACAGTGAGAGAAGCGAAACGAAACAAAGAAGACATTATTGATGGAAATAAAAAAATAAGGAGGGCAGTTAACGAATGAAGAAGGTTAAAATGAGTAAATTACAAAGGTTGGAAGAAGAAGGTAAAAAAACGGGAGAAGTAGCCATCTACAGTAGACGCATCTGCAAGATCCCAGAAAGCAAAAAGAACGAACTTTAACGCATAACAAAAAAGCACGGAAGAAAGGGCAAAAGACATTCAAGTATGTTAGATGTGTGAAAGATAAAAGATGAGGACGTAAAAGACCGACATCGTATATGTAAATATTGGATTACTGAATGAGAGTAGTATAAATAAACGAAGTTAGAGTGGCAGTACAAACTAGGTGTGTAAAATGGGAACAGTTTTTCCCGATGGTATAGCAGTGGAAGTTATTAAAAGAAAATGGATGTCAGTGGCTGACTTTGTTCTTCAATAAGTTTTTGCATGAAGTGATAATTCCTAATGAATGGTTCTCGGTTCACTGTCAGATATTTTGAACAGTGAAACTTGAATATTATTGAAGTAAGAAATGAAACGTCTGGCAGGCGAAATCGGCACTCATTGGTACAGCCAGAAATGGTATTTTTAACCGACATCAAAAAGGAGGAGGTTCACTATTCGTCGTCATCTTTTCTTTTGTATGTTCCCCGATTACTCAAAGACGCCCGGACTGATTAGGAAAATTCTTCTTTTGTTTGAAAGGGTATACTTCCATGGTCATCAGGTCAGGATCTGATGATGGGATCCTAGTGAAATCGAGGGAAGTCTTCAAATTTTATAGGCACACTTGAAGCGATTTGGGTATTTTTATATAGTGACTCGTGCATTTGTTAATTGAATAAGTTTTACTCAAGGTTGGTCTTATTTAAATTTAAAGAAAATATTACCCTTCTAAGGATGGAAAATGAAGAGATGAAAAATGCAGATTATTACAATTTATCACGATTTAGGCGCATTAAAGTCAGTGATACTTATTTTAAAAGATAATCATATATTAATTATAGTTTTTTTCTTTTTTTTTTTAAAAAGACAACTCCCGCATTAGGAATTACTCCTGTGTCGCGGGGGACTTTACAAACTGAAACAACGGACACAAAGTACACCCAGACTCAGGTGGGAATCGAACCCACGACCTATAAGCATAGCGGTCAGGGTCACTAACCACTAGACCAACAGGCCAGTCTAAAGTTCAAATGTGACCGTGCACCGTGTGACATCACTACATATTATGAAACAAAGTCCCCCCGCGTCTATGCGTCGGTCTGTTCGCGATAAACTAAAAAACCACTGAACGGATTTTCATGCGATTTTTACCAATAGACAGAGTGATTCATGAGGAAGGTTTAGGTGTATAATTTGTTAATGTTTTGTGTAAATTGGTTGAAATATGATGATGATTGTTGAAGATGTCTCTACTACCCATGCGAAGCCGGGGCGGGTTGCTAGTATCAAATAAGAAGGGCTCGTGAGGTTGTGAGGTCTCTAAATGTACAGAGTGTTACAGAAAGGTGTGGTGATTTTAGGGACCCTAAAAATAACGTAAAGCGTTAAGATTTTTTTGTGTGGTTTTAATACAGAAATCTTATTTTGAAACTGACAAATTCAAGTTGAAAATTGACCGATAAAGTTAATATTTCGTATGAGAGAAGACTGGCATGAATGAAACTAGAGGTATTTAATACCAAGGATGTTAATAGAATGTCCCGATTTTTCTGAAATGAAAAAAATTACAAAACAAAATCATTAAAATTGATATGAAAATTCACAATAATTATGTTGTTTAGAAATGTGCAAGGTGCAATAGGAAAACATTTATTTCCAATATCCAATTTTTTTGCAAGCTAAATCAAATATTTGTCGGCTACACACGTTCCTAAAAAAAAAAAAAATTACCGCTCCTTTCACACTCACAACACTGTATATTTTTTTATAATTTTAAATCAGTATTTTTAAGGTTATTAATGAAAATTTACTTTTGTCCCCCCTAATTTAGGAATACTTCCGTAGATAATTCTAGTTCTGAGACTATTTTTTTAATACAGAAAATACTTCTTTACTTATAGATTAAAGAAAAACCTGTAAGAAGTCTATGGTCCTAAAATAAAATCGTGAGTCTCTCAATATTGTGCGTAAAAACTTAGATTTGCAGAGGTAATGTATAGGAGAACATGCTCTTGAACCAACTGTTAAGTTTGTCACTGGATATCGAGGTACCTACATTAAAAAAAAATGTATTTCCACTTGGTGCACACCACTATTGTAATCATAATCATTTATTTAAGTAAAGTAAGGTGTTGCAGAAAGAAATTTTTTTTCAAGATTTTGACACAGTTATGATAGGTATTTCTGAGAGTGAGGAAATTTTTATTTTATAATTCTCTGTAACAGACAGACAGACGCACGAGTGATTCTATATGGGTTTTCTTAATGTGTGTAGTAGGAAACCCTACAAATAAAATAACATTTCCCAAGATTAGCCACCTGCTCCTAGATATATGTTTATGTTTAAGACGAAAGTGTCTGTACACTCACATTTCTTTTTATGATACATTTCACTGCGAA
Organism: Euplagia quadripunctaria; assembly: GCA_963859945.1. Classification (NCBI taxonomy): domain Eukaryota; kingdom Metazoa; phylum Arthropoda; class Insecta; order Lepidoptera; family Erebidae; genus Euplagia; species Euplagia quadripunctaria. The sequence goes on along the minus strand of OY982575.1, from coordinate 17,019,427 downwards.
AGTGTTACTGACTAAAAGCCGGACACTTAAGAACCATTGACGATTTTCTTGATGATCTCACTCAGCAAATCTTAACGCTTAGAGCAGTTATAACATTATTATACACAATACAAATGGTCAGTACGCAGTTAAAGGCACTTGACGATCCATAAACGAGTTAACGATGCACTGCTAACACTTGGAGGCCTTTGTGACGTCTGCTTTACGAATTATATGTTTTGACTTGGGGTTCCTACAATTATAGCACTTCTAGGACAAAATAGTGTCAAGTTTTTATACCTTTTAAATTTAAAACTGTGTTCAAACGACGGGCGTCTTACGCGTGTTTGGTTTTTGTAAACATATTCACTAATTTTCAAAAATGGTATACGGAAAGTCCGTATACCATTTTTGAAAATTAGTGAAAGCATTTAAAAGGCCGAATTCTGTTATTAAAATTACGCAGTGTCGCGTTAAAAACGTGTGGTCATGTGAACGAATGTATGGCAAACCAATGATTTTAAAGCGCGCCATAAGACATCTGTTGTACGTATAGATGTTTTTTTTATTGAGTAATGGAATAGGCGTTTGTCTTTCAACTAACCTGATGAAAGTGATGATAAAAGTGAAGATGGTGTGTACCATCACCACCAACCACCAAAGTGAATAGATTTCTCTTGGATAGGCGTGTGCCTATCCAAGAAAAATCTATTCACTTTACCGAGTTCCCGTTATCTATCTGTACTCTATGGGTCCTAACTACACAAGTTTTGTTTGATTCCAATAAATACTATGTTTAAAGCAGTAGCGGCCTTAGGGGGTGGCAAGCAGGGCAACCGCCCGGGGCCTCGCTCTTGTAGGGGCCCCGCGCCCTCGCACTACGATTCCTGAACAAAAATCTTTTGCTGGCTGAAGTCAAAACTGCAATCTGACACTACGTGGGTATTCTGGGTAGAGTCGATGAAGGCCGTTAAATATCAACTAAGCGATAGATGATGACGATCTATTTATTTTCCGCTAAATCTTTGAAAGCAAAGATTTAGCGGAAAATAAATAGATCGTCAATTGGTTAGTGAATACCGTTCATTAGAAAAGTGAAGGAAATTGACATACTTAAAAGTTTTGTCAATTTTCTGTATACAATTTTAAAACAATTTTTTTTATTGCATTTTTCATTAAGCATCAGCATTAAATTTAGGTTCAATTCACATAAATTCCTCAAAGGACAAGGGCCTCGCAATGACTAAGGCCGCCCCTGGTTTAAAGCGAGTCAAGTCTCTACAAGATCCGTATGTTTTATCATTCTAGCTCTTTGTTTCCGTAAACTACAACTAAGTTTACCTTCCAAAGGATAGAACGGCCGGTTTATGCGTAGGTGGAGCCAGGCGTTGAACATTGACATAGGGAGACTCGACTAACTTAATTTTGCTCTTAAAATTGCCGTATCCGTAAGAAAGTAGGTCAAGGTTATGCACAGATTCCCCTATTATTACATAAACAAGGTGGAAACGTTAAATGTGTCCTATGACTCTTATTAAGTCAATTTTAAATGTATTGTAAAACTTTAAATGAGTGATAAACAACCTACATTACTTAGTGCATAACATGACAAACGACAAACGCAAAAAGTGTTCAGAATTTGTACTTTTGCGGTGAAATCTCTTCCTCTCTCCCCTCCTGATCCCCTATTCCCCCCTTTCTCTATTCCCACCTTAAAGGCCGGCAACGCACTTGTGACTCTTGAGTTGCAGATCATTTACCATCAGGTGACCCGTCTGCTCGTTTGTCCCCTATACCATAAAAAAATGGCACCTTTTGTGGCTATAGTTTCGTTGAAAGTAACTTGTAATTAATCTAATACCAACGTATTATTTATTTATTTACTAGCAATATAAGCTTACAGTTTGCACCAAGATGCTTGTATGCTGCGAAGTTACCATTTCAATATAATATAATATATTGATAAAATTACAATTTAAATAAAATTTTACTACGATTAATAATATTATGAATTACTATGAATAGCAACATTATAAATGACTACAACAGTTTTCACCATGTATAACAGAAGATAAGTAATTTCACCCTTGAGCGTAATAACGGATTCTTTCAGTTCATATCTTCTTCATTTTGCTAGAACAGGCTGCATCTGGATGCGTTATGTCATGTGGTCGTGTAAACAGATCAAATATCAGCGATCGAGTCGTCAGCGAAGGTCCTGGCCAAACTATTTCTAGTGTTATACTTTTTATGTCCGAAGAGGTCATACATTTTCATTCCTCTCGAGAAGCATCTTGTCTAACCCGTAAATGGGCTTCCGTTCTGTCACCAATCGGCTGCCATCTTTCCTCTTACTTTAGTCATTATAATTTAATTAGTTTATGTATTAGTTGTTAAAAAATCACCAAGATCAAACTCAATCAAGCTCAATTAATAGCATAACATTGATTTTTAAATATATTTTTTTGAAGTGAAAACTTCTTTAGCGGCGTTGTGCACTTTTTGGGATGGGTAAAAAAATGTTAAACTCGCGTCAGGACACGTGACCTGATCGAAAATTCGTAAGACGGAGCCGAGTTTCTTATTTTTAACATTTATGACCGGTCAGGAGCGCAGAACTTCAGGTGTACCCTATTAGATACCCATTTAGATATGTTATTCCCTACTTTTTATTTTTAAACTAATTATATATATACAGATGTGTGTGTGTGTATGTATATGCAAATACATTGTGAAGTTATGTTTTCACATCTGACGTGCAGTCCTACAACTGACTGTTTTTTTGTTTGCGTTAATATTGTTGCATAGTTATCGTCGTTCTTGACCACAATGAATATCATTATCTAAAATTAACTTTGATTGGATTAAGACACAATTTCAGTCTCATTATGTAACAGATCCGTTCAAACATGTCATGCTGCCTTGCTGCAAACGCTTGCAAACGTGTGCTATTATAACCACAGGTCGCATATATCAAACAAACTTTAACCCTTCATGTACGATATACAATGTTTGTCCACAGTGAACTTTGACACATATCAACCCTACGTCATAGTTTTAATGGAGATATAACGAACACTCGAGCGATTCGTTAACTGAAGAGATATTGGTTGCCTTGACACTTCACAAAGAAAAAGTCTTTGGGAAGACTATTATCAAAATTTACTGAAATCAAGGACTTCATTAATTTGTTTAAAGCTTGGACATAATACTTAGAAGATACAATATATGTAATTCATTAATGTTTTGGTATCGGTTAAAAATATGTCATTATTACAGGTTTTTCACAATTTTTGAATAAGATAATGTTACTCCATAAAAACAAGGAAGCATTCAATGAACACAAGAAAGTACTAAATCCTACAATCAAAAAGGTTTTGTGGTAAACATAAAAATAAGACGTGAACACTACGATCGTAATAAAAATTCTAAGTATTTGAATAGACAAACGCGGATCGAAGTGTACCATATCTTCGTACACGTGTAGTCAGCTAGGAGTGCGTCGGCTCGTTACTTTTCAATCCAATCTCGCCGGTGTCAATGCCAAGTTTAGCTTTCTCGCAGATTTTTATACCCTTGACCAAAATAAAACAAGTCATAAAAATACAAGTACAAAGAGTTTTTTTTTATCCTGTGGAAACCCCCACGGGTTATCACCTCACCGGAGCTAACGGTAAAGTGGTATGTTGGAATCGAACCGATTAAAACCACACGGTGTTCCGTCACAAGTGGGTCTATTGCAGGGGGTCCCAGGTATGCCCTTGGCCGTCTGCAGCAGGCGACCACACCATGGAGTACGGGGGGCCTTACCCCCCCTCCAGATCAGAGAGGTGCGCGTGGAACGCGTCGCGTTACCGTCTCGGGCCTACTTCTGCAAGGGTAGCGGTCAGCCCGACCCGTTACAAGTAGACCAGTGCTAATGGAGGCCGGAGATCATTCTGCGCTCTCCAGCGAAGTACAAAGTTTCACCCATTACTAGTTTAGTCAAAACTAAGGACAAAGGTCAAAATTAGGTACCTGGAACAACGTATTATAAGAACATATTTTTTTAAGCCGTTCATGTTCTGGTTTTACACTTACAACTTGTAAAAATATTCAAAATATTTTTTTTAATTATATAATCTTACTAATATTATAAACGTGAAAGTTTGTGAGGATGATGTATGTTTGTTACTCTTTCACGCAAAAACTACTGAACCGATTGCGATGAAACTTGGTATGTAGATAGCTGGAGACCTGGACACATAGGCTGGGAAGGGGAGGAAGGGGTGAAGAGGGAGAGTGCGGGTAGGGAGAGAAGAGGGGAAGAGGGGGAGAGGGAAGGGTTAGGGTCTCCGGTAACCTCACTCACTCGGCGAAAAGCAATGCATTGCTTCACTGCCGGTTTTCTGTGAGGCCGTGGTTAACTCCGTTTGGTGGAATACTCCGGTCGAGCCGGCCCATACGTGCCGAAGCATGGTTCTCCCACAGTATGTATGTATGAGTAACGTGTGTTTATTTCTCCGGTATCTTAGATAGTTATAGCCTCTTGTAGATATCTAAGATTCTTAGATCTATAGCGATATACAGCAGCTACAACAAGTCATGAGTGAACCACTGAACGATTTATTTTTAGTTATCTTAAAAAAAAAAGAAAGTTTTAAAGTCTCTACGTCAAGGCATTTAGTATCAATCCGCTTCAGTATTTCTTTTCATAATGTTACTAGCTGTGCCCGCGACTTCGTCCGCGTGGAATAGTGTATTTATATCGAATCAACAGCCTAAAAAATAAGTTTCAAGCTTCTAGCTCTAAATATGACGATACTTCCAAACAACTTTTTAATCCCCACCTTTCAACCCCTTACTACTTATTTTTATTTTTTTATGTATTTTGTAATTTGTTTTAAAGCGGAAAACATTTATAGTCACTCTTTTAAAGCAAAAACCTCAATTTTCGTTAAGAAAATGATCCATTTGATATTGAATCGAAAAGTAATAGAAGAAAAGTGTTGCTTTTAAGTCTTTTCGGTTTCATGAGAATTTTTTGATGGAAATACGTTAACTAGTGAATCTAATCTACAAAAATTGATAATATTTATAACAAGAGTTCTAGAGAAGAACAAACACACATACATCTGTATATATATATGTATCTGAGCGTGACGGTCTCGTGAATCTAATGTTTTTCCCCATGCCAAGTGTCCAACGTGCCTAAAGAACTTTTCTTTTCAATAAAAATTACTCAAATTAAATGTGTAACTGTCTCCTTCTGTTCCTTACCACGTCATTAGAGACGTGTTTAGCCAATTACATCGCGCAGATCTTATATAATTATATAGTTACATATGTATACCTATTTAAATAGTTATAAATATTGCTCTTAGGTTATAAACGACTAGTTGACCCGACAGATGTTGTCCAGTCTTAACTATGAATATTGAATTCGAATTTGTATAATATACAGTGCGCATTCTGTCAATCGCACCAACTGTCAAACGACTGACAGTTATGTCAAAAGCGCTAAGGTTGCATTACATTAGAAAAGTTAATATGGTCGTTAAGTTTTTCTTATTTTTTTCTTTCAAAAGAACCTTTACCTAAAAATAACAAACACAAAAAAAAAGAATTAGCGAAATCGGTCCAGTCGTTCACGCGTGATGCCGTGACCAAGGGAAATAGAGTTTCTTTTGTAAATAACGTAGATAAGATTTGATTGCAACAAAAAAGTAGAACTCCGAAAAGAACGAAACAGTACAGTTGAGGTAGATTTTTTTTTCTTTATGTACAATCACAGACATTTAAACAGATACGCTTTCAGACCCTTATATTTAATACCTGCCATTACCCATAACACTAACCTCGTACATTTTCCAAGTGAGTAAGTATTCTTTATTGTACACCAAATACATCATAACCTAAAGGCTTAGAGAGCCGTTATGAAGTAATAAATGGGTGGCAGCTTGTCTAATAACGTCTGCCGCATAAGCTATGTGTTTTGCATGTATTTGAACAGTGTTACGTATTGTTACTGCCTCAGAAATCTAATTAGAGAGAACAGATTTATATAACTAAATAGACCGAGGTTTGTTTAGGCATAGAGTAAATATGGAATAGTTGTTATATTTAGTAACTCGTTGAAGTTACTCTGTATTTAGAATGATAAATAAATAGCAATTGCCATTAACAAATCATAAATATAATAGAGTTGTAAGGCGTGAGGAAGTGGTTATCTTAGAATCAAACAGATTGAAACATTACGGTGTATCCGAATCAGATCTTTTACCGGTGGAGGCAATTTACTTTCTTACCACAAACCTTCGGAAAGTCTTGATCAGTATTTCTAGTTTAGGTTTATTTCCGTTGTGGGTCATAGTTACAGCTTCAGCTGAATCCCTTGTCTATGAATGAAATCACAGACAGTGCAACAGACAACTTCGCCGGTGATTTCGTTAAGAGATTTTCTTCTCGCAGCTCCAAAGAGCACTCGTTCCTGTCCGCTGACGGAAGTTATACGGAAAATAAAATATCTTTTTCTACACAGCTCGGAAGTCTGTAAATAAATAATTATAAATTGTTAAGATTTTACAACACCACAATTAATTCAAACGGAATTTCATTCGTTCTTTTGTATCTTAGTTTGAGTTTGGTACACTAGAAAAACCTTTCCGTGTGTTAGATCGAACTTTATTTTTTCTTTAAAACTGTGTTGTTAATTTCTTTGATGTAGAACGTAATAAGATTAACTTGAGACACCTCACACACGGCTGCAAATTACGAAGAGGCTGTACTATTACCGTAGTAGTACTAGTTACCATAGTAACCGGACTGCTGATACACATACTTATATATTACTAGCAGCGCCCCGCGGTTTCACCCGCGCAAGTCCCGACCCCATTTGAATATCGAGATAAAAAGTAGCCTATGCTTTAATCCAGGTCTCCAACTATCTACATACTAAGTTTCATCACAATCGGTTCAGTGGTTTTTGCGTGAAAGAGTAACAAAAATCCATCCATCCATCCAAACTTTCACATTTATAATATTAGTGGGACTAAATACATACATGTTATAGATAAATTACACCCAGACACAGAACAAATGATCGTGCTCATCACTCAATTATTTGTCCTGGGTGGGAAACAACCCACGACCTGGGACAAACAGACCCGTCATACCTTAACGAAAAAAAAAATCTTCTGTTTTTTTTATAACATTTTTAGCCAGCTCTTAGCTGTGCGCTGACAACTCAAATTACTATAATATTGGGAGAACCTTTCGATAATTTTCACCTTCACGTTCCAAATTGTATTTACAGTATATTAAGATTCATAAGAATCTAAATTGAATATGCTTTGAGCAGACATTCCCCATTTTCAATTATGGCCATATTTTATTTAAATGGTACATTGACTTTTTTTCTGGTTCAAAGAATAAGGCTAAACGTGTAATGGCAAATCAGTCATGTATTGCATAGGGCAAAGTCGTTTTTAGGGTTCTGTTCCTCGAAAGGAAAAGATGAACCTTTAAAGGATCACTTTGTTGTCCATATGTTTGCCTGTCTGTTTTTCAAGTTTTCCTTTTTCTCAAGAACGCTTGAAGGCATCAAGTTGAAATTAAGTAGCTTTAAGAAAATCAATCTTCTAAGTCAACGCTATCAAAAGATATGGCCATTTAGGTAAATGAAATGAAATGAGGGTATGGACCTAGAATCATGAAATTTCGCAAGACGCAAGGTTTCACAGCACAAGTTGATGTAATGACATATATCGATCTAGAGTATTAATATTTAGACAGTAATGGGAAAAACAGGCAACTTTTCGAGAATCGATTTCTGAGATGGACGAACTATCTACGTACAAGTTTGTACGGAACTCTCGGTGTGCTAGTCAGACTCGCACTTTTCCGGTTCTTTTCATTATTTGAATATCACTAACGGTGCAAAACACATTACAGTGTTGGGATAAATTTTACGAAGCCTTTTTACCCCTGGCACTTAAAGAAAAGAGCTAATATAAATTTTTAACGATTTTTTTTACCGACGATTAAGAACTAAAAAGTAAAAAATTAATAAACCTTTTAAGTCTTGGGTGAGCTTACATAAACTATCAAATTTTATATAAACTAATTTTGAGTCGGCACCAAACAACAAATTGAATAATTATTGTAATTTTATGTGTACGAGTACGTAGAAACGAAGAGGCTCTACGTCTTTTTTCAAAGTCGCGAAAGTTTAAAAACAATTATTATAAAACATAATTTCGATAAAACCTTTTTAAATGTGAAATTCATAAAACAGAATAGAGATATTACAGTTGTTCTTAGTGATTGCGTAGTGGCGGGAAAACCTGTTGCTTTCCGATACTCCCCTGTGGCTGGCTTTTCAATTCAGGAGCCAGTCGTGATAGGATCTAGTGAAAGTCGGTCGCGTTTTCGTTTCAACAGAGACTGCGAGCTTTCGCGATCTTAGTTCGTCCTAAGAAATAAAATCTATACTTTTTGCTTAGTTATGTGGCTTAAAAATATTTAATTTCAGAACTCAGTGGTTATTAAGTACGTAACATCAAAAATAAATAAATCGAAGATATGTGGCTAAAAAAGAAATAAAATATGAAATTTAATTTCCCAATAGTTATTTTTATAGTATATTTACGCTGGCTATTATTATTGTTGTATTTTACATTTTAGAATAATTAAAAATGTAAGCAATCTTTCAGTTTTTATTGTAGTGAAGGGAAATTATTTTCATAGAATGAAAAAATACGAATTGGAATAAAATATCAGCGTTAATAAAGGTAGAGACTAATATTAAATTACCGTTAAAAATATCAGTTCTAATAGTGCCTGTTTGTAATTTCAAAATCAAACTTCAACCATTTTTACGACCAAACAGTATAATTTTTAAACCCATAAAAAAATAATATATGAAGGTGTTAGAAAGTACCGAAAGTGTCAGAATACGCAAACATGTTATTCCAAATATCCTGGCTACTTTTGTTCGTGCCCGTATTGTCGAGTTCCGTGTCTACCCAAGTAGTGTACAAAGTTGGCGTCCTCATGGCCTCCCGCCTTGATTCTCCCTTCGACCTGGAAAGGTGTGGGCCAGCCGTGGACTTGGCCTTGGACAAAATCAATGACAAGTTTCTCGCGCACCACGGCGTTGAACTACAGAAGGTACAAGGCAGGTATGTAATCTGTAACTTTACTTATTAAAATAGTTTATAAAAGTCAGCTGTGGCTTACAGTTTTATCTCGTCTTCTTCTTCTTTTATCTTCGCGTACTAACTAGCATTTTACCAGATTCGTTGGAATTTATAGTTAGGAACTGCTTCGATATTCTGAGCGACGAGTTGTATATGTGCAAAATAAATGTTATGAACCAAATCATATGGCATTATTCACAATGTCCAGACCGTTTAAAAATGCCCATTAGTAGTCAATATAATAAAAACCATTGAAATAAGCAAATTAACCTATTGGGAAGACTAATAAAAGGATATGATTTATTCAATAGGGAATATGAATGGAACTCCATCCCTATAGAAACTATATTTCATTGTGAAATTGAATCATTAAAAAGTTGATATTTAGAATCTCCTTCGCTAATTGTGGAATATGTGTTTTTTTTTTTTGGTAACGTAATAAAAAACAATAGTTTAAAATAATAAAAAATACATACAACATAAACCTTATAGTTTTGATGATACCATACTTTTTTACTATATAATTAATATTAAAATGGTAGGTGAGAACGAATACTATATATTAGACTTGCAACGAATAGTGTATTCGGCCACATGCCGAATATCGAATATTCTGTAGGCTTCCTGGCCGAATAGCCCATTATTCGGGAAAAGTATTCGGCTGACCTGTGAAAAGAAACTTTTATCGACATTTTTATTTCTTGTTTCTACTTTCCGCATCGCGCAAGCGCATCTATCTTTTTTTAAGGATTACTACGAGGAGTATTCTGATATGCATGTATCTGATATGCTGTTATATTTTTTTAAATATAAGAAACGCAGCTCCGTCTTACGAATTTTCGATCAGGGCACGTGTCCTGACGCGAGTTTAACATTTTTTAACCATCCCAAAAAGTGCACAAGGCCGCTAAAGAAGTTTTCACTTCAAAAAAACGCTGTCAATCAATCATATCAATTTTGTGGTAGCTTGAGAACCTTAAACTTCAATTTAATAATAATGCGTATGAAATGTACGATTCTTCTTAACTATCTTGGTTTGCATAAAACATCATAGAGTACAGGAAGAATTTCGGGTAAATGTAACGGGTAAAAATTACTCAAACCTTATGGAACGGGGTTAAAGTTCAAATTTCGAGTAATTTGTGTACATAGTTTCATTATTGCCTCAAATATGTTTGGTTTGTTGGCCTGTTCTTATGTCTAGTAGTGTGTATGTAGCCTTCCACATAGAAAAATAATTGTCCAAATCACTATTCACAAAAGCAATGGAACGTATATAAGAAAAAACCTTTACAATATTAGTTGGCTAAAAGCCTTTGATTATATACAAGTATATAATCAAAGCTAAAACCATTTTCCATAGTAGTGTTAGTGCCAGAAATGGAAAATGTTTTTAAAGGCACTAAAGATGGTTGTGAAATGTAACAATCTGCTGGAATCGTTGGCCTACTTTCTGTCGTGATGAAATACGACACATTCCGGCAAAGGGACTTTGACCATTACGGTTACATAAAGCTGTACTTTGCAAACATACATACATACACTCACGCTTACCTCACGGGGTAGGCAGAGTTGTATTAAACACACACATTTTGCCAAATATAATTTGATCTCATTTACGTAATTTTTTTAATCAGTTGTTATCAAAGATCATGTGGATGGAATAAATTACGTTTATAGACATGTTAAAGTACCTTGTGTAAGTGTAATTAGTATTTATTAAGTGGTAAATATCAGATGGATGCGGCGCAAATACTTCTCTTTATTAATGTCTTTAGGGGAGGAACGTACTGTGTGACGGAGTAGATGTCTCATGGCTGAAATGATGAAAATGTAGATCAGCACTTCTTCTGCCACCTTTGCTTCTTTAACAGATAGCTTGTGAAGTGGATTTCGTTGGGTTCTAATGTCCTAGAATTTTAAAATAAGTACGTAATATTGTACATCGTTCAAAGTTTATAAAACTTTTGATTACTGTGAAAGTTTGTAACATGAAATTTGGTTCCTAACTTATAAGTTAGTTTCATAGGCATTAAAAAGTTGAAAGAAACTAATAAGATGTGTAATTTATTACAGAAAAAATAATGATAAAATAGCAGCACTCGAGGCAAGATCAGCAAAAGATCTAAAATTTTTTCATTTACTAAAAGAGAAACTATCGTTAATATCCCTTATACAATCAGTCGCCCTAATAGCCCTTATACATACCAGTACCTAATTAGATAATGCGGTAATGTAATAGCCCTTAATACCAACTGCGATGTTGTAACCCGTTATTGTCCCAAAATAGCCCTAAAGAAAACAATCAAATCTTCAAATAACATAGTCGAGATTGATGTCGTTTTTCAGGCACAACAACTACGCATTTAACGTCACAAGATGTATAAGTAAAGTAATAAAAAAGGTGAAAGAAAAAATCCTTTGTCAACATTACGTACATTAATAATTAAGTTTTCATTACATTTAAATCAATTATCAATCGTGGGAGAGCCATGCTTCGGCACATATGGGCCGGCTCAACCGGAGTGATACCACGGCATCACAGAAAACCGGCAGTGAAGCAATGGTTGCATTGCTTTTCTCCGAGTGAGTGAGGTTACTGGAGGCCCTAGGCTTCCCCTCTTTCCCCCTTCCCCTACTCCTATCTTAAAGGCCAGCAACGCACTTGCGACTTTTGAGTTGCAAGTGCCCATGGGCGGTGGTAGTCATTTACCATCAGGTGACCCGTCTGCTCGTTTGCCCCCTATACCATGAAAAAAAAATATAATGCAATGCTTAGAAAGAAACATCTACAGACCTTTCCATAATATGCGAGTCTTATAGAAATTTTAGCAACTTTTGTAATAAAATTGGTGTTCTGAAATATTAGAAGTCCGTACGTACGTGACCAAATTATTGAATGTATCTATTCATAAGACAGACTTTGTCTGTGTTATATCTTGTGTTATATTTACCACCTGTCTTGCACAATGGTATTGACTTCTTCGGTGAATAGACGCCCACCGAGTCCGTTACAGTAGAAGCTGGCAGAAAATGATAATATATAATATAGTTTTGATACTTGTAATTGAAGACCATGTTCTCTCACACATTTCAAATGTAAATGTAAGTTAGTACGCACAATATTGAGAGAGTTACCGTAGTATTTTAAGACCTTAGATTTCTAATAAGTTATCCTGTTATCTAAAGGTAAAGAACTATTTTCTGTGTTTTTTTCGATACGGTTCTAAATTTTCATCTCGTTTCTTAAATAACTTTAAAACTATTAATCATAAAATTATAAAAAAAATATATCCCTCACAACAAGCCTTTTCATTTGATATGTCACACGGTAAGGATTGCTTCTTTTTTAAATTTTCTAATTTGGCCCCCAAAAGTGACCCCCTTTTTCAAAATTCTGTTGTTTACGTTGTATTTGACACAAGAATTGATATGTGTAGTTACCAAATTTCAACTTAATTGGTCCACTAGATTCGGAGCAAATTGGCTGTGACAGAAAGAGAGCCAGACGCTCGAGTGATTCTATAAAAGTATTCCGCTTTTTCATTCGGACATACGGAACCCTAAAAACCGCTTAAGTGCGAGTCGGACTCGCATAGGAAAGGTTTCGTACCATCATGCTAGATTTAATTTCTTAATTTTTTTATTACTTCATGTTTTAGAGGCAATCGAAATACACACTGAAAATTTCAACTGTCTACTTATTACTGTGCAAGAGATGCAGCCTTTTTTTGTAGCGTGGAACAAACAGACGGGCGCTGAAAAAATGTTGAATGTAGTTTTAATATTTTATTTTGTTTTATTATTTGTTGTTATATCTTATTATTATCTTATAGCATTTCGTGTCAGAGAGATTTTTTATAATAGAAATATATTTAAACTTAGCGTCTAGTATGTCTGGATTCTTTATTTCCTCCACTATTCTATTACATAAAACATCCTTGTTATCACCACCTTTAGGCGGGAAGAGCTTAGCTTAACTCGCAGCTACGCACCGGCATACAAAGTAACTTAGCTTCAAATATATCATTTAGTTTGTATAGCTTGCGGTCTGCACACAAGCATGAAAAACTTTGCCATGTGAGCTAAGCTCAACGATCTTTTTTTATCTTTAATAAGACAATTTATTAGGAATATTCCTGTGTCGCGGGGCGCTTCACAAACATTTAAAAAACGGACACAAAGAACACCCAGACTCGGGACAACTATTTATAGATCACACAAATTTTTGAGTGTGTGATTTGAACCCAAAACACTTGCGAGGTCGCCTCGAAAGTAGCGAGGCGACCACTTAATGCATTGCGCCATCCGTGCAGTCATACTTAGAACTTAGCTTAGCTCTTGGTCTGCAACCCACATTATGATAAGCACTTGCTTCTGCTTATAAACACTAGGAACACCAGTGCTGTCAGTTGCACTTTGTCAACCATATCCCTAAAAGAAGTTTATATGGGGAGCATTTACTCTATTATTAAGTTAAGTACTTTTTTCCATTCTTTTTTTTTTTTTTTTATACACCCGGCATATAGTATTTACGATGAACTCTGGCACCCAGGATAAGATTTAACTTGTGTTTAGGGTACCAGCGTCCTCGCGCACACTATAAACATATTGACGAACACAGTGTTAATTAAGAAACATAAAACATAAAATAATAGACAAACAAAAACAAACTTGCTATACTACTACTTTAGCCTCGTGTATGTGTGTCTGTGTGTGTGTGTGTGTGTGTGTTTGTGTGTGTGTGTGTGTGTGTGTGTGTGTGTGTGTGTGTGTGTGTGTGTGTGTGTGTGTGTGTGTGTGTGTGTGTGTGTGTGTATGCGTGTATGTGCGTGTGTATGTGTCGGTGACTGTTATGTACTTGGTATGTATATATTTGTAGGAAATATATATTTATAAGTTTAAGTCTTAGGATCCACATCGTATTAAATCCTCCGTCTCTCTATAATCCAATGTCAACAACCACTTGGACACAGTGGCTTTACAATTATTACGACACATAGGCGCAATGGCACAGATTTTATTAATTTTGTTGTACAGATGATTAGAAAAGTAAGTGTAATTACGCTATGCGAGATTTGTTCTGCATTTTTGTTGCGCAGGACATACCTGAAAGTATCTGCGTTTGTAGGCAGAATTAGAATCATGCGGTACTGTCGGATGCTTACGGAGGATGGTACTGAGAACAAAGAGCTGTCTCACCGTCAGAACTTGACACTCACTGTAGAGAGCCGCGGTAGGGTACCGGAAAGGTTTTGAGGTCATGACTTTTAGGACAGCTCTTTGTGCTCGCTCCAAAGAAAGAAGGGAAGTCTTAGGTACACCACCCCACAGGACAATGCAGTAACTGATGATGAATTGGCACAATGCAAAAAAACAGTTTTAACAGTTTCAGAATCCGCAGAGTACCTTAGTTTTTTAAAAATAAACATACACTTGCGAACCCGACTAGTGAGTTTATTGATATGGGCTTCCAGCTTAAAGAACTATCTATATAAACACCAAGATATTTAACACTCTCCGACCTAGTTATTTGTGGACAGTCACATTGTGAAGAGGATATATCGAGAGAGCAAGTATGGGCTATAAGCGTCATAGCATCAGCGGGAGCAAGATTATTGGAGAGCAATGAGAAATGTAAGTAGACCGTTTTATCAATATTTAGGGTTAGAAGATTATCTGATAGCCATTTCATCACTGATCTGAGAGCATGCTCTGCATGTTTCATAGTTTTAGGCCAGTTTCCACCGTGAACAACTAGTGCTGTATCATCTGCGTAAGTAAATATTGAGCAATAAGGTATGGACATGTTACATAGATTATTAATATAAATTAAGAAAAGAGTTGGGCCCAAGATTGAACCCTGAGAAACGCCATAATTTATCGTTACAGTGTCACTAATAAAGCCATTAATTTTTACACACTGAGTTCTGTCACTTAGATAGTCCTGAAAGATTTTAAGAGTGTCTCCACGGATGCCAGTGACTTCCAACTTGCGTAAAAGGAGTGGAACAGACACAGTGTCAAATGCCTTCGAAAGATCTGGAAAGAACGCAAGACATTTCAGTTTGCTATCTATGTTTGCTACAGCATCATTTACCAAGGCGGCAACTGCATCCTCAGTCGATCTGCCACCCCTAAAACCGTACTGATTGTTACTTAGGATTTTGTAAGTCTCAAGAAAGTTAACTAATCTGTTGTTAAGAATTTTTTCCAGTATCTTAGAAATTGCAGGCAGAACTGAAATAAGCCTATAGTCATTGACGCTGTGTCTGTCCCCACTCTTGAATATGAGATGGAAAATTGCCTTCTTAAAGGCTTTAGGGAAACGGCCCGTTGCAAGTGAGCGATTGCAAATGTGAACAATAACCGGCACAAGGGCAGGTAGACAAGACCTCAACAGCCTCGATGATATACCGTCCCAGCCAACGGCAGCATCCGCTCTCAATCCAGGAATCAGATTATTGACTTCCACTTCATCAGTGGGAAGGAGAACCAATGAGTTACATGTCACCGCATCATAACCACTTTCAAGATTGCTCGTATTTACGAATACTTCGGCTAATGTCTTGCCCACATCTGCAAAAAACTCGTTGACAGTATTAACCCAAGACTTTTTATTATAAGACTACTTTAATAATTCATTAGGGGAGACAGTATCAACACCAGTCCCGGTAACACTCCTAATGATCTTCCATAGCTAGCTTTGGGGTTATTAAAGTATTCAGCTTTATGGAACTGTTCTTTTTCATAGGCTGTTTTAATGTTCTTGAGGATCTTGTTACAAAAGTTTCGGTATCTTATATACGCAACCTTGATGGTATAGTTGTCAGGGTCGTTCTTCAGAGTACGCGCCATATTATCCCTATTTCGGATACATCTCAGCAGTCCATTGGTGATCCAGGGCTTTAGAATTCTTCGTTTGGAAGGTATGTGCACCGATTTAGTGTGTTTGACTATAATGGAACTAATAATAGAAACCAAAGAGTCTGTGGCAATGTTAATGTCCTGAATACCCGTTATACTAGTAAAATCGAATGATAATATGTCAGCCACTACAGCTGAGTAATTAAAAATGTTACGTTTACATTTAGATGCAGGTAAAGACTTTACGTGTTGAATGTTCATAATAGTAGGCTTATGGTCGGTGATATAAGTGTCAACGATCAGAGTCGTAGTTTTAAGATCAGACTTAATCATTACATGGTCAATGCAAGAATTACCACGAGTAGGCAGAAGATGTGCAAGAAGAAGTCCATGTGTAGCAGTTAGGTTTAAGTACTGATTTGCAGATTGGCATATGACATTTGGAGTAATATCAATATTAATGTCCCCCATAATGACTATATTTTTTTGGGTTGACATGCGCGTGAGAATGCAGTCTAATCCATCAATAAAATTATCAACACTTCGGATAGAGGGGGAGCGATATAGCGCAATAAGTGAAATATTATGAAACTTTAAATCAAACAATAAACAACTAGCATCAGACATCGAAGGTTCTGTGACACAATGAGGCAAATCTGATTTTATGTATATAATAATTTCATCATTTTGGTTTTTGAGCTTAGTCGTATGATAAGACACGTACCCTTCCAATAACGGAACTGACGAAACTCTTAACCAACACTCGGTTAAAATTAACACATCAAAAGAAATATCAATACTAACAAGTAACGCCTGAAAAAAATCAAAATTACGGTTCACACTACGTATATTTAGATGTACTATGTTGAGCGACTTTGAATTGTTTTTAATGAAACTCTTGCATGCCTCCGGTTTACAAATATATGAATCTCTTTTACCAAAGGAGTCAAAGTCATCTAAACTATCAATGTCGAACATTGAAAAATGATAGTAAATGCACATTGTTTGCAACCATGATGTGAAAACTAAAATAATGAGCTTTAATTATGACAAGGAACCCATACTTATAACTGTAAAACATAGTGTAAATCATAAATAAAAATAGTTTTTTTGGTAAGTATAAAGTGTAAAATGAAGGTGGGCTTAATGATTTTATGTAAGAAAAACATTTTAGTGTGTTTTAGCACAATAGAAATCAAGTACCGAGTATTGTCAGCAGTATGATTTTCACTTGTTTTGAATTTTTTAGATTTGAGAAACTGTATGAGTATGGTGTAGAGGCTTATACACATAGATTTTTTATTACAAAGTGGTAATAATAAACTGATTAAAAAATAGTAGTAAGAAATAATTCTGTTACAGATACTATGAAAAGCAAATATGTATTAAACCATTAATTTATTATAAGAGTATAACTGTGAGATTCTAAGTTTACATGACATACAGTAGTAAATAGTCTTACACTTGTTGTTTAGGTACAAGTAGTTTGTTAAGGCAGGAAGTAGATTTGATGATGACAGAGTCCATGCCCTCTCGCTCTCGAAGAAAATTTTTCCCATTTTGTGTCCAACAAAAGAGTAAGAGTAATTCTTCGGGAACAGTACTTTTTACCCTATGTCACAGAGTACATAATAGTGCCTATTGTCACGTTTTATTTTAGTGAAGCGTAAATAGAACGAGCAAAAATTCGAGAACAGTAGAATGAGGCTTTAATAAAAAAAATATTTTTGTTATTATTAAAGTGGGTCGGTCAAGCCGGTTCAAAAATTGTATGATACCGCACTCTCCTGGTTGGTGTCGGCCGGCGAGTGCAGACCAAGCAGGATGAGGGTAGCTGAATATGCTGGCTCCGGCGTAGTCCGGCGGAGCGCGGCCAGGAAGATAGGAGCTACAGCTCGTCTATGAGACAGCGGTGGTCCCGAGGGCAGTCGCCGAGCGAGGCTCTTGAGCCCCCAAGGAGTTCCCAGTGTGGGATAGAATAAAGCACTTAGCACAACAGTTGGGATAAAATAGTGGTATATAAAGCTTATGTATTCAGATTTCGGTTGCGCGAGGTAGGCACGGGCGTAGACTAATTAGTGTCGTAACTCGGGCGCGTTCTACGAATGACTCTGCGGAGGACGTTATGATTTACCGCGCTGACGAATGATGACTCATCCGCGTGTGGAACAGCCTAGAATAACGCCCGTTTCGCCATACGCAGAAGCGCGTCTATCGTGTTGGTTTGTTTGTTGATATTTTTTTTTTTGTGTTTACGATACTGTGAAACTGTTTAGTTGGTAAGATTGTAGTATGATTTTGTAAATAGTTATGCAAGATTGATTAGATTAAGTTTTATCCTTTTTTTATGACGAAACAGTATCCAGCGATCGTGACACTATGTCCGTATCTCTGTGCAACGTGTATGCAAATTTTCAAGATGATCAGATGAACGGTACGGCATAGTAGCACATAAAATACGAACAAACGAACATATTTTTTTATATATTAGACGATATACATTAATTATAAAGTAGTACACATACATTACACGACAACGAACTGTATCACGTCTGGTCTCACGACATAATTCCCGTGACATATTTTGGTATTAACCCCACAATGTCTTATAGTTAATATTAACATAATGTTAACACTAAAGATTGCCACTAGAAAGCCTTCATGCATCGATTAGCCAAATACCTCCTTGTACTGTACTGGTACATCTAAATGAAGAAAGATGTTGGTAAAAGTTCCCGCTGTTTATATTTTTTCTTTTAAATGGTTCAGACGAAGCCATAAAACAAGGTTTAGATTTAATTTTGCTCACGATACCAAAGTTTTCAAAAGTTGATCGGAGTTTCCAAGAGGCGTGTTTTACACTTATTGTGCTTTATTGTAATGGACATAAAATTTTACTTAGTACATTTTCTTGTTGTTTAAACCAACTGAACTCTGCTCTTCTAAGGGTGGTTAGTGATGTGCGGTGATACTTCAATTTTATCGATAGTCAGGGCCATTAACTGGAGCAATACTTTTAATCGGTACAGTCTAGGAGGTAGTGTAAATTAGATTTCTTTATTTCTTTCTTGTATAGAAATGCACCTTGATAATACTGAAGAGCACTTGCAACTAATGTTGTTTCAGCGTGTGAGTGGGGTCGCCGATAGAGCTACATTTATAGGGTCGTGGAAGTACGTACATTTTCCATCAAGGTAAAAAAAGAAGTGGTTAATTTAATTAGCGATGCCGTATTATTGTTACTTAAGCTACTATTTGTGTCATTTAAATTCTTTACAGGTTTAAAGTAAAAGATTATAGGCTATATAACATTAAGGAGAAGCAGTGAGTACAAATGTCAACAAGTCCGCTAAACCGTTGGTAAATATGTACGTAAAGCGCCATGGGAAATGGAAATTAACATGGTAAAAACCGCAAGGAACAGGAGTCTTTGTAATAAACAATATATGTAGACGTAAAATGTTCCATTACTTTCCATTTTACCGTTTAATGTAAATTAAAGTGATGAATAAGCTTTAAAGTTTACATTTTCTTCGACGGTTAAGCCGTGAATGCAGAATAGCGGACCTTAAACTAAGGCAGGCTATTCACATGGCCCATGTCTTAGTAGGCAGTCACCGGAGTCTAGGAACGCTGACAACGATTTTTTTAAATATAAATAGGTAAAAACAAAACAGTTCGTACCTACATTTTTCTTCTGTTTGGCTACCGATTTTTTTCTTTTTCTTTTGTTTAGCTCTTTGACGGGGTTTCAGTATTATCAGGTGTGCAATGCATAATTCTTTTTATTAGAAACATGCAAATTCATGTTTTTATTAAATTTTCAATAATTATTGTGGTAGAATTTTATGTTTGTACAAATATGTGATCCGTGTTTTGAATAATTAAACTATGAGATAACTTATGGCCCATATCCATGCAAGAAGTCACGAAAATCAACCATTGAAGTTCCTATGTTAAAAATTACAAGCCATATTAATAGGTTTATAGTTTTGTAGAAACGGATTTAATTTATAATTTCCAAAAACAAAATAAAATATTTAGGGATTATAACGTAATTAACTACTCACAGGGCAACCGATTGTTTTTCAAAACAAAAATAACTCTAAAAAGTTTAACTATAATATCAGTTTTTATAGTATTAGCCTTTCCTTAACAGTTTTAGCACCTTTCAAGTGGGCATTTATTTCTATGAAATGAAAAAGAATAATTAAAATCTGTTCAAGTTATTGCATGACATACAGACACAAAAAACAGCCAATATTATGAAATCGAAATCGATTCAAATACAAAGATACAAATTGAGCCTTGTGCGAAACATGTTATTTTGATCGATCGGTACCTCTTGAGACTGAAATCAGAACTCTAATATGAAATACAAATGACAAGACTGATGTCAGGCATGTTAATCCATATTTGATATGCTGTCAGTGTAACAATTTAACAATCACTTCTATCCTAAACAAACGGGTTTCATCGGTCTGGGGTTGGCATACTAATATAACTAGAGCAAGAGCTAGATATATTTCAGTCCAATATACAGACAGGGTTCGGACTTCCCGGCAACAGCCAATTCGAGTTACAGGTATGCGACCTGCTCGAGACTTTCTTACACTCTTTTAACTGTGGGAGAGCCATGCTTTGGCACGTGTGGGCCGGCTCGACCGGAGTAATACCACGGCCTCACAGAAAACCGGCAGTGAAGCAATGCATTGCTTTTCGCCGAGTGAGTGAGGTTACCGGTGGCCCTAACTCTTCCCTCTCTCCCTCTTCTCTCTTCTCCTCCTACCCGCACTCTCCCTCTTCCCCCCTTCTGCCCCTTCCCCTACTCCCACCTTAAAGGCCGGCAACGCACTTGTGTGTGACTCTTGAGTTGCAGGTGCCCATGGGCGGCGGTAGTCGCTTACCATCAGGTGAAAAAACATTCAGCAATTGAGTCTCTTACATTTACTTATTTCTTATCTAAATTATTCCTGTCAAAACATCCATTAATCACAATTTTTGCGTCTTAGCTGATCAGCTTATATAATAAAATAAATATATAGTTATATTCCGTACCACCGTTGCCTCATTCTCATAAGAAATAACATCCTACTGTAAAGATTTTTATTAGTTAAAAAAAAATACGAATTAATAAGATGCGACATTATTATTGATAGGATTCATAGTATAATATATTCATAATTGCGTTTTGATATGCGTCAATTTTTTTTCATAATTTCCATCGATATGTGATTTTGACATTTATTAATTTGAAAATGAAATAACCAAGAAATAACTATATGCATTGGTCTTGTCCATAAATTTCAGTATCAAAGTATTTTCTATATTTATCTCGAAATTAGAATTTTGTTGAGATGGTCCCCGGCCACTTAAACGTCTTCGTTTTGTTTTTGACATACAAAATAAAAAGAAATTATACTTATGAACAGTAAAGAGATCGCCTGGCGTTCGAAATGCGACTGTTTTGAATGTCTTGTTTTATTTCAATGACCACTACAACTTGAACTGTCATTGTATAGACATTCGAACCACGATATGTCAAAATATATACTGAACCCCTATAGCTGTACGTAGCCGTTTTTATAAAACTTTTAACGTTATATACATGTTGTATAAAATTTTTAGCTTTCTGCACTTCTTATACACATACACTTTTAGTACTCAAAATTTAACATTACTGTCTGTGCGCGTTTGCTTAAAAACGCGTAAAAATAATTCTTCTACCGTATTAATGTATAGATTGCCTGGAAACATTTGGCAACCAAAACTTCCGCAAAGCTACACGACCTAGTCGCCATATTACATCTTTATCACACCTCCGACAAAGTTTTAATTATTACTAGAGATCGCGTGGTAGTCGAATTTCGACCATGGTTTATTCATTGGCCAATATTACTTGACCTGTCATTGTATAGACTTTTGTAACATGACAGGTCAAAATATATACTGGACACTCATAGCTGTATGTACCCGCTTTTGCATTTTTTTAACTTTGTAGCAAATATTGTTCAAAAATTTTAGCATTCGTCACTTCTTCTCTGTATAAACTATAAGTGTGCGAAATTTCATACTCCTCCGTCCGCCCAATTTTCGTAAAAAGGGATCCAAAGTTTTCGCTTCACGTATTAATATATGGATAATGATTTTGTGATGTTTGTGGAACAGAATCTTCATATAGTAAAATAGATCATCTAAATATTTCTTTTTCTATACGCAATAAGTTAGTATCGGTAAAATAAATAACGACGCATAAAAGATTTAAAAGCAAACCTATGTCTACCTTTAGAACAAGATGGCCTCGCCCACAACCAAAATAAGATTACGTAAATTCCGGATGTTTTTTATTTCACTGCGAAACGACCACACCGATACAGTTCAGTTTATAATAAAAGAAAAATGCAAACGCTACGCATTTCTGTGCAAGTTGTTGAAGAATTATTCTCATATAGGTCGACCCTTGTTTCTTTTACTTTTTGTATGTACTCATAGTAACAATATTTTCGTTCGTTTTTACAAATATTTTCTAGAAAATTGAGGTCGTACGGGTATGTGACAAATCCGAGTTCAGGGTTTGTAATCTTGTTTTTTTTTTATACGACCACAGTCCTGTTTAGTGATCATTCGGCCTGCTATAATAATTGGATTTCTTTTCGCTTCACGCTCCGCTACACTAAGATTACGGCTTGACATCGCATGGAGATTTACCAGGCGCTTTCTTGATCCTAGCTCGTAAAGCGTGTGCTGGGAGCGGAATCTACTCGCATTCCTGTCATGCACTGCCTTTATCGCTTCTATTACCTTCGAGATGCTTCAATAAACCTTTCATGTGCTGAATACATTTTCAGATATGAAATTGAAAATAAGACTGAAAGCAGAAAATAGAAACTCTGCATATGTATTAAAAGGATCCCATAATAATTTTCCGATAGTTATAGTGCTTCTAAACGTGTATGAAGATAAGGAGAAAAATGTTTTCTTGGACTAACGTAATACATTGCGATGTTTTCTTACCTATTAGTGGTTGCTTAAAATAGAAAGCCAGTAGATCGCGAGGGTGAAAAAAATTCTGACGTGAATAACGAGCCGTGTTATTGTGTATGTTTGTGTAAGTAAGTGAGTATTAGCTCCCAAGGGTGACGGAAAGATAGTTTAGATAATTTGGATATTTCCTAGCTATATTTGACTTCGACCGATAATTTTATCGACAATAATTTTTGTAAGTTTAAAAATAATGCATACTCAATTTTTTACAGAAGCTCTGAAACCTTAGCAAATTCTTTTTGTTATTTTGTATTAATCTTATATTAATAGGTGGTTTTAGGATTCCGTACTTCAAAAGGAAAAAATGAACTCTTATAGGATCATTTCACTGTCCGTCTGTCTGTTTGTAAATACCCCTTTTCTTAGGAACATCAAATTTAACATTAAAAACTGATATCCGCGGTCCCTTGAAGCTGTATAAAGATTAAGTTTTTAAGTCAATGCAATCAAAAGAAACGGTCATTGAAGCCTTATATTTTGATCAATTTTAACAGGTAAATTAAAACCTATACTTGTACTTGACCTAGAATCATGAAATTTGGCGTGCAAGGTCTTAAAGCACAAGTGAAGGCAAGAATCCGAAAGTCGTTAATTTGTCGTTATATCACAAAAAAAAATTAAGTCGTAGGACTGCACGTCAGAAGTGAAAACATAACTTCACAATGTATTTGTATATACATACTGTGATAGCTCAGATGGTAGGCAGTATCAGGAAAGATGGATTTAATTTCTAAGAAAGAGGAACAAAAGATTACGCGGACGAAACTTTGGTTTTACTTTTAAACCTTTAAAGAATTATATTCACATTGACAATATAATTAAAACAATATAAGACAATCAATATATCTTGCGGTTCCGTGTCTCAACACGGGGGTCTGTCTTCCAACGCTGCACAGACGGTCGTCATCTTTTTCATGGTTCTGTTCTCTGAACTATTTCAAATACGAATTATTAGAATCTGAGGACGGCGTCGCCAGTCAGACGTACCGCGCCGAAAAGGTTCATCATCAGTCCACAGAGGTTGCAAGTCGGCGCGTGTAGTCCGATACCACAATACACCTACACATATCTGTAAATATATAATTAGGTTAAAAATAAAAAGTAGGTAATAACATATCTAAATGTATACATAGAGTACACTGGAAGTTCTGCGCTCCTGGCCGCTCATAAATGTTTAAATTTCGAATGTTATATTTTTCTTAATATAAGAAACTCGGCTCTGTCTTACGAATTTTCGATAAGGGTCACGTGTCCTGACGCGAGTTTAACATTTTTACCCATCCCAAAAAGTGCACAACGCCGCTAAAGTTTTCACTTCAAAAAAACAAAAGTCCGTTTACAAAGTTATATTTTGCGCTTGGAGAATTGACTGTGAAGTACATATGCATATGATGTATGAGGGTATCAACTTATTAATCCATTCATTACCTGATTGAATATTGGATCAATAAATGACAAATTAATTAATTTACTTTATAGAAATGTTTGTCTCATAAATGAAATGTATTCATATTTGAAATGGGGGAGAGGACGGGAGGGAAGGGTTAGGGCCTCCGGTAACCTCACTCACTCGGCGAAAAGCAATGCAACTATTGCTTCACTGCCGGTTACTTAGTTAGTTATTAAACTTAGTAAATAGAAATATTTATTTATCAATGTAGGTAATAATAGATGTTACATACTTAAAATAGGTCGCTACATTGTACCTATAGGCATTACAAATTTATTAATTCCTAAAATTTGAACCTTAAAAATAATGGCTTATTTTAACCAAATCATTTTGGTAAAATTTAACAACACAAAATAAACAAAAAGTTGGTTAAAAAGTTGCTAAAAAAAAACATCACGTGATTTATGGACGACCCTTTAGAGAGCTTAAAAAGGGCACAGGCAAAACTGTTTAATTTCTTACATAATTTCTCTATGTGCTGTTTCCATGTTAGTTTATTTTCTATAATTAATCCCAAGAATTTAGCGTTATCTTTTGTAGCGATTGCGCTAGATAACGCCGTACTCCTTCATAATTAATGTTTAACGGGTTTTGATATTGTCGTTGACTGAATTGCATGATGTGAGTTTTGTCTAAATTTATTTTTAAATTATTACGCTGTAGCCATTCTATGGTTTATTTTAGCGTATTATTTATTTCTTGTTCATGATCATAGGATTTATCAGACTTTACGACTATTGTGCTATCGCCAGCAAAAAGTGCAGTTGGGTGAATCACATTTTCCGGGAGATCATTGATGTAAATTAAAAATAATAGAGGTCCAGGGATGCTTCATTGGAGCACTCCGTACTTCACTATTCTATGTTTAGATCTTTGTTTAATTTCACGTTTAGTTTTAATATCAATATTTGCAATGCAAAATCGGCGGTATAGAATAGAAATAAACTTTATTGTACACCAACTACAATTAAATTACACGGAAAAATTACAAAAACCATGTTATGTACAATGGGCGACCTTTATCGCTAAGAGCAATTTCTTACACCTACCTTACTACCACCTACAACCTTTGACTGGACTATTTCAAAACATAAATTTGAACTTACACTTAATTATTGTAAACAAGTAGTCATCTTATAAAAGTTTAGATTAGTTATTAATTCCAAGTCTCAAAAGTCTCCGTTACACCTTTGAGAAATTAAGGCGTTCCTCGCGCTAATACTTTAACACTTCTTTACTTTAGAAGGGCGTATTTAAGTACCAACGCGATAAGTAGATTGTAGTTGTACGGTCAACCGCTCTCGAGATTTGCAAATTTCTCAAAGAGCCTTGCGTGTGAAAATAACTTCAAAAAGATTCTTTTTGTAATATATTTATTGTGAGGGTAAGAAACTAAAAATGAAGTAGGCTTTATTTAATTTAAGAACTAAATAAACAGCGTAACATCTCAAGTTAGGTATTAATTTATGGTGAAGCATTGCTTGCATTGCTTTTCACCGCGTAAGTGAGGTTACCGGAGGCCTTAACCCTTTCCTCTCCCCCTCTTCCCCCACTTCCCGCTCTTCCCTCCTCTCCCCCTCTTCCCCTCATCCCCCTTAAAGGCCGGCAACGCACTTGTGACTCTTGAGTTGCAGGTGCCCATAGCGGCGGTAGTCATTTACCATCAGGTGACCCGTCTGCTCCTTTGCCCCCTATACCATAAAAAAGAAATCAGGAATCTTATTATTACATTTCTTAAAGAAGTAATAGTAAGTATATTGTGAAACTTCAACAGCTGATTTTTTCCCCTGAAAGTTTCTTTTTTCAAATTAAAATGTAGCCACCCTCTACATGTATCCAATATAGAGCCATAATTACATTTCTTCCTCGTGGTCTCAGCAGGGCTGTACTCGGAGATTGCACAACATCCTATACCTCCTTTTTTAAACCTTGCAACCCTACTCACAAATAGAAATACTCTTTTCTAGAAAGGAATTCCTTCCCCAGTTTGATCACCTTCCCGAGTATCATATTCCAAGATAATTTTATAATAACATTTTTCCATTTATATTTTTTCTCCCTAATTTAACACAGTAGATAGAGATAGCACATATGATAATTACTATGTTTTTTTTTTCACAGCTACCCCTCGTGCTCCGGAGCCATAGCACCGGGTCTGGCAGCGGACATGCACTTCAAAGATGACGTCATTGCATTCATCGGGCCCGCGTGTGCTTTCGCTCTTGAACCCGTCGCCAGACTTGCTGCATACTGGAACACACCTATTATCACCGGAATGGGAGATCAGGTAAGGTAGACCTATTTAGATGACTCTCACTCTCTTATTACAGATAATGAGAATGACATTAATTAATAAGTATATTTCTACTATAACAAATAGTTTACACCTTTCACTTATACTCACTATATAAATAGTTAATATTTATATGAGTATTCAGTAATAAATCTTAAAGGGAAACTTGTAGGAAGCGTCTTATAAATAAGGCAATAAAGCCTTCACCACTGATACCGACTTAAATGAATTCTGTGTAGGTACGGTAAGGTTAAAAAAAAAAGAAAGACAGCCAAAACGGTGACCAAACTGAACCTACGCATTTATTTATCAATATTATTTCATAGACATTATAGTAACACATTGGCAAAATGGTGTCTCTGTTATATTTGATATGTTAAATCTTGCTTATGACGAAAGAAAACCTATACTTTTGTTTGTAGTAGTCAGATTCACGCTACAATTCCAATCTAATTAAAGTCTACTTTCAATTTCCAAATAATAGACTTCTAATTAATATTTATCTTTGTTTATAACTAACATTGAGAGAACAGGTAGAAAATGGTTTACTCATAAGTTTGCTAAAGTTCTATTTGCAGGGGCTCTAATTGTTTGTAGGCCACCGGTAGTTGCTTCCGATGAGGTGGGCTGTGTGTTCTCTGCCAAGTTAGTTGTTGATAAGAAAAGAAATGGCCGTTTAAGTAATTTATTTGTTGTCCACAAAATAATAAAACTCGGTAACTCTTTTTACGAGGTAGTGATGAGCGAGATTGTCAATTTCACGTAGTTGTAGCTGGGTAAAGATTTAGTAGAAAACTGAACTATCAAGTGGAAACAAATTTGACCTAGTTCTAACTGGTAAAGAGATTCAAGGACAGTATAAACATTAGACATGATTGCCTCAGTGCGATAAGGCCGCCAATTGTATTAGCCACCCTACCTTGCTGTGCTCCTACTGCTTCAAATTATTTTGGTGTACAATAAAGATATATATTATTATTATTATTAGAAAGTTCGTGCTTTCTCTAGAATAAAATGGGTTAAACATAAACCAAGCTACCCTTTTCTCATATTCATTTCGCATCACTCCGGCTCTCCACTCTTAACGACCCTTCAGTTCGTCATTAAAAACACCGAAATGAAAAAAAAACTACCTTTCAGAAAAAGGTAACGTTAAAGAAAGCACAAGATTATATTTTACTAACCATTTACATTGCTGCGCCATAGTATGTAATATTGGTTATAGAATTGAGGCGGGTGGGAGCAACTATGCTCATTGAGAGAAGAAATAGAAATTTATATGTATACTTGCAGTCATATTTTTTCCAATAATATTCAATCATATCTTCGTTCCCAGGTTAGCTCAAACTTATTATCTACTGTATGTAGTGATTCACACACGTGGAAAATTGCCTATTTTTAATATTGGCTAGTGTGTAGTGCCACGTGTATAATAATATACTCGTATACTTGGATTTATACTTCATTTTCAATTTAATTCTTAAAATCAATCAATTTCACAAAATCTTTTAAAATGTATTTTTTATTGTTTTAACTTCGTTAGATTTTTCTCTGATATCGTTGTTTATGTGAGCACGTGAATGAAGAAGAATTGCCAATGACGATGGATAAGCCACCGGACTAGATAGAAAACTCCGTCACCGTCCATACTTAAGACACCTTATTGTACATAATGAGGTGAGGTGGTACAAACCGTCATTTAAGATTTCATCGAAACATGTAACTTTTTTGCCATAAAACCAATCAAATGAGTCTTTCCAAATCAGCTGCAGGGGTCATGCGGTAGTAAGGACTTGTGAACACACAAGTCCTTACTACTTGATCTTATCCAAATTATAAATCTGACAAATGTTTTTTGTTAGTATTTTTTTTTAGTTATAAAGAGGTCGGCGAACTTCCTTAGGACTTTGGGCCTAACCGTTACACTTTTGGTATCTAGCCAGTTTTGTAGATAAAACATACCTATTCTAGGGCTATTGGGGCTAGGGATATTGGGAATCATCAAACCAAAAGTTAGGTTATTGTTAGTTTTAGTGTAGGGATATTGAGAATCGAAAGAGACATCATTTTGACAAATAGGTATATTTTTATTATTATTCTCTTTGATTGACTCTGTCAGGAATCAGCAAGCAAAACATCATATCAAGATGATTAATGGCAGTTGCGAAGTCTATGATACATGAAGGGAATAGCAATCTTGTAAATAAAAACCAAATTATTGTTATTTATTTAAGGTTCACCAACAATTACTTATACATAAAAATACTTACAATATAATATATGCAATAATAAGAATACAGTGTAGCAATTACTTAAAGGTAAACACCACTTGTTTATATTATATTATGGCAATAAAGGAAAGACTAAATTTGTTTTATTACAATAAGTTAAGAATAAGCTAAGAATAAGTTAACAAAGTATTATTAAGTTTCTGATATACTGCTATTAAGTTTTGACAGCTGTGTGGAAAGGGAGTCGAAATGTAGGTTAATTCTGTCACTAAAGAAGAAAGAAAAACCAAATTATACTTTTATTATTTATTTATTCATCATAAACAATTAAATATCTATAAATACAAGGGGAACGATGTAAAATATAGGTAACTGTGTAATACTAATCTTCTCTTGTCTAAAACTAAGAGGGGTAGCCCACTGTTGTGTAACAGAACGAACTGTTTCGTCGTCTGACAAATGCCACAGTTTATATAGTTAATGTCAGAAAAAGTCCAATCAGAGGTAAAAATCGGTATTCTAGAAGCTGTCAATTGTAAAGGTACTTATGTCGGTAACGCAAGCGCAGGTTGTTCGGAATAGCAGAGATCGTTAGTATCCGTAATACGTAAATTGGTAAAATAACTCCAAAATCAACGAAAAACCTCAAAGAACAAGTAACACGATAAAAACAATTAGAATCAGACAGCACAGATCAGTCACACAGTCAGTGACATTATAATTGTAGTGTTGCCAGTATTACAATGTACTCTACTTAATATCAATTATGTAAATATTAATCGAATAACATTAAAAAAGTTTCGTGTTTGTAATTCAGGACGTAATTAATATTTCAATAAGTTATATATCACTTAAATCGCTTTGTTATATTAGCCATTGATGTTTTTAGTTTTACTTTAATGTGGCAATTATCTCGGTCGCATCTACTGGGTACTCTTGTCATGGCACGCAAGTTGAAGGTCGTAGAACAGTGGTGCAAAAAACACAGCTTAACAGTGAACCCGACAAAGACGGAGATAATTATGTTCACAAATAAACGAAGTTTAGGTGAACTGAGACTACCTAAACTAATTGATATCCGTCTAGCCCTTACCAAGGAGGTCAAGTATCTAGGAGTGATACTGGACAGTAAATTTCTCTGGAACAGGCACCTGGACGCAAAACTAAATAAGGCCCGCATTATTTTCTGCCAATGCAAGCGACTCCTCGGCAGACTCAGCCTGGGGACTATCACCGAAAATCACACTATAGCTGTACAAAACGGTTATACGGCCAATCATCACATACGGTGCTATTGCTTGGTGGCAGAGAACGAAGCTAAGCACTGTCAGAAACAAACTGCAGCAATTCCAGAGACTAGCATTTACTGCCGTCACTAGTTGCATGCGCACAACTCCTACAACTGCTCTTGAGGTGGCTCTTGATCTAGCCCCACTAGACCTGTATATACAACAGGAGGCAGCTGTGGCAGCCATCAGACTTAAACTTCTAGGTCTGTGGTATAATCGAGAGGGTCCCCATATCAAATTATCGAATCAATTAGTGGCATATCAACCACTAATCGCTGCCCCATGCGACAGGATCCCGAAACAACACATCTTCGAGAGGAAGTATCAAATACAACTATTTGAAAACGACCGAGATCAATCTGCCATACATGAAATGCGAATCTATACGGACGGTCCCAAGATGGGGTCAGGGACTGGAGCCGGAGTTTTCTTACAAGATTTATATATTAAAATATCACTGGCGCTTGGTCAACACAATTCCACATTTCAATGCGAGTGTGTTGCAATAACCTACGCCGCGACTGCGGTTATGTCAAAAGGCATAAAGGAGTACAACATCCGAATACTGTCAGACAGTATGACCGTTTTAAGGGCCCTGGAGGGAAACACTATGAACTCCGGTCTTATTTATGAATGCCACCAGACGCTAGAGCGTTTAGCCTCTGCCAATGGGGTAATCCTGCAATGGATCAAAGGGCATAGTAATTCATTCGGGAACGACGCCGCCGATGAGCTGGCAAGGAAGGGATCTGTAACGTCAGCGGCAGGTCCAACTATACTACTGCCATTTCCCTTCACTCAACTTCGCTCATGGGTAAGGCAACGGACTCGTGAAGCGCATAACGGTCATTGGGCCGACACACCGGGCTGCAGACAGTCTAAACTGGTGCTGACGGAGGTCTCACCACGTTTAACTTGCAGGCTGCTCAGTCTTAACCGACTAGACATCAGAATAGTTGTAGGAACAATTACGGGCCACCTAGCCCTAAACCGGCACCTATCCACCATCAGCGCGACAGACAGTCCTCTATGCAGAGGATGTCTCAACGGGGAGGAAACGGCCACCCACGTTATCCTGGAGTGCGAGTAAGTGGCTACACAACGGGCAAGTATTCTCGCGGGTGCGAGATCGCTCCTAGAAGCCTGCGAACGCCCCAGGAGGCTTCTGTGCTTCTGGAAGGAGCTAGGCTGGTTCAAATAGGCAGCCTATCTGAACGCATAATGGACCGTCTATGAGTCTAAATGCGGAAACAGAGCCCTACACCAATACTAATACCATGGCACGCAAGTCCACAAAGTCCACATTTCTCACATGGTCTAGGCACTTGATTCCAGGGATGCTCCATTCCATTGCCCTCTGATGAACCCCGAGTCTGTACTTTTGACGCGCAGCAAGGGACCACATTTGGGCTCTGTAGGTCAGGACGGGTAATTTATAGGCGTTGGTGAGTTTTTTTTAAAGATATTGGTAAATCACTCTTCATAAAGTGTTTGTATGACCAGCAGCTCTTCCACGCGTTATCAATGCGGCGATCGATTTCTTAGTGTTGCCTGTTATCGAACGATACTAGCTGGCCCAGGTAATTGTATTTATCGACATAGTGCACCTCCGACTCATTTTAATGACTATTTAGTACACATTTTAACAAAGAAGTCATTCCTTATTTGGGAATATAAACAATAATCGATAATTCTAATCGAATCGATACAACCATTTTTTTACCACTGGCAACATTTTCTTTTGATTACCTTGTTTGTAAACAGGAAGTCAATATCAACATATTTTAGGAAATAATTTATTTCCCCATAGAATCGAGAACTAATTATTTTAGAGTGCTTAATAAAAATAACATTATTTATTTTGATATATAGTCCGATTCGTGTAACAGTTTGGCCCAACTTCGCCAATGTGCTTTAATTAATTATTTTGAAAGAAAAACAAATTTGCTTAATATTAAGATATGAGGGGCTCGTGGCTAAGTGGTAACCGAGTAGGTTAGCACATTACAAAGTTAAGTAATACTAGCCAGGTCAGTCTAGGATGGGTGACCATTCTTAACACATTGAGACCCCTCCGTGCCTCGGAGAGCACGTTAAACCGTCAGTCCCGGGTGCCATATAATCATCTGTGGCATTCGTTACAGGTAGTTGTAGCCCTAAAAAGTCCCACAACCTGTCTAACTACAGAATTTCGATATCGCCTAGTATTTGGGTTGTGGAGGTTTAATGGCAGTCGCTTTACGTAAAATATCAAGGTTCGGTCGTATCGTAGTTAGACTGAAAGCCGACCCCAACTTAGTTGGAAAAAGGCGCGGAGGATGATTAAGATATTGAATGTATAAACATTCCTTCATTGGCACGATGGACCGATGACTTGAAGGTGGCTGGTAGCGGGTGGATGCCCAAAACCAGGATAGTTGGCGCTCCTTGGGGGAGGCCTTCGACCTGCAGTGGACGGCGATAGGCTGGTGATGATGATGAAATCAATTTACCACCACCTTGTATAGCCACCTGAAATTGATTGGCGTTTAACACGTTAACTGCCAACTCCGCAAATGTGCGGGGTGCGAGTCGTGTGCTGGGGGCCAGCCCCGCGTACCCAACGTAGTTTTAACCGGGGGCACTCTAAACAAATACGTAGCTGTAGAAGGAGAGGGGTATACTCATATCCGAATCAGCTCATCAAAAGTGCCATTTGGCTATGGTTATAAATGGAGAACCTTGTATTAGATCGACGTTCTGTTTCATGGAATATAGTTTACTAGCAGCGCCCCGCGGTTTCACCCGCGTAAGTCCCAGGGATCCCGTAGGAATATCGGGATAAAAAGTAGCCTATGTGTTAATCCAGGTCTCCAGCTGTCTACATACCAAGTTTCATCGCAATCGGTTAAGTGGTTTTTGCGTGAAAGAGTAACAAACATCCATCCATCATTTATGATAAGGTCCTCAGTCTACGTCACCGTATTGTAGCTAATACAAACGAAATTGTTTTTGTCTTAAATTACAACAAAACTTAACAAAACTAAAATTGACTGGCCTGTTGGCCTAGTGGTTAGTGACCCTGACTGCTATGCCATAGGTCGTGGGTTCGATTCCCACCTGAGTCTGGGTGTCCTTTGTGTCCGTTGTTTCTATGTTTGTAGAGTCCCCTGCGACACAGGAGTAATTAGTAATGCGGGAGCTGTCTTTTTAAAAAAAAAAAAAAAAAGGTCGTGCAACATTGCACTGGAATCGATCTAAGAGCCTCGACCAACACCTTCAGAGGCTCACGTTAGGCACTTGGATTAAGAGCCTGATGCAGAAGGCAGTCCTCCTCGAAACGGCACGCATAGTGTGGGGGTTTCTATCTCTGGAACCCTAACCACCGGTAGCTTGGTCCCTGTACCCGATACCGGTGGGACACTATTTTTTATATTTTTAAATATGTTTTTTTATAATCTGAATGTATTTAAAAATGTACTTTATATGTATATTTAAGTGAATAAAGAGAATAATAATAGTGAAAAAAAAAAATCTATCCATCCATCCCTCCATACATCCATCCAAACTTTCTCATTTACAATATTAGTGGGATTAAAATTGTCTGCCAATATCAAATACCAACCCTTAGATTACATTAAGTGATTCTGTTTAATAATTATTCTATTCTACAATTGTTTATGCCATTGGTATAGGCACTTTGGTTTTCCAAGAGTTCGAAAGTTAATTGCCAAGATCATCAGGCGGTCAAGAGATATATCTGGGGTGCCAGTGGTATAACAATTATTTTATTGTTTTGGTGATCGGTTCTTACAGGAGATCGTAGACAGTTTTAGAAAGAATATTTCGTCAGCTATTGGCAATATCTAGAGCGATGGACTATCTGTATCTCGTGTAGATCTATACTTACTACTCTGCCAAGAAAGTACCGGGAAAAGTTCAATAAAACATAAAATGTTAACTATTCTTCCAAATTTATTAAATCGCCTTCAAAGTAGGCCCCTTCAGAGATAATACACTTACGCCAACGAATAATCTAGTTATCAAAACATTTTTTAAAGCATTTTCCGGAATCAACTTCAGTTCTCGGCGCAAATTCTCTTTGATATATTCTGTCGACTGAAAACGGGAAGGTACTTCAAAGTGGTAATTTGAGTTTTGGAAAGAGAAAAAAGTCGGCCGGAGCCATATCCGATGAATACGGTGTTGTTTGATGGTATTTGTTGAGTTTTTGGTCAAAAATTTGTTCCCAATTATAGCCTTGTGCGATGGCGTGTTGTCGTGGTGTAATATCCAAGAATTTTCTTTCCACAAATTTTGCGTTTTTCGACGAATTTGCTCTCTCAAACGCCGCAAAATGCTCGAATAATATTCGTTAGTAGTCTTATCTTCTGGCAAGAATTCCGAGTGCACAACACTTCGATAGTTATAGAAAACAGTCAAGATGACCTAGACTTTTGATCGCCTTTGTCGTGGTTTTTTCGGTTTCGGTTCAATTGGATGTCGCCATTCCGAAGTTTATTGACTAGTGTCACACCTCTGTGACATACGTTGGTACTGGCGTGTGAGAAGTCTGCACTGAATTGTATTAGAACTATTTTGAATTATATAAATGTTAGGACAGAAGACTCGCGTCCCAGGCAGCAGTGAGAGCGGTCTATCTATCAAGCGGCGAGACATCATTGCAGAAAATTTAAAGTGATTATTTTTAAAAAGTGTTGTAATGATCAGTCATCAATATAATTAACATTGCTTACAGCCTTTTCATTGTATTCTTCAAATATAAAGACAGCCCTTTCACATAACCTCTCGCGCAAAGCGGTAGGTTTGGCACTAGTTTGTATGTCAAACTCTTTCGCGACTCTTTCACGATTGCGTTGAAGAAAATTCAGATCTTTCGGGACTAGTCGAGCGGCAACGTGTTTCATGCCCAAGCTATCGTTTAAAATGGTACGTTAAAGTTCAGCGGCTATCTCTCAAACTTGAATGAGGATTTTCAGTCACAATTTCCTTCTTTTTTTTTCTTTTATAAAAAGACAACTCCCGCATTAGGAATAACTCCTGTGTCGCGGGGGACTTTACAAACATACACAGTACGGACACAAACACTTTAGCGATGTTAACATCAGTTGAAGACGTTGATGGCCGACCAGAGTGAGGCAAATCTTCCAACAAATCTCGAACGCTTTTGAATGCACTGTACCATTCATATGCACGAGATTTTGTGATAAAGTCGATTAACCGTATGCTTTCTGTAATATTTTCAGCGACTCTGAACATGAAATTCCATTTGCAATGCAAAATTTGAGAGAAACTCTTTGTTCGATGTTTTTATCACTACATATCATAAACAAAGTCCTCCGCCGAGTCTGCCTGTCTGTTCGCGATAAACTTCAAAACTCATCATGATTCATGAGGAAGGTTTTGGTACATAATTTGTTTTTGTGTAAATTGGTTGAAATATGATGATGATTGTTGAAGATGTCTCTGCTACCCGTGCGAAGCCGGGGCGGGTTGCTAGTCCATTATAAAAATCGCAAAACACTCTTAAGATGAGCTTACAAAATCGAGTACTGAAAACAAACTAAATGACAGATGTTGCTCAAACTTCGCGCCAATATAGAAAACAGTTGTGCCAACTTACCCACAAAAAAAGAATTATTTGAATTGAATTTGGAATTAGAATTAAATTATAAATTCCCGATACTTTTTTGACAGAATGTATAATTAGCATCAAATATCACTTCCTAGTACTTAATGTGGCTTCTTATTTCTATAGGTCATTCACCTGTTTTTGGTCTTTTGTTTCCCCTTAGAAAGGTTTGAATTCAGAAGTATTATAAATGTACTTCACATTTTATAATATTTCTGAAAGCTTCTCTTTAAAGGAGAAACCCATGAATACACTGATTAGTGTACTGATTACTGTAGTATTGATCTTAGTGTACGTGGGTTTGGTTATTCCCACCAATGACGTGACTCGACTGCTAACCATATGCAATAAAGCAAGACTCATAAAGTTACGCTCAATTCGTAAAATTACGCTTTTGTAGTCTCAGCTTTACTTTAATAACGCATCGTTTTTCGTCCTCACAAAATGTCAAGGCCGACCCTGACACACCGACCGGACCGCAATATATAGAGGGTGTAGAATTATTAGCACTGTAAGGGGCGGTGCTCATCCGTGTGGGACTACAGCTTCCGGTGTGATAACAGAGTTGTAAATTAGTTGTCTGATTTCATTGTTGTTTGTATTTTAAAGCTCCGCCGTGATCACTAGTTTTTAAATAACTTCAAGAAGGACGATGTTGCGTGTGTTGCGTAAATTTTTTACAAAGTTTCCATAAGTCTACCGAGGTTTGATTTTCTTATATCACTTAGAATTCAAACAAGCACATGGTAAGCTATTGTATACCTATAATATGTACATGATAGTAAGCTATTACCGGCGAATATTATTATTTAAAACCCCGGTTCGGTCAATTGTTTGTTAGAAACCCCAACCCCCCAACAGAGCTCATGCACCTTGATTGTTCGTTTTAATAGTACTGGTGTTTGCTCGCATGTCTACGCTCGTAGCAATGCCTACGTAATCAGGTAGCATCGTAGCAATGCCTACGTAATCAGGTAGCATCGTAGCAATGCCTACGTAATCAGGTAGCATCGTAGCAATGCCATATATAGTCAGTTGTTGACATATGTAGTCTTTTGGCATAATCAGTTACTTAGTTATGGTTCTGATAATGATCTAAGATAAATTGATGCTATAATTGAGTAAGAGGAAAATAATCTGAGGTAGCTTCATTTTAGAATATAATATAATAATATTAATTATTTCACACATCTCACATACGGCCGTGAAATAAATTTTATTGTACACCAACAAAAATGTTTTTACAAGGAATACATTACTTGAATATGTACAAACGGCCTTATCGCTGAAAGCAATTTCTTCCAGGCAACCTTTGGATGCAAAAATCGACAATAAATAGATGAAATCATGGGTAGTTTTGGTGTGAAGTGCTGATATACAAGATTTTTAATTTTTTTTTAAAGAATCGAAACATACTTATATTGCATTTGATATGGATAAAAAGTTAGTAATAAAAGTAATTAAACATAAATATCGGTGGATGCAGGCCGCTTTCAACCGGCCTTCTTGGAAGTCATTAAGAGAGGCCTATGGTCAACAGTGGACGTCCTATGGCTGAAATGATGATGTAACATATATGTATATGCAGTCAGTCCTAACAATACATTATATATACACGAGTCCATATATATCGTCTGTGTAAACATATACACATAGAACATACGTATATAAATATATAATATTGATATAGAAATTACAGATGTACACAACAGATAGAATATGTTTTAGACAAATAATAGATTAAGAAGTTAGGTAATGTTCTTTGACCATGCTCTTAAATACATGGAAAGTTTTGCCACATCTAATAGTTATTGGTAGAATATTCCATAATCATAATCATTTTATAATTACTAGTCGTTCGTCGCAGTTTCACCTGTGTTTATGGTCACCGCTCCGCTCCTAAAGGTCGTAATGTTATGTTACATGGCCTATAACCTCCCTAAATCATGGCCTATCCAATACAAATCCGTCCGGTAGTTCGAGAGATTAGTGCGTTTCAACAAACAAACAAAACGCTTCTGCTTTATTATATTAGTATAGATGAGAAGGGCTGTATCTCATGATCCGTAATAGGTAGACAGTTGAAATTTTCACAGAATGTGTATTTCTGTTGCCGCTATAACAACAAATAATAAAAATAAATTTAAATTTACCTACATAGTATTAAATCTTGTACGATGGTGCAGAACCCTTCATGCGACTCGCACTTGGCCGGTTTTATTTTTTTAAGGAAATTATTTATTAAATTTTCAAAATAATTGTTAACAATTGTTACAATAAAAACAAAAGCAAACAACTAAACAGGCCGCATATTTGAGGTATGAGAATAGGTCGTAAAGTATTTTTCTCCCTCCTGTCCGCACACCCTATTTAAAAAAAAAGAAAAAATAGGCATTGCAACGCATGCCGGATGCAGCTAGTATGTAAATAAATGTAATGCCCGTTTCACGATAAGCCCATACACGCAGTGTGAAACCCCATTAATCCCTTATCAATTTGTTGGACATACGATTTACGAATTTAGTCGGCCATTCCCAAAATATACACTTGAGTCAAACCGTATATCTATATGCTTATATAATAATTAAAAAAAAGGTTTTATTGTGAATTGTCATGAGAACCAAACGTGTATGCCAAATTTCAGCACGATAGCAAATATTGATTGCAAAATTCCAGGACATACATACACGTGAAGTTAAATTAAAACTTTTGATAATTAATAATAAAAATGAATCCCTATTTGACTTGGTCGCGCCATAACTTGAGAACGACTTAACCAATTTCATTCATCTTTTTTGTGTTTTTTAATACTTTGTAGAATTGAGCAGAAATTCGGTTCCCGTGGGATAAATTTTCCAACGCGAACGAACTCGCAGGCAACAGCTAGTCTTTAATAAATACGAATGCTATTTAGAGATTTTTTATTGTAATAAAACACATATTAAAGGCTCTTGTAATTTAATTTTTCATTCATATTTATAGTTCAACACACATATTTACATTTCACGGCTTATTATAGTTTCAGTTGCGTTTATTTTACAGTTTAATTTATTCTATTGTTTTAAAAGCAACGTTTTCAGAAATGTATTTTCGTAACTTTATAGGTATGGAAATCATTTTACGAAATTCATAATATTCTTTGAAGTTGTGTTTTGACTTGCTCATATTTAAGTGAATGTAGAGTGGAATTCTCTTTGCGCGTTACCTTGTGTTTTATATAATTTACTAGCAGCGCCCCACGGTTTCACCTGTGTCGGTCCCGATCCCGTGTCGGGATAAAAAGTAATCTATGCGTTACTCCAGGTCTCCAGCTATTTACATGCTTGAAAGAGTAACAAACATCCATCCATCTATCCATCCATCTATCTATTTATAATATTAGTGGGATTATACACAAAACAAATAAGGTGTACTATCACAAAGCTTATGTTTTGAAAAGAGAAAGAGATATTTCTTGTGTGAGTTTGAGTCAAAGTTTTCCTCCCAACTCGAGCACGATCATGAAATGTATGTATTTAGTATGTTCATCAGTAGTCTGGTTACCATAGGCTCCATAGGCTCTGCCTACTTTGGGTTCTGACGGCCGTGTGTAAGAAAAATAAAACTAATCTCTATTCTTGAATAAAAATTGATTCCTTTCATGTCAAAAAGTATTTTTGGGCCAACCTGAGAAGTATTTGTTAACAAATAGCATCGCATCTGATACCTAATTACAGCTGTTGAAATAAAAATAATCTGTAGACTGTCACTTACACGCTTAGAGAACTTCATAATATATGGACATTTATTATTTGACCCTTCACACTGACCTTCGTGCTCTTTACTCAGCTTTTCGTTCTCTCTCAAATGACCTATCCCTTCGCAAATCTGTTTTGAAGTCAAAAAAAAATTATAAACAGGTCATCCAATATAATGAATAACAATATGCGACCTATGTTAGTTGACCTAGTAATCTTAAAAAAATATATATATTCAACACAACCACTAATCTAACTATCTATCAGATCTTCGACTTCATTACATTTGGTAATAACAACGTCGGTGAATAGAAAAAACACGTATCGTAAGAAACAACGAACGACAAGATAAGTGATTTTCGCCGAACCCAAACGTAACAAATAAAACAACATCACAATCAAATCCGAATTTAGTTACAAATACGTATGATAAAAAGGTCAGGGTTAACTTGAAAGGGTTTGGAAGATCAAAAGATTTGCAAACAGAACGACTCTTAAATCCCAAAAGTGTTTTCCGATTGCCCTCAAGTGCCGACTGATAGCCTCCAAGTACTCTAAGTACTTCTAATCACTCAACAAGATAGCTTTGCCCTTAACCTTAGATTTTCCCGGGGGACGCATATATTACATAACAATAAAGTAACCAAACATGTAAAGCGTAATGATTATATTGCAATCTAATTGTTTGAATTTAATCAAGATTGGCACGCGTCCCGATTTCAATAGAGAGCTGTAGAGAACTCTTGAATTAACAAATACCGGGAGTTTAAATGTTACCTACAAACTGAAACAGAGAATCGCACATTATGTTGGTCTGATGGGTTGAAGCCTTGAGAGCGAACATTCTCGAAGTTTCACAGAGTTTGTGAATCTGTGCAATTTTGTCTTACACGTTGTTACGATTAAACTTGTCAAACATGTCTGA
This sequence comes from Euplagia quadripunctaria, assembly GCA_963859945.1. Classification (NCBI taxonomy): domain Eukaryota; kingdom Metazoa; phylum Arthropoda; class Insecta; order Lepidoptera; family Erebidae; genus Euplagia; species Euplagia quadripunctaria. The sequence continues at coordinate 16,978,801 of OY982575.1, read as the reverse complement.
AAATTAATTTGAGCGTCATATTTTTAATGAAAACAATATCGCAAGTTCAAACACATTGAAAAGGGTCGTACGTCAGAAACTTTGTACAACACATTATAAAGTTTTGAATTCGTTTATGAAATTAAAATTGTCTGGCAGATGTGAGGGCTAGCTAAAAAAATTATACATATACATAGTTATGTGTATGCTATTCTGTTCATGTGCTTGATAACAGTACGGTTACTTGACAGCAATGATTTTAATTTATAAAATCGTCATGATTATTACTATTTGGTATGTACTCGCTTGTTAAAGTTCATAAAACCATGAAAATTATAATTATGTATTTACACGGGAAATAACGCGATCACGAAATAGGTATTACATACCTCTGAACTCTGAACTTGGGCCGTAGTCAGGCAATTCAGAGGTATGTAAAACCTATTTCGTGATCGCATTAAGTCCCGTGTTAATACATAATTATATTATGGAACGCGAAAGTTTTAAAGTTGTCATGAAAATTGTAACCTTTTCAATTGAACATAACAATTTTTTATCTTCAACATGCATTCATTGTTATTTTGGTTTATGCAAGAACTAAGATGACCTTATAAAGATCCCAAATTGACGGTGGATGCAGACCGTTTCCAACCGGTCTTCTTGGAAGTCATTGAGGCAGGCCTATGTCCAGCAGCGGGCGTCCTATGGCTGCAATGATGATGATGATGAAGAACTAAGGAAAGCTAAGTTTATTGTTTGGATTTAAAATTGTCACCTGAAAAATAAACATGTGAAACTATTTATGTATATATAGAGCGAAGTGTACCCTACTAAATATCAGTTTAAATTTCGGCACAAAGTTTTTCATAATATATCGCTGGTTTGCGAGAATAGCGACGGAACTAAAAATTATTGATTTTAGAGAATGTCAATGATTTGTGATTTCCACTAGAGTATTTTGTTCTAAATATATAATGAACTTGTCGTTTTCTAACGAACGTTAGCATGAAATCGGCCTTGCATCTCTGTTCACCATGAATAATCAAAGATTATTGATCATTTGGCATACTTTTTTTTTTTTTTTTTTTTTTTTATACTGGGTAAATCCATCATGGACTATCCTCCACCTGGGGTGCGGCAGAGGGGTGTGCCGGACTCTTACCGGCTAAAACCACCAGTGTGTTCCATCTCGCACCTTCTGCCGGGGAGACGGGAATCACATTCGTCCGCGTCCCCGACGGTGCTGACCCGCCTGTGCAGGCCCCGTCTCTGAGGGGGTTAAATGTTATCCCCCCTCGCTTCCTCCATCCTCCATAGAGGGGCGCACGTGGAACACGTCGCGCTGCCACCTCAGACTCATTTACAGAGAGACGGATTTCCCCAAATCCGCCCCTCACGGGTCAATTTAGGGGGGCCGAAAGAGGGCATTATCAGCCCTTCTGCGACGCCCGGTGCGCCTGCTGCGGATCGGGAGGGTAGTTGATATTTCCCTTACCCTTTCCGCAGCCTCCTTCTGTGACATCACTGTTTCGCAGAAGGATATCACCGCGTCCCAACAACTCTCACTGCCAACCATACTTTGAACAATAGCTGACAGTGAGAGGTTTCCTCCGATCTCTGCGATGAGGGTACGGCGCGGTTCTTCCCACGCAGTACACTCGGCCACTCATTTGGCATACTTAGTTCAATTCGACTGAATTTTGAATTACGTCGATATTCTCGCAAACCAGCGATAATATATCGAACACAGAACAAAATAACATCGCTGCAAATGACTAATGCATAAGACGTTTTATAAATATGTCTGTATTCACCAAAACTACGTCGTTTAGTGGAATGGGTAAATAGTGCCATTAAGATTTGCGATGCAAGTAGTAGCAATGCATAGTGGCGATAAAAGCCTTAAAATTAATTATTAGTGTTATGTCTATATTTATTTGAGAGATGGGAATACTCAAGTACATCGCGTGAATATATCCTTTTGGTCAAGGGTAATAACAAATCAGCTAGAAAGCTAAACTTGGCATTGACATGGGCGAGATTGGATTGAAAATAAATGAGCCGACGCACTCTTTAGTCTGTGTGCGAAGATTTCGTACTCTTCGATTTGCATATGACTGTTTCAAATAGGATTTTTATTGCGATTAGTAGTAGCGGTTTATGTTATATTTATTGGGAAACCTTATAGCTTTTGGAATTTGATCTTTCTTGTGTAGATTTAAAGTTTTCTTAGTTTAAAAGGGTTTGGATATTGTACTGTGTTTATTTTTGAATTATTTTTTTCAAAATGGTTTTTTGAATTGGTAATACGAATAACTATCTTAGGCTTAAAAAGACGGCGTTTCTCAAATGAGATTGCTTTTCTTTGTGTGTTTTCCCCCGATTTGTGTTCTTTTTTATTCAATAGGCCAATAACCACTTGTGTGATGAACTAACCAGAAGTTTCGGATATGATAGCAATAGGTAATAAACCAAATATTCCCCTACCTTCTAGGTACCATCCACAAGGTAGGGGAACACCAGCGGTGACATCAGAAGTTTGGTAAATTATGTCGAGGAGTTGAGGTGGCAATAGTAGCCATCCTCCCCGTCACGTAATACAGGCGCATAGCAGACCGGGAGTTGCGAAAACTATCTCGCGTATACCATACCCAATTGTGAAAAAGGGAACTTAAAATTAGAAACAAGATAATAAAAGAACATACTTAAATATTCAATGAAATGTGATAAGTGATAATAATCGCAGGTATACATTTAGCAAGAGTTGCAGCAAGTCAATATTTGGAGAACTGCCTCGTCGATACCGTTGTAAGATGTCCCTTATGTTTTCTACGTTTTCGTCCTTGGAGGTTTAAAGAGTTATCAGTTTTGGGGAACTGAGCACTGTGCTAAACTGCATGTGGCAACTACCAATCCGAGGAATACGTGAAGAAGCCCAGTAATCCAAATGTGAGTCACTTAGTACACTAGCGTAGAATACTAAGTATCTAGACCATAAACTTAATATACTAAGTTTATGATCTAGACCCACTCCTGCTTTGACAAATTGTTACTTGAAAGTAGTAATAATAGCCCTAAACAATAACAAATGAGTTGTTTGGCCTTTTCATTTTCATATCTAAAAAAATAATTTATTACAATGTGATAATTCATTCTGACCTTTGTTCCCTTTACTTAGCTCTTCATTCATTTCTTCATTTACTTACAGTGATTCAAGTCTTCGAATCCATTTAGAAGTTTCAAAACTGATGAATCGACGTTACCGACGCCAACATTTACAATGGATTAACTTTGCCTAGTTGCAGTTCATGCAGTCAACTAGGATTAAATATAAAACATATCACTAGAATACAAATGATTTTATATTGTTGCTCATGTTCACATAAGGGAAATCGATCAGCCGTTAAAAGTAGGACCTCTTTACGGGTAGTCATCACCTCCATTATTATGTTAGTGGATTAGTAGTAACATTTAATAAATATAATTAATTGCTGACGATTACTATATGAATCTCACTAATATTATAAATGTGAAAGTTTGGATGGATGGATGGATGGATGTATGGATGGATGGATGTTTGTAACTCTTTCACGCAAAAACCACTTAACCGATTGATGAAACTTGATATGTAGATAACTGGAGACCTGGATTAACGCATAGGCTACTTTTTGTCCCGATATTCCCACGGGATCGGGACTTACGTTAACTATAAACTCGATTAACTATCACATTTTATCTATAAATTGAATCTATTATTGGAATGTGATTTTTATATCATTTTACTACTATGAAAATAGTTCATCATCATTAATTCATACCTTTTATTTGAAGGCTTTCTTGAGTTCATGATTGCAATTAAAACTTACAAACTTACTTACTGGTTAGTTTCTTTTCTTGCTCATTCATAATTATTTTTAACCTCTCTAAAGTTGCGATGTAGCTTTTATTGTAAACACCACACACAACATTTGAGTTTAATTAGGGATTCGCTTACATTGATATGTTGTTGTAGAAACTTTAGTATGTTTTGTAACTGGAGAATGTTTGTTTAACAGAGATAACAAACATTGTTCCTTTCATATGTGTAGGTAATGTAAAGTTTCAGTAAAGTATTTGTAATATTATACTAAACGAGATCACTTTGAAGTGCTCTATTGAAATTGAGTGTTGCGTGTCAGCTTCCATTAAATTTAATTAGATGGTGTATTTAGTCTTATTATTCTCATAATTCTAATGCTTATCATGGGTAAATTGAAGGTTAAGGACAAAGATAGCTGGCTTATTGAGTGATTAGGAGATTGTTTCGTTTTAACTTTTGTGCTTGGTCTGATCTCAAGCTCAATTGGTGTCATTGAGTTTTTTATTCGCTGCGTCCTGATATCAGAAACACCTTGAATTACCAATTCAGTTTTTTTGTTTGTAAATTAGTATAAGCTAAGTTTATATTATATATAATATTATATATATATATAAGCTAAGTATTAGTATAATTCAATTACAAAAGATTAGCGATATTTTAGCGGCATTTCCTCTCGTTTTTAGGGTTCCGTTGTCCTAACAAGGAACGCTTATAGTTTCGCCATGTTCGTCTGTCTGTCCGTCGAAACTGACCTGAACTGACCGAAACTAATTATGCATGAGAATATATCTGAATCACGCAGAGAAAGTGGTAAAATAAAACCTTGAAAAATAAACTCTTTCTCCCCTATATGGGCGGATGTTTTTTTTCCCTCGTCTATCCTGTAATGCGGAGTATCGTTGGATAGGTCTTTCAAAAACATTAGAACATATGAAGACTATTTTTTGATCCTGATTTTGATAAACTAAAAAAATCTGAAAAAAAATCATAATGGTAGTATGTATATGTAACGGATTTAGAAGTAAGTAGAAAGAAAAGTATCACAGCTAAGTTAGCTGTTAGTTTAAGAGAAATAGTCGCCAAACTCTTATAATAGAAAATTCATTTACGAAATACAAAATCCTTCAAAAATTACTTGGATGAAGCTGTTACTTGTTTCAAACGGCTAGTAAATATGTAAAATTATGGAAAAAATAATTTCATAATACACATAATTAATGTCAACGACGTCCCGACCTTTATCCCAAACGGGGTGGTACGCCCCAAAAAAACGTTCTTGGTCGTTAAACCGTGAACTCAATTAATATGTTCATAGTAATAAACATGAAGCCCCCTTCTAAGTCCGCAAGTTGTAACGGGTGACTACGGACTCTGCCTACGGACTTGGCCAGTTTTTAAACCTCTTAGCCTCATTAGCCTCTTGTATGCCGTTGATCACGTGGATTGAAGAAATAATACACTTAATGAACAAACAATCGTTTCGTAATCCTAACTAATATTATAAATAAGAATGTGCGTGAGTGTGTGTTTGTGTGTTCGTTATGCTTTGACGCTTTAATCATGACATTTGGCAAACACTTTGTTAGGGGTACAGAAAAAGCAATAGGGTACGCTTTAATCATGATATTTTGCAAACATCTTGTTAGGGGCACAGAAAAAGCAATAGGGTACCTTTTATCCAGAAAAAAGTATGAAAATAACTTTTACGCAAGCGAAGCGGCGGGCGAAAGCTAACATAAAATATACACTGTCCATGATTTAAATATGAAGACTTTTATTTACATATAGTTTATGTTACCTATGTCTGCAAGGACATACCTTTCTATAGTGGTAGTAGAACGAATGGCTTGTCTTCGATTCGATTTCAAGATCTTCAAATAAAAAAAAACTGTCAGTCGTAGGACTGCACGTCAGAAGTGAAAACATAACTTACATCAACAAACATCTGTATATATGTATCTGAGCGTGATGGTCACGCGAGTCCAGTGCTTTTTCCCCATTCCAAAAGTGCACAACGTGCCAAGAGAAGTTTTCACTTCAAAAATAAATACGAGCACTGAGTTTACCAATAATTAATAAAACACAGCAGGCTCACGACGCGACACGATCGCTTTAAATAAAGTCACAGTCTTCACTCACACACTTATAGAAAATGACACATCACTACATGTGCAGATATTGCTGTTTTAATTTTGTCAGTCTACAGTCCTCTTCTTGTTTTTTTTTGCCTGCTCTTTTGCTGCTCTCCTTTTATGACCATGAAATTCTGTTACACTAAAACACATGTTCAAAGAAACTGAGACTCCTACTTCGTAATCTTAGCAAACAAAACATTTAAAAATGTTAGGTTCAAATAAATTTAAAGACTGCTGTGAGAACAATGTGTAGAGTAATAAGGGTTTTTATAATTTTGCAGATGTTGTAGGGACATCGAAAACATTCGCATTGAATCCTCTACAGGTAATGAATTTCTTTTCATTGTAAAGGTAAATTTTAAATCTGTTATTTGTTATTTACTAAGAATAATGGGCAGTAATCTATAGAAAATGGGCCGCGTGCCAATCTCGATTAAATTCAAACAATTAGACGGCGTATTCAGACTCATTATTCTAATCAAGCATTCTAATGATTCGTGTCGGGGGAAATCTAAGGTTAAGGGCAAAGCTATCTTGTTGAGTGATTAAAAGTAGTTAAAGCCTCGTCGAGGCTATCTATTGGACGTCTGTGACAATCAGAAAGTTCTTTTAGGATTAAAGAGTCCGTTCGTTAGTAAATCCTTTCAATTTGACCCTGACCTCTCAACTTTTTATCTCTAAATTTGTTTCTCACCCTTGGCTTTATTTGTTGGCTTTTGCGATTGAATCTTATTGTTTGATATCTTTGATATTATTAATTCGATGCAAAGTAATCTTCTCACAGTTGTGTATTAACAGTAACAGTTTTTTTTATGTTTTTTTATTTTGGCAACTCCCGCATTAATAATTACTTCTGTGTCGCGGGGGACTTTACAAACATAGAAACAACAGACACAAAGAACACCCAGACTCAGGTGGTAATCGAACCCACGACCTATAAGCATAGCGGCCAGGGTCACTAACTACTAGACCAACAGGCCAGCCAAGTTTCTTAGAAGTAACCTTCTAAGAAATTCAATCTTTGTTAGAAGGAAAAATGAGGACACTTTTTAATGTCATATAAATAACTCTAAATATTTCGGAAGTGAAAGATCTAAGCTTCAGTGAAACCATAGCTGATAACTACGTTTGGATTTATCTGGAACATCCGTGTATAAAAATAAACACTGGCTTGAAAATTGATAAGACTTGATTTGGAAATGTTAAATAGATACACTTCCAAACAAAGTCTGGACGACGAATTTAGAAACGAATACTTCGAAGATATCTTTAAATTTTTTGACGAAAGATAATGATTTTAAAATATTATTATCTAAGCGCTTATTGAGTTGAATCCGGTGTGTTGAGCTTTTACTTTCGTGTCAATAAATATTAAAGTAACTAATTGTATTAGGCAATATTCCAACCGTATTATAAATAAACTAGCAGCGCCCCGCGGTTTCACGTAAGTCCCGATCCCGTGGGAATATCGGGATAAAAAGTAGCCTATATGTTAATCCAGGTCTCCAGCTATCTACATACATAGTTTCATCGCAATCAGTTCTGTAGTTTTTGCGTGAAAGAGTAACAAACATCCATCCATCCATCCATACATCCAAACTGTCACATTTATAATATTAGTGGGATTATTGAGGTCGTAAAGAGCCTATGGGAATAATGGGGCATATTTCTATACAATTCCTCTTTAAAGAATTTAGGCCACCGGCAGAATGCATATCTACATTTCTCGGCCTATTCAATGTTACATTTGGGTATTTTAAAGTCTTTATAAATTTTATAGATTACGTACTGTCTCGGGTCTTTTATTATTATTTAATTTAAACATACAGGTACTGCACTGTGCTACTCTTGCTATGTCCCCCTTTTCATTCTTAATGTTTAATGAAACAATTATTTTCAGTAACCTCATCTGTAATTATATATGTCATTCATTGTTTTAAATTCCTTTGTTAATGTCTTAACATTTTTCCTTTATTTTCGATGGACTCCTAAGATACTTAACGTATAACAAATTCTGTTGTACTTTCACAGAGTAAAAAGAAAATTCTATGGAAAAAAAAAGTAAATAAAATGGAGAGAAAGTTAGTAAATGTGTTTATCTAAATACATCGCGTGTACCTTTGGTCAAGGGTACAAACAAATCAGAGAGAAAGCTAAACTTGGCATTGACACGGGCGAGATTGAATTGAAAAGTAATGAGCTGACGCACATGACTATACCCTATCTGACCGTACATTTGTGCGCAGATATCATTCTCTTCTAGCCGCGTTTGTCTGTTTCAAATAGGATTTTTATTGAGATTGTAGTGGTGGTTTACGTTTTATCTATGGGAATCTCAAACCTTTTTGCTTAGTGTGTTTCAGATTTAAGATCTGTACTCGACGAGACTTTAATTTGTTCATTTCTTAAAGGATTCTTAGGTTGGTGCGGAGAAAAATCTTTTATATAGAAAAAAATATGTTTTAGAAATAGCTATATCACATAAAGGGAAACGTAGTTTTTGGGAACCCTAATTGTAAAATTGTGTGTTGTCTTCTAAAAATGACTTCACTAACTTAACGTAAGCCCTAGGTATACCTAATGGAAAAATCTATGTGGACAACAGAATCAATTTCATAATAGATATTTTTTTAAGACTAATATGTTGAATTACTATATTATTTTTACAGTCAGGCAAAATTTTTTTTTACTCCTTTAGAAGTTAAATTTCTAAAAATCCGGTTCTTGACTCCTCTATGACGAACTACCTACGAAGAATTACCTCCACCTAGACAACTAAATTATCTCTATCCAAGCTCTCAAAAATCATACAATTAAAATCACTGTTTAATTATTATTTATTTTACATGTCATACAAGAATTACGCAACATATTCGAGACCTTTTAATCAATAAATCAGTAGAATACTACACAGATTTAATAAAAAGGCGCTACATACTAGACTGAAAAAACCGGCCAAGTGCGAGTCGGACTCGCGCACGAAGGGTTCCTAACCATTACTTATAAAAACGGCAAAAAAATCATGTCTGTTGTATGGGAGCCCCACTTGAATATTTATTTTATTCTGTTTTAGTATTTGTTGTTATAGCGGCAACAGAAATACATTATCTGTGAAAATTTCAACTGTCTAACTATCACAGTTCTTGAGATACCGATATTGGTGACAGACGGACAGACAGACGGACAGTGGACTCTTAGTAATAGGGTTCCGTTTTTACCCTTTGGGTACGGAACCCTAAAAAGGCAGTAAAAGAAATCATAATTTATGTGATATACGTAATCAGACTCTCACAACATATTCTAGTAATTCTTTAATGAAATTGACCAGTGGTTTTCTTTAGCATCTAATATATAATTTTGCAGTCCTTTGATGTGGCAGATGAAAGCAAAACCATGTATATGTACTAACAGATAAATTGAATACAAACTAACAGGTATTACAAAACACATGTTTACGTTAGTTTTTTTACAGTTTTTAGCCTCATGGAAGAAAAGCAACCTTAATCATTTCTGTTCGTCTGTGTCACATTACGTTGTTTGTGCATTTATTGTTTGAATTTTTTTGACGGGTCACCTGATGGTAAATGAATACCGCCGCCGATGGGCACCTGCAATTCAAGAGTCACAAGTGCGTTGGCGGCCTTTAAGGTGGGAGTAGGGGAAGAGTGGAAGAGGGGGAGAGGGGGGAGGGAAGGGTTAGGGCCACCGGTATATATATATATATATACCTTTTTCGAATGAGATGTTATAACCAGAAATAACGGTGTAGATTGAAAATCGGGCAAATAAGATTAATAATTTGTCTAACAGTCTGTTGTATATGTCTTGTGTCTATTGTGTGTGTGATTTACTTGTAAGTTTATTTCTTTTAGCTGTAGGAAAAAGAATGGCCTATTAGTAGGAAGGAATAAGATTTACAAAGTTCTGCTGATGAGCGGGAAAATGATCCGAAACCTTTTACATTTTCTCATAAGTTGGATAAACATTGGACAGTATTTTTCAAAGTACATTGTTTTTTCTATGCTCCTATGTATAAATCAATATAATGATTAATTGATTATTGTCCCAGTCAGATCAGCAATTTAATACACTCTTAAAAACTGTCAAATTAATATTTAAATTTTCATAATCAAACCAAAAAGAAAAGAACTGACAGATAACTGCTCTCGACTCGTCACATCTACTTACGGTTAATATTAAAGATTCTCGAAAATCTTATAAAATCGTATCTACTTAAAGTAAATAGAGGTCGGAGTCGGCTGGGGACACATTAATCCATTTGAGAAGGATAAAGCAATTCAATTAGAGTTCGTTTCACAGCGAACTTTTATGATATACTCGTATTAATACAAGTCATAAAAATAAAGTCATCAAATACGAGAATTTCATTAACTTAGATTCTTTATTTAATTAAAATATTGACGTAGAAAAAACGTATGTTTACATGTGCATTTCAATTAATTCTACTATGTCAAACGAATTCCTATATGGAATTCAAATATTTGTTCATCTTCTATACAAATAAATAAAATTGGAGTGTCTGTTTGTAATATTAAAATAACCGCTTTTTACTAAGTGCATTTGGATGTATACACGGTACATACACTAAAACAACATTTTTTACAATTTTTGTCTGTCTGTCTGTTTGTTTCGGCTAAACTCCAGAACGGGTGGATCGATTTCCACGGGACTTTCACTGGCAGATAGCTGGTGTTAGGAGTAACTTAGGCTAATTTTATTTTGGAAAATAATTAGAGTTCCGCGCAAAATATATAAATATGTACACGCGAGCGAAGCCGCGCGGGAACTGCTTGTTTTTTTTTAATAAAAATATTACTGTTAGTACATTTAACTTACATTTTTTTCACTGTTAGAATGAAAAATACCTTTCCATTAGTTTTTACACTATGAAATTTGTCAATTTTATAAAGGATCACAAATGTATGCAGCGATTGGAGAGATAATATAAGTAAAGTGTAAGGGTATTGGGTCTTTGGTAACAGAACACGGAAAAAGATTACAAATAAATTTTAATATATGTTTTCAGAAATCAAACTAGGAAACTGCACGTCTGCGGCCGGTATCGTTTTTCTTTTCGTTCTATATAACTCTTGAAGTCTCAAATAATGTTCGTTGAAAAGGCCTTACGAGTATTGACACTTGACTTCTACTAGAAGACGTGTGATCGTAGGCTCCATCGTATTACAGTTTCTTAGTATTGGGTTTTTGCTATTACAGGATAAATTACTGTGGGTTGTTTTCCATTAAATTTACCACTAATTAGGTATATAATTAGCATGCAGTTTTCCCCGCAGTAGTATAAAAATTACAATATTTGTTATTTTTTAAGTTTTGAAATAACGCTGAAATATGGGGTAGATTTTAAAAGTTACTAAAATCCATCTTTCCCCATACCTTTAACATTATGTCGTGCAATAAAGATTGAAGTTGAAGAGTTTTTTTTAATAAAGAATACTAGTAACGTGGGTCATACATTAATAGGATTCTTGTTAACCCCTCCAGCTAAGCTAAATGCTTGTGTTAGGAGTGGGTTCACGCCGATAGTGCACTGGGTGGGGTACGAATCCGCAACTACTGGATCGCAAGTCCGGTGCCTTAGGTACGACGCTATTAAAAATCTTTGCTAGGTGTACTAAATGATAAATACTTACATAGGTAACATTTTATTTGTACCCTATTGATACAATTTAAATAGATACAATACATAGTGTGCATTAAACAGATATTGTAGCGGGCTGATTGGTAAGTTTATGCAATCTTTTCCAACAATATAGATAGTTGGTGGCTATTGATTGCTTCAAGAATCTTGCTCTCACATAAAATCGCAAATTAATTAATGTCTTAACTCACGTAAGTTACTGATTTCCTACCGATATTTTTGTCGATAGTTTCTCAATTGGAATATCGATTTATCGTAATTGACAGACCTTCCGTAGTGTGCGATCATTCGTACTGGGCGCACGGATATTGGATAATAATCAATCTTAAGCTTGTTTGTACGAGCAATATTGGCTTTTATATTAGAATAACAAACCGTCCGTATATCTTACGGATAATTGCAATCCCTGGTATATAAAAACTGAAACCAACCAGTTTCGAAGATGGCGGATCACGCAAAATCGTCAATACTTGGAGTTTCTTGCCTGTTCTTCGCTATAGAATTTACGTATTGGAACAGACAACTGCCTTCACGAATAACTGATTCTGACTAACTCCTAGGTACCTCTGATTATAAAAAATACCTATATTTGTTTCAATTCAAATAAATTATTTTGATTTTTTTTTTTTAAATATTATACGGTTCCATACGGGCGGGTTTATACGGGCAGACGGGTCACCTGATGGTAAGTGACTACCGTGGCCCATGGACACGTACAACTCAAGAGTCACAAGTGCGTTGCCGGCCTTTGAGATAGGAGTACGCTCTTTTCTTGAAGGTTTGAAGGTCGTATCGGTCCGGAAATACCGCAGGCGACAATTTGTTCCAGAGATTGGTTGTACGAGGCAAAAAACTGTTGTCGCTCTTCCCTTCATCAGCTTGACAACTCCAACAAAAAAGCTCAATTACTCTAAGTAACAGTAAAAAGTACCGTGCAGTGGTCAACTGTGGTCTTCTGTAGGATGTAGGTACTTTCCTACTTTGATTGGAGCAGAAATGTATTGTGCCGCCAAAGGAATGCATCCGGGTGAAATACATAGTGGCGTAGTACAAAGCCGGTAGACCAAAGAATTTAATAAAAATCGTTTCAATGTAAATCGGGCTCGCGTGGAGAGGTTTCTGTATCACAAATATTTTGTTTTTTATTTCGTGTAAAGATATACAGAATTTCGGTTAAATTTACATGTATAATGGAAGTGAGGATCAATATTCTGTTTTGTTTTTTAAGACTTATTAAATATTTATGTCTTGATGTTAAAAATATACCTACCTTTAAATATAAAAGCAAAAGAATGTAAATGTAAAAAAGAGTATTACGACCTAATCTCATTTTAGTCCTCTCAGAACAGTCATAAGTTTTAAAAGTAGTTAAAGATTTGGCCGTTATATTTTTCTTGTAATTGGACATAAAAGCATCGTAAAAGCGGCATAAAACGCTTTTTTTTTAGATCAAAATATAGGCAATACCATTTTATAGAAGTCGAGGTTTAAAGCTTGCGATAAATGGGCTATCCAACACTAAAATAATTTTACAATTCGAACCAGTAGTTCCTGAGATTAGGGCGTGCAACCAAATAAGCAAACACTTCACCTTTATAATCACTACATATTATAAAACAAAGTCCCCCGCCGCGTCTGTCTGTTCAAAACTACTGAACGGATTTTCATACGGTTTTCACCAATAGATAGAGTGATTCATCTTTCTCATGAATTAGAATTTATAATATATAGGTTTAGGTGTATAATTTGTTAAAGTTTTGTGTAAATTGGTTGAAATATGATGATGCTTGTTGAAAATGTCTCTACTACCCGTGCGAAGCCGGGGCGGGTTGCTAGTATTAGTATACATACTAAATAGTTGACATCTGTCGCATAAGCTTAAGCATATAACAAAGGGTTGGAGCAAACAAAATGTACATAAAGCTTTAACAGGACAAATAAACATATTATTTAGACCTTCCTTTGAAACTTGCGTTTTATATAAAAACTAGCCGACCCGCGCAACTTCGTCCCCGTTTTTGCAACATTTTTCATTGATGCTCCGCTCCTATTGGTCGTAGTTAGCGTGATGTTATATAGCCTTAGGGCTATCCAACACTGGTCGCCTGTTGTTTAACAGGCAGCCAAGTCTGCCAGGGTTCACAGGGATTTCCTTGTAAGGGTATACCTGAGGCCCTGGTAATAAGGACTGAGACGAAACACCGTGTGGTTTTAGTCGGTTCGAGTCCGACATACCACCCTACCGCTTAGCCCGGGTGGGATGATGACCCGTGGGGGCTTCTACACGTTAAAAAAAACGGCTCTCCAATACTAGAATAATTTTCAAAATCGGATCAATAGTACCGGAGATTACCCCAAACATCCAAACTCACAAACTTTATCTCTTTATAATATTAGTATAGATTAACAAACACTTAGAAAACTTTATAGACATGCTAACTTTTGCCAACAGCTTTGCTTGCGTTAATGTATATTTTTTCAATCAATTTAGGTATTCCTCGAGAACGAGAACGAGAGATATCTGTATATTTTTATATTTACTAACTAGTAATTAAAAATGTTAGTTTTTATGGATCGCCTGTGGGAGAGCCATGCTTCGGCACGTATGGGCCGGCTCGATTCCACTCGTTACCACGGCCTCACAGAAAACCGGCCGTGAAGCAATGCTTGCATTGCATTTTACCGGAGGCCCTAACCCTTCCCTCTCCCTGATTCCTGTCCTTCCCCTCTCCCCCCTCTGCCCACTCTTCCTCCTCCTCCTCTTCTCACATCCCACCTTAAAGGGCGGCAACGCACTTGTGACTCTCGAGTTGCAGGTGCCCATGGGCGGCGGTAGTCATTTACCATCAGGTGACCCGTCTGCTCGATTGCCCCTTATACCATAAAAAAAAAACAGTAGTGAATAATTCTAAAATAAAAAAAAATATGTTCGATTTAAAATCTTCAGCTTTACACATTCCACCTGCTTTAATGAGAAACGGATAATACCTGGAAATTCAGACGGTCATAAGTTTTAAACGGATAGTTATTTTTTTTAACTTTTCTTTTTGTAACTGCATGTTAAAGTCACACCCTTTCAGTCATTTAAGTAAGTGTGCCACTGTCAGATACACAATGTATTTATGCACGTAAACATTAGTCTATCTAAAATATTGTAGTGTAAAACTATAATTGATCAAAAGAATAACGATAAATGCAAAGATATTTTGATCGAATGTCATGGGAGAGCAATGCCCACAGTGGGAGAGCCATGCTTCGGTACGTATTTGCCGGCTCGACCGGAGTGATACCACGGCCTCACTGAAAACCGGCAGTGAAACAACGTTGCATTGCTTTTCGCCGAGTAAGTGAGGTTACCGGAGGCCCTAACTCTTCCCTCTTCCTCTCTACTTTCCTTGCTCCTTATTCCCCCCTTCCCCTACTCCCACCTTAAAGGCCGGCAACGCACTTGTGACTTTTGAGTTGCAGGTGCTCATGGGCGGCGGTAGTCATTTACCATCAGGTGACCCGTCTGCTCGTTTGTCCCCTATACCATAAAAAAAAAGACATAACGCCTTACTGTTGTCAAATAATTCACATTTATGGTAATTTGACGATTATAAAATAAATTAAAAACGTTAAAATAAAACTGGGCCATAGTTGTTACAGAATTTTAAATTTCGATTTCATCGACATTTAAATGACAAAGTTTAGCTATGCCATAAAAAATAAATAAAAGAATACTGACTACATGTACATATAGTACATACGAGGGCTACACTGAAAATTTCGGGAATCAAGGAAGTGACACAACATTACTATTTAAAAATGTATTAATTGCTTTTTGAAGTATTCTCCGCGAAATTTGACACATTTTCCATACGATGGAACCAATAATTGAAGCAACCATTCCATTCGGAAGTTGGGGTCTCCAAAATGGCCGTTTTGTAGGCGTCCACAGCTTCTTCAGGTGATAAAAATCTCTGACCACGCAATTTATTCTTTATTTTAGGGAAGTATAGAAATCATTAGGGCTTAGGTTGGGACTGTACGGCGGATGGTCTAATAATTCTATGTTTTCTTGTTCTAAAAACTCTTTTGTTCTGTGCGCAGTGTGAGAACTCGCATTGTCGTGATGGAGGATGATGCGGCGGTTGCAGTTCTCTTTACGGAGTTCGGAAACGACCTGTGGCAAACAAATGCTAGCATACCATTCTGCATTAACCGTTCTTTGTCCCTCAAGAGGAATTGTCGTAACATGGCCGGTTTTGGAGACAAACGTGGCCACCATTTTTTTTGCAACACTCCGTGAACGAACAATTTTAGTTGGCTTTAACTCATTTTCGAACACCCAAACTCGTGACTGGTTTTTTGTTTCGGGTTCGTACGTGTATATCCAGGATTCGTCATCTGATACAATGTTGTATACAGCATTAGAGAATCCTGCGTGGAATCTTTCAAGAGTTTTGACGCACCAAGTAACGCGAGCCGCTTTTTGCTCTTCACAGATTAAATGCGGTATCCATCGGGAAAACAAGTTTTTTACACCCAATTGTTCATGCAAGATTATTTGTATTTGACTCATGCCAATGTCTAAATTTGCCTGAATTTCGCGGTATGTCACATGTCGATCTTCCTCAATCAGCTTACGCACAGCATCAACGTTTTCTTTGGTGACTGCAGTTTTTGGACGACCTTGACGGGGATCATCACTGAGCTTGACACGTCCACGTTGAAATTCAGCAAACCAGCCATAAATTGTGGTTTTGGATGGAGCTTCATCACCAAATGCAGAAATCATCCGGTCAATACACTGGTTTTGTGTTAAACCACTTCAAAAGTCATAATAAATCATCGCCCTTGAATTTTCTCGAGTCAATTCCATTTTCTCAACGCCTAAACAAGTTTGAGAAGACCTTGTGAAAAGACCGAGAATTTTTTTTTAAATAAATAAATGGTATTCGATTTTTAAAACCAAGAAGTTTTCAATTAAAAAGATTTTAATATGATAGGAATAGTGGAAATATTCCATTCCCGATACTTTTAGTGCAGCCTATGTATTATACACTACACTACAGTACACTGTCAATATTATCATGCGCTCTGCCGAAACATTAATTATAATTAATTTCTCTAGAGCATGCTCTCCAGTTTATGTAAACATTGAATTATTTAAATGCGTTGTTTTCAGAGCGACAATAACAAGCACTTAAAATTTTACACAGTCGTGTTAACAGAACATGGCAACTTCATGAGTGAATTGTTTTGATAGAGCACCGTTAAAGTAGACTCCGCTAAGGTTTATAGTCTTATTTACTATAGAATTATACATAATATACTGACCCGACAGACTTCTTGCCGGAACGTAAAAAATATTATTCCTGGAACCCTATCGCAGCGCCATCTACCGGGTCCAATTGTAAATATAAACCATTCTCGAATCCACCTGAAGACACACAAAAACTTCATTAAAATCGGTGGAGCCGTTTAGGAGTTCAGTGACATACACACGTACAGAAGAAATATATATATAAAGAAGATATGTAATTCAAACTAAATTTTAAAAAATAGAGTTTGGTATGAATTTGGAAAATAATACCTCACGCATACTTTGCTTGAATTATAAATTCAATTTGAGTGATTTTTATCAATAGAATACTTCTGGCAATGTTATTCCTTGTTAATGCAGAATGTTACAGAAAGGTGTGGTCATGTGGCAATTTTAGGATCATTATGTGTAGCTCACGGGGTCTTTTTAAGGCCCCTTAAATATTACCACACATTTCTGTAACACTCTATATATTAAAAAAAAAACAGTCAGTCGTAGGACTGCACTTCAGAAGTGAAAACACAACTTCACAATGTATTTGCATATGCATACACACACACATCTGTATATATATAATTATGTTAAAAATAAAAATTAGGTAATAACATATCTAAATGTATACATAGGGTACACTGGAAGTTCGGCGCTCCTGGCCGCTCATAAATGTTTGAATTTGGAATGTTATATTTTTTTAAATATAAGAAATTCGGCTCCGTCTTCCGAATTTTCGATCAGGTCACGTGTCCTGTCGCGAGTTTAACATTTTTTATCCATCCCAAAAAGTGCACAACGCCGCTAAAGAAGTTTTTACTTCAAAAATATCTTTTAAAAATGAAAAGTGGGATGTCATGCAACACCAGGGGTGCCTCGTGCATTGCTGACCCTGTAAGAATGTTTTCAAGAACTGCCTATTCGAGTAGTATAATCCTTTTTGATTTAAAAAAATATTTCAGTGATCATGTACTATGCACATTTGACATATTTATTTTCTCAAGACCACGGTCGACCACAGTTCGAGTGGCATGTCTTAATGACGCTCTCGCCTGAGTAGGTATTAATCTGTAAACAGCGCATGCTCTATCACTATTTTGTGTGTGCAGATGTTGATATTGATGGCTTAATCCTAAGACGACAGCTCAGCGTTCGTGATGTCTCTGCTATAAAGTAACACATAGCAAAATGTACTCATATATCACTCACTGCATTAGAGACGGTCCGTTGTACGGTGTGTGGGCGAGTGTTGTTGAGAATTGCAAGCAATTGACAAGTCTAGTTTTTCTTTATAGCAAGCTTGATTATCATTATTTGCAATTAAAATGACATTTCTTCACTTATTGTTGTGCCTGGTGTCCCTGTAATATAGGTATAATGCCAGCACAAGACGATCATACACTTTCAGCTTTTTTTTTGTTTTTAGTTTATTTAAATGCACAAAACACTTTACAATCGGAAAAAGATAAATATGAAATAGATTTGATTTAGATCTTAACGTATGTACATGGTATGTGCGCACATGAAAATCAATTAATTAACATCACCTCCAACATACGTACCTCCTCCTCTTTTTGGTACCTCCTCTGTGTCTAACCAGTGTCGATTGTCATACAGGATCCATTTCTTATGGTTTATTAAATGCTTAGAGTAATATCAAGCTCCATCAACGCTCATTTTTCAAACAATTGGTAGAGCTTCTGTAGTGGTGTGAGCCTGCACTTTACCATTTTGTTGGCTGTAGTACAAGGCTGTAAAACAACTTTATCACAAAGGGGCATATTTTGCTGACACACTCTTCTGTAGACAATACTTAAATAAAAAAAATACGTTAGTCCATCTAAATAGATACAAAGTAGGTATTCACAAAGATATATAGCAAAAAGACTCCAATAAGCCAATAAAACCCAATAAGCTAATATCAGGAGTATCTTGTTAATACTTTCCTCAGGGTTATGTTGATAAAATATTCAAGCCTTAAGTGAATCCGCAACTGCGTATTTATTTAAGACCATCTCTTATGTAAAACATGCGAGGTTACTTTTTTATTTATTTAACGGGTTTTATTGCTCTAGAGAGAACTAAAACCTGTTCCGAGTATATTATACTTTGCACATTGCACATTCGAAAATACTTTTAAAAGCTAAGCGCATTCCTGGGACAAGTCGAATAACAAATAATGGATAAATAACAGGCTTTTGTTTGCTTTATACCGATGTTATACACCAATATGAGCCTCGTTTATAAACAGTTCCGCTGCTGGATATTGGCTTACTCTCGGTATGACAAACTAGTTTCTCCGAAATCGCAGACTTCGCAACCTTTCGATATTATTCTGGCGAACTTTTAGAATGAGGTCATCCGACAAAGAACCAAGTTACCGACATAGTTCGCAGGATAAGCATGCTGAAGTGGCAATGGGCTGGCCACATATGCCGAAGGACCGATGGCCGTTGGAGCAGATAAGTCCTAGAGTGGAGACCGCGAATCGGGAAACGGACGGTAGGACCCAGCCAGCCAGATGGACTGACGACCTGAAAAAGGTAGCAGGGATAGACTGGATGCGGAAGGCGGAGGACCGGGTGCTGTCGCGCGCATTTTAAGAGGATTATGTCCAGCTCTGGACTATGATAGACTGAACGATTGATTGATTTGAATGAACTCTCAGATATTCATGTCTCCTCATGGGTATATATGTATATATATATATTTTAAGATAGTGATGATCAGTTTCTAACAACACATTAAGATCAACTTCTAACTCTCTACTACATCTAATCTTATTATATGTTGCGATTTTATATCTAAATTCATGTCACAAGGATCCCAAGTCGATGTTATATACACCGATTACAGTAAATGTTTCGATAGAATAGATCACACAATCCTAATGCGTAAACTTTTGAGCATGGGTGTCAGCGGCAATCTATTCCGGTGGTTTACATCGTACGTGGAAAGCAGATGCCAAACTGTTGTGCTAAATGGTTACACATCTAGAGGAACACTTACGAATATTCCTTCGGGCGTCCCTCAAGGTTCGTTGTTGGGACCTTTGTAATTCAATATATTTATCAATGACATAAGTAACTGTTTCATGTCTTCCAAAATTATTCTTTATGCTGATGATTTGAAAGTTATGAAACAGATAAATACGGTTCAGGACGCTAAAGAACTACAAGAGGATTTCAATAGATTTCAGGTGTACTGCAGAACAAATAAACTAGATTTAAATGTCAGTAAGTGTTACGTGTGTTCCTTTACACGTAAACCTAGTCCAATATTCCAGGTTTATAGATTATTAGATACCCCGTTGACAAGAGTCAATAACATTAAAGACCTTGGAGTTACTTTTGACTCAAAACTACTATTTGACACACACATTGATAACATTGTTAGCAAGGCCTCAAAAGCACTCGGGTTCATACTAAGAATCTCGGCAGACTTTAAAAACATTAAAACAATAAAAATACTTTACTGTTCCCTCGTTCGCAGTCATCTAGAATACTGTTCACAAGTGTGGAATCCTAGGTATAACATCTACGTTGATCGCATAGAGCGCATTCAGGGAAGGTTTTTAAGGTATATACAATATCGTTGTAGTTGCTATTTGCCTGACTACTTGAGCCGGTGTAAAAAATTTCACATTCTTCCACTCATTGAGAGAAGAAAAATAGCGGACTTGTCATACTTATTTGGCATTATGAGCGGAGCGACGGATTCCTCAGAACTGGTGAGCAAAATGACTTTAAATGTTCCGTCAGCACATCTTCGACGATTTAACGTGTTACATGTTCCCTCTGTAGATTCTAACTACAGACAAAACTCATACCTGATCAGAGCGAGTCGAATGTATAATGCGGCATGCCGGAGTGTTGATGTTGATATTGACATTTTCTCCACTAGTGTCACGAAATTAAAAAAACAACTATGCAATGCTTTCTTCGACCAAGTATAAACAAATAAGTTACACATATAATTATATACCTTTATCGACTTTTGACTATATTATCTATATTATCTTATCTGTGATAACTTGTAATTGGCCTTCACCTGTTAGTATTATATTAAGTTTATTTCTAGCTGTAAGTTTTCCTAAAATTGTAAAATAAAATAAAATAAAAAACTTCAAGAATCAGGGATTAAACTTGGTTAGATTACTCCGTTATCATTGTTATAGGCTGCAAGTATTAAACAATAACCGCATTTCTACAAAGAAATACACGCTCAACATTTTGTACTCGTGTCACTTATGTAGTTTCTATTGTGTGAAAGATGACAGGGGGCTTTTAAGAGAAAGGGTTCAGGGCTTTTTGCTGTCAGTATCGCTATATTGTTAATGAATGGTTGAAGACTAAGCTCACTGTGTCGTAAATGTGTGTGAAATATTGGACGTCAATCAACTTATTTATAGGGTTCACTTAGAACAGATAGATATAATTACACTTTATTTGTACACCAGAGTTTTACAGAGAATATGAAACATAAGATATCGCATCAATAAATATACAAAGCGCGGCCTTAAGATGCACTGGAGTTTTTTAGTAAACTAGTGGCGTTTAATGAAAAGGTTGTCAATGCGTATCATCTATTACACACATACAAAACTCAATAGTTATATCTACTTATCATACAAGTACTCTTACATAAAAATACATAACATAATTATTTTCAATATAAGTTTGGCCTGTTGGTCTAGAGGTTATTGATCTTGACTTGTTAAGTTATTGTTATAGCTATTATAGTGACAGATAATACTCGTGTATTATTGTTCTCAACTTAACTAATGATTGCACTCGTTTGATAACAATTGGCAATGTATTTCATAAACGTACGGCTTCCACAGTTAACGATATATCATAAAAATTGCTGGAATACCCTGGCATTTCCAGTTTCAAGTTTTCAGCTGACAATAGGCATTTTAAATGTGTGTCATGAAGGAACTTAAAGCATTGCTTGAGGTAACGGGGAGTCAATGGCTTAAACAAAATATTGTGTAGAAACGTAACAAATATGATAAAGAGTACAGAATGACTTCATGATTAAGAATTAAATAGTTGTTTTTGTAGCCCGTCATCTTCGAAATTATAATGAAGCTTGTTATTTTCTTGTGTACGCTAAGTTTACAAATAATTATTAAAATAAACAAAAAAGCCGACTGCGTTAAAAATACTAACTAATAACCAAATAGTTGCATATAATCTTCTTATCATCTTTTAAAATTCATTTTGATATTTTAATGATATTTTTTTTGAAAGCATACATACCTATTAAGATTTTTTTATGGTTTTGATAGCTGATAAAGACGAAGCTAACGACATACCATTCACCAAAATCAGTTCAGCTGTTTAGTTGTTACGAGGGAACATATATAGGAACGGTACCACCATTTTAGTATCATCCGTATCTATAGTGGTGGTCTTCAGTCTCTAGACCTCAATCTAGCTTTCCATCAGGCGGTTTGAGGTTATTCTGACGAGTCAATATAAAAAAAACATACATATGTACAGGTCAAACATATAAGCCTCCTTTTTTGGCTTCGCCACAGTTGGGTAAATACGAAGCATGAGAAAAAGAATATAGCAATAAAAAAAAAACGCCAGTGAAGTGGGGTTTTGGACTCGCTCATCGAGAGTTCCGTACAAACTTGTCACAAGCCGGTTTTAAAGACATTTTGCCGTTCTAAAAAATACTCCCCCATACATCGGTGTACATCATGTCAAAATATATGTGAGTTTGTAATAGGGGAAAACCTTTTTTTAGGTGATATAATAAAAAAAAAACACTGCTTTCGGATTTTTTCTTTTACTCGTGCTGTGGGACCTTGCTTCTCGCCTTAATGATTAGTTTACCTGCTAAAAAGTGTTAAAATTGCTTAAAATAACGGGCTTAAATTGCATTTCATGCTTTTTTAAACAGTCATTAAAATTTTACCCTCTCGTGTTGACCTATATATCTGGAATTTGGTACACACCTTTAGTTCTGCATTCAGCTTCATTGTAAATCAAAGATGGCCGTCACCACAAAATTTCGAGTTACATATTTTATTACAACCCCTCAATATGGATATCATAAGGACTAGACTAGTAGAATACAGTACACTATAAACAAAAATTCATATATTAAGTAACTTTAAAAAAAACTTGAAAATAAAATAAGTACAATTTTTTTATGCATTCATTAATATTTACTCAGATTACGGCACGCCCCACGATTTTATTTCCGAAGGATTGTTTAGCTTTTAGTACAGTATCTGCATCATTATTGTTTCTCTACAATAAAACCGTTTAACTTAAAAAAAAAATACTTATTTTACGTCTAATCTTTAACGACTGAACCAGATTTAGCGCAGCATTTTATACCTGAATATTTAAGATATTTATGCTTATTATTTATTTAGTTTTTATTTCTATGGGTGGGTTATATGAGATCAGTTCGCATTTTTTTATTTTATTATTTGTTACCATATGATTACATAGTATATCTAGCTTTAGATACATAGGCTTAGGATAATAGGGAGTAGATAAAATAGGCTAATGAAAGAGTTCACAACAAATACAATTCAAATGTAAATAAAACTTTGTAGAAGCTCTTTGAATGGATAAAAATGAAACTAAACTAATCGAAACAACAAACACGCATGGAATACATAAAACCTTTCAAATTCACTCGTGAGCAATCCAATTAACAACCGTCAATGTTTACAGACAAATAACATACACAAAACGTGTAAAATAAACTTTGTGGAATTAAATAAAAAGTTTATAATTGATTAAGTAGACTGCTTTAATTTATTGAGTGTTTTGTGTCCCTATTTTAAAAAATTACGTACATTTACACGTACAAGTAAGTTAATTACGTTTTGCACATTGTGTATCTTTTTATTAAGACCACAGTTTGCGTTTTAATGATAGTTTAATTATCATTAAAATGTACATTGTGTATTTCATTATTAAGAAATCTAGCAATAAAACATAATTGTTGATAAAGTTATGTGTTTATTGTTCATTAACAATGACCTTATACTCATCATCATCATCATCATATCAGCCATAAAACGTCTACCACTGAACATTTCAAAGATCTTCATACACTTTAACCAGGTATTTGTTCTACAGTTCGCGTTCCAGTTTATTGTCGCCACTTGATAACATTTCTTCCGAAGTCTTATCATACTCATTAGTGTTGTTGTTACAGCCTCCGTCGGAGGGAGAGTTAGCTGCTCCAGCGAGTGTTGTCAGCCGTATGCACAGACTCAGAAACTTACGCAAAGGCAGCAGGGTGAGTTTCACTAGCATTATGCAATTGTTCGTTGGTGCACTCAGAAACAAGTGTTCATATTTAAGGATCGTTATATTTTATTTTATGGACAAACAATTCCTTCAGGAAGGGCGTAATGTAGGTACATATTTCAAAACTATTCATTAATTTTCATGTCAATTGCAATTGTATTCATTTAATAAGTTTTATTTTATTAAAAGCACGATATTTCCTAACAATTGTTAGCGCTTTACGTTGTTTCTTTACGACCCTGAAATAAACCACATCTTTCTGTAACACCTTAGTGTAGTCTAACTAATAGATAACATCATAAAGGTTTTGTTCACTTTAGTGAAAGTGTTAAAATATATTAATTGATTATTTTCACCAGCCACAAACGCTATTCAACGACAAAGGTAAATATCCTACGCTGACCCGTATGTCGTACTGCCAATGTCGCTTGCCACGAGTCTTCACCAGCGTCTTCGAGAGGTTCGGATGGTCACACGTCGCGTTGCTGCTAGACAAGTCGGATTTATTTTCTTTAACAGTCGGTAAGTTGAATATTTATTGCCTTACGAGTTCCTATAGTTCCCGAAGATAGAATTCTGTTGTCATCTTAAGAAATTCTATTGAACTTTCATTGCCTTGCCTTCTAAAATGGCATTTTATGCAACCCAGTTGGTACTTTCGGTTATTTTTTTTTTTGTGATATAGGTGGCAAATGAGCAGCCGGGTCACCTAATGGTAAATGACTACCACCGCCCAAGGACACCTGCAACTCAAGAGTCGCAAGTGCGTTGCCGGCCTTTAAGGTGGGAGTAGGGGAAGGAGTGGAGAAGGGGGGAAGTGCTAGGGCCTCCGGTAACCATGCTCACTTGGCGAAAAGCAATGTTTGCATTGCTTCACTGCCGGTTTTCTGTGAAGCCGTGGTATCGCTCCAGTCGAGCTGGCTCATACGTGCCGAAGCATGGCTCTCCCACGAAATTGTCTTTTCAACATCAATTTTGTTACTCGAATGTTGATAAATGATAAATTAATTTATTTATATTATATTATTTTGCAAATAGATCTTTTCAGATACTTTTAGACATCAATTAGTTTCTTTGTTATTGTTGCGACACTACTTATGGATGGGTTTCTAATTTTATAACGTTACCTCTACTTCTGACGTAAGAGCGCATGTTAAAATATCCGGCTGTGACGATAAACGCGTACCTATGTAGTAACTAATTGAACATTTTTTCTTGTCAGGCAAAAGTCTAGAGTGGGGGCTCCGTAAGGAGGGTGTATTAAAGGCTGTGAGGGAACTCGACGGCAACGAACGAGAGTCCTGTGAAGCTTTGCTGAAGGACGTCAGTATGTACGCTAGAGGTAAGAAAGTATGAATCTTCTACTTTAACAATGTACCTGTCTGTAATGCCTTAACACTGATATGCTTATGAGTTTTATTGTGTTGGATTGTGTTGCATTGTCATTGGTCATTCAGTTCCTGGCTAGACACGACACGGAGTCCATGTTGATTACACCGCCAAAATACCATCAATCATTTGAAACTTAGACGACCTCTACCATTTAAGTCAACGTTTATTATATTTCTTTATAGATGTTATAATAATCATCATAAGCCCTCAGCCTCTCAGTAAATGTTTTGGAGGGCCCTGTGAGTGTCGCTAACAAAGGAGTGTACAATTTACGTCTGTGATTTATTAAAACGATTAGAGCGCGATATCTTTTTTATTAAAATTATCTCACACGAGCTGAGCCCTACGACTTTACTGACTATTTAAATAGTTAATATTCAAGTCAAATATAAAATAGGCAGTAATGAAAATGAATGAATATGATCTTTGTGAAGTTGGTGATTATTATCAATGTGTATTTTAATTTCATTACAATATTATGTTGTTTTTAGAGTGTAATTAGACTTAGATACTTGTATATTTATGTATTGCTATTATTTTATTTTAATTGCAGACTTAGGTTACATAAAAAACAATGTAAGCTGAGGTTTTTGCAATAAATTATACTTTCTTTCTTTCTTCCATTTCTGAAATGGGTTTTGGTAAAATCGGTAATTCTTGAATTAGAACGTTCAAGTGTGCCAATGATGAGATATTCAGGGTGGAACTTTCTATTTTTATGGCTACTATATAATATTTAAATATTAATATTTTATAATTTTGAGACGAGATCATTGCGAAGTATATGCGGAGTATGACTGGTTGCCAGAAAGAGGAATGTAGATTTTCGAGAGCAGTATGGCTTGAAAAACGACGTTTCTATACGAATTCGAATACGTAATGAATAAAAAACAAGTACATGAGGTAAATGTTAGTGGGAAGGCCGGTAGGGGTTGACTACGCAGAACATTTCCTTAGTTAAATTTCCTATGCTGCTTGGCAGTTTTGAGTATGTCATGCTCGGCTAGAAGTCCTGCCGATGGTGGCGTATGTGTCGGTTCGTTCGGCTCCCTTCAATATGGTTGGTCTGTACGATGTCTGGCGTGTGCGTCATGCTCGTGAACGGGTGCCTTTCAAGAATTAGCGCATCTATTTATATTTTAGAATAATATGTTACATTGTCCTCACATTTCATTTACGCTTATTAGCAATATAACCAGAAATTTGTAAAAAACATTTTGAAAAAGAGTGTCCTTGGAGTTTCTTGCCTGTTCTTCTCCATAGGATCTAGGTACGTATTGGAACAGGCAACTAGCTGCACGACTGACTTAGTCTGACTGACTCCTACTCCTACTGACAATTCAAAATACCTATTATTGGTTTAATTGAACATACGCTCTTCAAATTGATGATGTTTTGAAGAAAGAACAAGTCACGAGTAAAGGTCAAATGGCAGTAGAGGAAGAGTGAAGTATGTAAGAGTGAGGTATAAGCAAGTGGCTGGCTGTTTTCTCTGCCGGGTAGGTATTTATGTTTTTAATATTATATTGTAATACTCAGAGAATAATTTATTCCATGCTGGAAGTTTCTATGTAGAGTGCCAGCTTGCAAAAAAGGTATAATTAATTCTTCTTAGTCCTATTAATATTATGACATTAATGAGCAAGTTATCCGTGTTATTATAAAAGAATATCCAGTTACAAATTAATAGCAAAATTAAAAGTTCACCTTTTTTATGCAAATTAAAGACTGTCCTCATTAATAAAAATTGTACAAGGAGCTCTGGCGCTTTTTATATCAATGACAACAAAGGAAATACATATGTATTTATATAAAATATCGAATAGCTAGGTAATAATATTTTCTCGGGGACTTCCTAGGGAATACCCGAATCCCTTGCAATAGACTCATGTATGTCGGAACACCGTGTGGTTTTAGTCGGTTCGATTCCGACATACCACTTCACCGGCAGCCCCGGTGGGGTGATGACCCGAGGGATATCCACACAATAAAAAAAAAGGTAAAAATATCTACTTACTTTTAAAGCACTTGTAAAACAGCACTATCTAACAAAGCACAGTTTTTTTAAGTCTCAGATAAGTTATAATATCATTCGCTTTAAATACTATACTAGCCGTGGTCACTGCTCCGCTTCTATTGGTATAGCCTTCCTCAATAACTGGTACAGACAACACTAAAAGAATTTTTCAATTCGAACTAGTAGTTCCTGAGATTTAGCACTTTCAACCGAAATATTAACTATTCTTCCAAATTTATTGTTTCGCCTTCAAAGTAGGCCCCTTCAGAAATAATACACTTACGCCAACGAAAAATCCAGTTATCAAAGCATTTTTTAAATGCATTTTTCGGAATCGGCTTCAGTTCTCGCCGCGAATTTTCTTTGATATCTTCTATCGACTGAAAACAGGTACCTCGAAGTGGCCATTTGAGTTTTGGAAAGAGAAAAAAGTCGGCCGGAGCCATATCCGGTGAATACAGTGGTTGTTCGATGGTATTTGTTGAGTGTTTTGGTCAAAAATTTGTTCACAATGATAGCCTTGGGCGATGGCACGTTGTCGTGGTATAAATATCTAAAAATATTCTTTCCACAAATTTGGCCTTTTTCGACGAATTTGCTCTCTCAAACGCCGCATAATGTTCAAATAATATGCTTTATTTACAGTCTGACCTTCTGGCAAGAATTTTGAGTGCATAACACCTCAATAGTCAAAGAAAACAGTCAACATGACCTTGATTTTTGATCGACTTTGTCGTGGTTTTTCGGTTTCAGTTCAGTTGGACGGACGTTGGATGGCGACTGCCATTCCGAAGTTAATTGACTAGTTTCACCAGTAACAATGCGTTTTACTAATGTAGGGTTGGCATTGATTCGTTCTAGTATGTCTTCAGCGACTTTTACGCAATTGAGTTTTTGAAGAAAATTAAGATCTTTCGGGACTAGTCGAGCGGTAACGCCCAAGTGATCGTTTAAAATGGTACGAATCAATTCGTGAGACACAGAAAGTTCAACGGCTATCTCTCTCCAACTTGAATGAGGATTTTCAGTCACAATTTCCTTCATTTTAGCGATGTTAACTTCAGTTGAAGACGTCGATGGCCGACCAGAGCTAGGCAAATCTTCCAACAAATCTCGACCGCTTTTGAATGCACCGTACTTCTCATATGCACCAGTTTTTGATAAAGTCGATTCACCATATGCTTCCTGTAACATTTTCAGTGACTCTGAACATGAAATTCCATTTGCAATGTCAAATTTGAAACAAACTCTTTGTTCGATGTTTTTATCCAATATAAAAGTCGCAAAACACTTTCGAGATTAGCTTACAAAAACTGCAAACAAACTAAATGACAGATTTTGCTCAAACTTCGCGCCAATATAGAAAATAGTTGTGCCAACTTAACTACAAAAAGAGTTATTTGAATTGAATTTGGAATTAGAATTGAATTATCAATTCTCGATACTTTTTTGACAGAATGAATATTATTATATTGTTTCATTGTTCCCATTCAAAATATTTATACTACGCCAACAGCTACCGCCTTTATCCTTCTGTTATTTCTATACAAAGGTTGTCTGAAAGACATCACTTCTAGCGATAAGACCGCCCATTGTACTTACCGCCTATTTATCAATTGTTTCTAATTCTGTTTAATAACTATCTAAAATATCGTATACAATAAAGAATGTTCTATTTTTCTAAACAAAAATACTAGGTAATTCCGCAGTAATAACTTGATATAACCATTGACTATATGTTATAGAGATGGGGTATGATTACGCTGGAAATATTGGTGTTTCCAACCTTTTCACGTAGAAATCTATAAAACAGTAAAATATCGTTTATACAGAGTGTTACACAAAGGTGTGGTTAAATTTTGAAGCGTTATGTGTAGCCGACAAATAGTTGACATTTTTTTATTTTAGATTTTTTCTCTTCGGAATATGTTTTTCTAGTAAATGCACATGTTTAAATAACATATTATTAATTTTCATGTAAATTTCAATGATTTTGTTTTTTATTTTTTATGCAGACATTTTCAGAAAAATCTGGACATTGCATTACCATCTTTGGTATTAAATACCTATAGTTTCATTCATGTCAGGCCCTCTCACATACTAAATAATATCTTTATCGGTAAATTTTCAAGTTTAATTTTTCAGTTTCTCAATTAAGTTGGGGTGGATGGATCTGCCATTCTTATTTCTGGTGCAAATTTTAACAGAACTTACTCAAATTGTGGTAAATGATGTTGGTGACACATTAATTAAATTACATTCATAAGAAAACTGTATACAAACTCTGTATTGTGTTACTGTTGATTTATCCAAATAAACAAAAAAAAAAACGATTTCTGTTTTAAAAATCATGAATTTTCATAAATTTGTTAGCACTTTACGTTATTCACGTTGTCTACTATACATCGAGATATTATGTACTAGAGAAGCCACTCAGAACAAAATACATGTTTCTATAATAATAATAATAACTTCACACATCTCACACACGGCCGTCTGATCCCCAACTAGGCAGAGCCTGTACTATGGTAACCAGACTGCTGATAAACATACTTAGATATTTCTAAATTCATACATATTATAGATAAATTACACCCAGACACAGAACAAATGATCATGCTCATCACACAATTATTTGTCCTGGGTGGGAATCAAACCACCGACCTCTGGCTCAGCAGTCAGGGTCACTAACCACTAGACCAACAGGCCAGTCAATCCATGTTGACTATTATGATAGATATGAAAAATAACGTTTATTTATTTTGAATATAAAATATGAACATTAGAATTTTTTTTTTTTCAAAAATAATTGATAGACATGAAAGGGATGCTTCAGCTTCATCTTTCAGCAAAATGAAGCTACAAAACCAGGTATGAAGCTTTATTAAGTCTTTGTAAGACAATATTCTCTCGAAAATGCTTATAAAGCTATCTTTACACGAAACGTATTTCATTTACGTTCAAAAGAAGTTACAAGGCAATGAGTGAAAATGTATGTAAATATTACCATTCAAAATAAGATTGAGTACTTTGCTTTGCGTTTTTAAAATATGCTCTCGCGATTGAGACATAGTACTTTTAAGCTCTTAGTGAGACGTGAGCCGCACTAAAAGATTCTGAAACTAGCTACTTGAGTTAAAGAAATTAAAAAAAAAAAACTATTTTCTATTGTTATACATAGAACTTCTTGGCTGGAAAACATCTAGACGTTTCATTCCTTTTCAAAGCTGATGCAAACTCTTACTTAAGCGTTTTTTGCATCATAATGCCATTTAGCATAGACGCGTGTATTTCCGTTTTTAACACAAGAACTTTATTTTTTTTAAAGTAAAATTTTAGCTGGTAAATTAAAACAAAAAAAATCATTTTATTTCCCTGGATAGGGACCATTCATAAATTGTATTACACGTTGAGTGGGTTGTTGTCAAGAAATTGTAACATTCGAGTTCATAAACTTCGTGACGTCACATATCAAAATCTGAAGTATTAACACACAAAACATTAACTGTAAACAAAATCCTTAAAAAAAAACAGTCAGTCGTAAGGCTGCACGTCAGAAGTGAAAACATAACTTCACAATGTATTTGCATATACATACGCACACAGACACACACACACATATGTATATATATATATTAGGTTAAAAATAAAAAGTAGGTAATAACATATCTAAATACATAGAACTACATAGGGTACACTGGAAGTTCTGCGCTCCTGGCCGCTCTTAAATGTTTGAATTTTAAATGTTTTTAAATATAAGAAACTCGGCTCCGTCTTACGAATTTTCGATCAGGTCACGTGTCCTGACGCGAATTGTCCTGACCTGAGTTTAACATTTTTTACCCATCCCAAAAAGTGCACAACGCCGCTAAAGAAGATTTCACTTCAAAAATCTATGTGCAGACTAAATATAAAGAGAGATGGCATAGCAGTCTCTTGGTTTGGTTGACAAAATGAAGAGAATGTTATGCCAGTGATAAATAATATAAAATCTTGTCCATAGACTTCTAACCAGTCCAGAGATAGATTATAGTCTGGAATAGCACATAGGTGTAATGAAGTCGTGGGCATCAGCTAGTGATACATATATTTATAGACATATAAAAATGAAATAAATACACATACTGCACAAACTCTTGATGATAGAATCCTACTAATATTATGAACGTGAAAGTTTGTGAGGATGTATGGATGTTTGTTGAACTAGAAACTTGGTATGTAGATAGCTGGACACATGGATTAACACTTAGGCTACTTTTTATCCCGAAATTTTCACGGTATCGGTATAATATATACGCGGGTAAAACCGCAGGGCGCAGCTAGTAATAAATAAAAATAAATATTCTGGGTCATATAGAATAAAACTAAGCTAGCTTATACTATGGGTTCTAAAACGCAAATAAACTTATTTTTCGTGTATAAATACATTAATAATATACATTGGAACACCCAGAACAAAGCAAGGAGACTTGTTGTATACAGATATTTGCACTGAGCAATAAACAAACCCACGACCTCGTAGCAGTCGAATGCATTACCGCGACAGATCTGCTTGACAATAGCCAACTAAAAAACCGGAATAAGGCTGCGTTTCCACCAGAGATGTGCGAGGATGCGTAGCGAGGGATGTGTTTGTTAAGAATCAATAGAATCGATTCATTTACCTAGCCTCGTTCAGCGCAGCTTCTGAGGAAACCGCTTAGCGGAGCGAGGTTTTTGTACGTACAAAACAAGCGATGCGGTGCTAGAGATGTATGCGAGAGAAGTGTGAGAAAGATGTGTGCGAGGGATGTGTGCTAGACGGTGTTTGTTAGAGGTCAATGTGTATTGTACACATCCTAGCACCCCTCATTTGCGCGTTTCACAGCGTCGCTACGCATCTTCGCATCGCTCAGCGGCCTAGCACATTTCTGGTGGAAACGCTCACATCGTTTCACAGCTTTGTTACGCATCCTCGCAGCGCTCAGCTACCTCGCAGGCTAGGCCGCTAGGCTGCGTTTCCACCAGAAATGTTCTGGTGGAAACGCAGCTAAGACACCAAC
This sequence comes from Euplagia quadripunctaria, assembly GCA_963859945.1. NCBI lineage: Eukaryota > Metazoa > Arthropoda > Insecta > Lepidoptera > Erebidae > Euplagia > Euplagia quadripunctaria. Next base: position 16,946,109 of record OY982575.1, on the reverse strand, counting down.
TGTTTTTTTCTTCTGCATTAAATGGCATTGCAACAAAAACTGGTTACAAAGTCCAATTATATATATTATTTTTCACTCGTATGATTCGATGACGTTGATTGATTTAATTAATGAACACGTTATCAATTTTCACGAAATAAAATACTTCAAAATGTCGATTTATACGTGAAACGCCAGTTAATTAGTGCGAATTATCCAATGACCTGTAGTTTTATGTTACCTCCTTACAAATTATATATTTATATACAACATTAATTTACTGTTGTGTACTGACAATTTAATGTTCCAATTTTTTTTAAATACTTGTTGTTTAATGGCCAGAATAAAGTGTCTATGAAGCTAGCGTAGCCAAGTCATAGGGCCGTAACAAAACTTACACTATATTTTTTTGCTATTTTTTTGCCAAAGAATTGATTTTTTTGCCATAGCCATTACCGAAAAACAATGGTCCTGGTGACTTGATACTTAAGCCAGCGTAGCCAACCCTATATCTCCGGATCTGTTACGCCTATCAAAACAGGCTTTGTGGCATATTTTATTGCTAATTATTTGCTATTTTTTTGCCAAAGAATTGATTTTTTTGCTCTAGCCATTTCCGAAAATCAATGGTCATGTTGACTTGAGACTTAAGCCAGCGTAGCCAACCCTATATCTCTGGATCTGTTACACCTATCAAAACAGGCTTTGTGGCATATTTTATTGCTAACTATTTGCTATTTTTTTGCCAAAGAATTATTTTTTATACGCACGCACGCTTGTTTAAGGGAAAAGTAGGTATAGCACACCTTAACGCTATACATGTCGACCAATCACCAAAATATCGTAAAACTGATTCGTAAGTAGTACTTTTAGTTTATTTATGTTTAAGACTGCTCAGAAGAGCCTTTGTAAGCTATTAAGTAAGTGTAATGCCCAAATTATTTAATAATTACTTATTTCACTTTGGCAAAAAATAGCAAATAATGAGCAATAAAATATGCCACAAAGCCTGTTTTGATAGGTGTAACAGATCCGGAGATATAGGGTTGGCTACGCTGGCTTAAGTATCAAGTCAGCAGGACCATTGTTTTTCGGAAATGGCTATGGCAAAAAAATCAATCTTTTGTGGGAGAGCCATGCTTTGGCACGTATGGGCCGGCTCGACTCCGCTCGATACCACGACCTCATAGAAAACCGGCAGTGAAGCAATGATTGCATTGCATAAAACTGGCAGTGAAGCAGTGCTTGCATGGCATTTCGCCGAGAGTGAGGTTACCAGAGGCCCTAACCCTTCCCTCTACCCTATTCCCATCCCTCCCCTCTCCCCTATTCCCGTCTCTCCCCTCTTCCTACTCTTCCCCCCCTACCCCTCTCCTCCTACTGCCACCTTAAAGGGCGGCAACGCACTTGTGACTCTCGAGTTATAAGTGCCCATGGGCGGCGGTAGTCATTTACCATCAGGTGACCCGTCTGCTCGTTTGCCCCCTATACCATAAAAAAAATCAATTCTTTGGCAAAAAAATAGAAAATAATTAGCAATAAAATATGCACTAAAGCCTGTTTTGCTAGGTGTAACAGATTCGGAGATATAAGGTTGGCTACGCTGGCTTAAGTATCAAGTCAGCAGGACCATTGTTTTTCGGAAATGGCTATGTCAAAAAAATTAATTCTTTAGCAAAAAATAGCAAATAATTAGCAAAAAATATAGTGTAAGTTTTATTACGGCCCTGACTTGGCTACGCTAGCTTCATAGACACCAGAATAAAGACGTTATTAAAAAAAAATTAAGGTAATATTATATAGCTATTGTGCAAACAACGTTTTTAAATTATACTATTGGATAAAATGATAATTTACAAGTTTCACCACTGTCAAATCCGCATAAATAATAAGCAATGTAGACTTCTTATATAATTAATAAAATATCGTCATCTTTTATTCGGTGATTTTAAAGTTTCTTTGTTGTAATGTTCCTATACCTGAAACGGTTAACACTTTAGGGAATTAGTATACAGTAGTTTATAATATAAATAGCAATCCGCCCCGGCTTCGCATGGGTACAAATTATATACCTAAACCTTTCTCATGAATCGCTCTACCTATTGGTGAAAACCGCATGAAAATCCGTTCAGTAGTAGTTTTTCAGTTTATCGCGAACAGCCAGACAGACAGACAGACGCGGCGGGGGGACTTTGTTTTATAATATGTAGTGATTAAATTACAACAAACAAACTTTGTTCATAACATACATAGCTTTACGTTCCTGTTCATCCTATTGGGATAAAACTTTATGCAGTTGTTAGATACGTGAGGAGTGCAGATAAAAAATAAATAAAGTGGCATAATTTAATTTTAACTTTCCTTATGATATTGAGTGATATTTATTAGAAAAATCAGACTAGTTATTATTTTCAATTCTAGTATTGTTTTTAATGTAAAATCATTGTGCTAATGGAAATATTCATAAATAATTTAAATGTAAGAAAATAAAGGTAACAACTGACAGTACACCAAATAAATTTTTACGTGGGAGAGCCATGCTTCGGCACGTATGAGCCGGCTCGACTCCGCTCGATAGTGAGCATTGCATTTCGCCGCGTGAGTGAGGTTACCGGAGGCCCTAACCCTTTCCACTCCCTTCTCCCTAATCTTCCCCCTCCCCCTCTTCTCCTACTCCCACCTTAAACGGCGGCAACGCACTTGTGACTCTTGAGTTACAAGTGCCCTTGGGCGGCGGTAGTCATTTACCATCAGGTGACCCGTCTGCTCGTTTGCCCTCTATACCATAAAAAAAAAATGATGTGGTATGAATACAAAAGTTGAAATTTCTTTCAAGTTTCTACAGAAAGTACCTGTTTCAAGTTTAATAAAGGGACACTGATTTGACTTGACATTCAACTACCGTATTGTACCGAACGCGTACGTAGATAGAATGTCTTTTGAGTTATGTAAGTGGCCATCCATAAATTACGTCACACGTTAAGGCCCCCCCCTTAACGTGTGACGTAATTTATGGGGAGGGGGTCAACGAAGTGTGACATTGTGTGACAAGGGGTGGGTGGTGTCACATGTCAAAATCTAAAGTATTAAACACAAAACATTACTTGTAAACGAAAGAGTAGTCAGTCGTATGTAGATAGGCTACCGCACTTTTGCTAAAAAAAATTTTAGAACTGATCTTTTCCGTTCTGGGTGTAAAATTGCAAAATATGTGACGTCACACCAAGGAGGGTTCCACAAATGTGACCACCTATGACAAGGACGGAAGGGGGGATTCAAAAATCCTGAAATACCTGTGACGTAATTTATGGATGCTCCCTAATGAGTTCGCTCATATAGACATTTGTCTGAAAAGTTTCCAGAGCTATTTTTTTAATGTTTACTGAGTTACTTTTTTTTGTATAATGTTTGCAGATATATTGTGCCAGTTAGTTTGTACCTACTTGACACACGATCATAAAACATTTACAGAGTATATTTTCTCCAGCTCTTATTCGAAAGCGCAAACCTCTTCCATTTGTGGGTAATTGGAAAACTGACAGTTATTACCCTGTATATTTTCTTTCTATTCCGTTTCCAGCCATTTAATCGGAGCATGTTGCTTTAATACATTTTTTCTAGGAAGTTTATATTGAGTGTAGGAGTCGGATCGAATATCATGCCTTTTCATAAGCATTTTTTCTGTTGTTTCATTTTTGTCTTACTTGAGGTGATTTTTTGTGTTCACATTTTGTTTTTATGCATCTTACAGTAAAACATTTACCAAGGTAGCTGATGAATGCGTTTTTTATCGTTTTTCTGACGATTTCAATCAAATACCAATAAATGTTAACATACACCGTGATGTCATGGTAAATGTCAATTCTGACTATTACGAGGAAATAAGCACAATAAAAAGCTGGTAGAAAAAACATGACTGGCTCTTTTACTTCAATATCGTGATAAGTCTGAAATACATTTTTTTCTTTTTTTTTATATTTAATGTTGATAAGTTTTTACAAAGTGTATATATATTGTATTTTATGGTAAATTGTAAATAGATACAAAAAAAATTGTTTCGACACAATTAGGGATAAAATCACTCTTCTGTAAAATCTAAATTTTTAAGATAGCACGTTATTGAAGCGGCAATGTGATTTAATAGGCGAACCACTGATGTCTACCTGATTATTGGTATTAGTTTCTAAAATTCTATTTCATTATAATATTTTCTTAACCACAAACGGACATTTCTTGCAACGAAATCAAAATGTGTCAGTGTCTGTTCAGACAACAATCTTACAACAATACTTGTTAACCTACTAATGATATTTTGTGGCCAGTTGTAATCCTAAGCGTTCGCGGGTCCCTCGTGCGAGAGTTCCTCCTGGCTGCACACGCACTGGGAATGACGCACGGCGATTGGGCCTTCCTGGACGTCGAAATATTTCAAGTGAGTACACCACTGGTTTAATAATTATTGTATTAAAATAGTCAATAGGTAGAACTGTTAATTGTACGGTTTTTGTTGATTAGATGAACATCTTGCAAACAGGCCTTGGACACTAAAGTTATTTCATTTTACTACAAGGACTAATAGTGCAATAGATTGTGTGCTGACTGCTCTTTTCTGATAATTCCTTATGCATATTTTAACAAAAACTTTAAAAAGGAACTTCAAAGAAAGGGGAAAAAAGATAATAAAAAAAGAGACGAATAAAACAATTCTGATTCTTTCTAGAGCCCAAGTATAAGTGAGTTATGAAGGAAAAATGTGCCTTTTGTGTTAAATGTTAACATACACCGTGATGTCACGGTAAATCTCAGTTCTGACTATTACGAGGAAATAAGCACGATAAAAAGCGACGACTTTTGCATTTCTGACGAAAAGTTTCGAAAGAATTTGTACCGACACAATAAAAGCTTAGGAATTTAAACCTGAACATTTAAGAATTCATATTTTAGAGTAAGTGAAATGAATCTTGAGCAAAGTAAGTCTAGAGCTTCAAACCTACAGAATCTTTTTTTCAAGAGCAGGCAATAGCCTGGCTAGGCGAGGCTAGGTCCTGCTACTACACCTAAAAGCGTTGTTCAAGATGACTTAAGGAACGTAGCTCAGTAGTAGCAGTAAGTCCCCGCGGATTTCATTAACATTAAAATGGGAACTTGTTCACGAAAAATAAGACTAAATGACCTTTTGCTTAATTTGTACGAGAACGGGTGTCGCCAAAGCTAGTTGACTATAAATATGCAGTAACTCAAAATACTTGCCAGCGGTGCAAACAACTTAGGAAATAAAACTCAAAATTCACCTCAGTACATTAAACATTTTCCAGATTATAATAATCAAAAAAAATATTTACGATGTTGTCCTTTAATCTGATTATCTTAGATTTCAGAAGATTATTAAATAAAATGTTTGAAAATAAATTTCGGAGCAAATGTTTGTGAAAATTTAATCTATTTTGTAGACATTTTCATTCATGCGTATCGGCACGCGCGATCTCACTTTACTTAATGACTTGCTACATGCATGTTAGACGTACACAACAAAACGACCTTTTCTCAAAAGTAAAGATATCTCTTTGATAAATATTTAATATTGATGTATTAGTAAAATAGATATGATCGATTGATATAAGTCTCATGAATCTTAGAATTTACATTTTTTTTTCAACAACCATGTATCCCACTAATATTATAAATGTGAAAGTTTGGATGGATGGATGGATGGATGGATGTTTGTTACTCTTTCACGCAAAAAACCACTGAACCGATTGCGATGAAACTTGGTAAGTAGATAGCTGGAGATCTGGATTAACCCATAGGCTTTTTAACCCGATATTCCCACGGGATCGGGACTTACGCGGGTGAAACCGCGGGGCGCTGCTAGTTACAAAATAGTTTAGTGTAGTATTGTCCAATAATTCTTCAGAAACATGCAATTAAGAGGTCTAAAGTAAAGGCTCAAAATATCTACCTGTGATGCACTCTCGCAACTCTCTAAACGCGTTTTTCATCGCCTTTAAATCGGTTTAGCTAAACTTTGTCATTTAAATGTCGAAGAAATCGAAATTTAAAATTCTATGACAACTATGGCCCAGTTTTATTTTAACGTTTTTAATTTATTTTATAATCGTCAAATTACCATAAATGTGAATTATTTGATAACAGTAAGGCGTTATGTCTTTTTTTATGGTATAGGGGACAAACGAGCAGACGGGTCACTTGATGGTAAATAACTGCCCATGGGCACCTGTAACTCGAGAGTTACAAGTGCGTTGCCGCCCTTTAAGGTGGGAGTAGAAGAAGAGAGGGAGAGGGGGAGGGGGGGAAGAGTGGGAAGAGGGGAGAGGGAGGAGAGGGGAAGGACGGGAATAGGGGAGAGGGAAGGGTTAGGGCCTCCGGTAACCTCACTCACGCGGCGAAATGCAATGCAAGCATTGCTTCACTGTCGGTTTTCTGTGAGGCCGTGGTATCGAGCGGAGTCGAGCCGGCCCATTCGTGCCAAAGCATGGCTCTCCCACGTTCCTACCATTTTGAGGTTTACTAGAAAGTATTGACTTGAAAATCATCTACCTTATTGACCCGAAAGCAAGTCCCCAAGCAGGTTGTTTTGTCCCAATTTGCCTTTGTTCTAAGTACATACTTTAGCTGTCTCTCCTATGTCCAATCATGGTCCAATCAGTGCCACGGACGTTTTCGATTTTCATACACAAGCTGTTTGACATCACAAGTAACAATCTGATTCAGTATTTGCTTCATTTGTGTGCTCATTCAACGGTGCTATTTTGTTGTCCTGTTGCTGTGACGGTACTATGCGATAACAGCGGAAATAGCGATATAATAAAAACGGCAGGAAAATATAGCATAACTGTTTTTTATTGTATCGGCAATTATATAGGGAAGAAAAACACGTTATTGTTATAATAACTATTATATTTAAATACTGATTTATCCAGAAATATATTTGTATCAGAAAGAAAATAGTTGATCAACGCCGGGTACGTACAACAGAGCATGGTATAAGAGAGGTACATCATCAGTTCATATTACGGTTTTTTTTAAGATAATTCAGCCACTAGGGAAGCTAGTTCCGGTAAAACCAATATCATTGAAATTGACATAAAAATCGATAACATGTTCTCATGTTCTTGAGAAATGTTCACCTACATGAGAAAAGTCATTTAGTGTTTTTTTTTGGCTGTCTGTGCCAACAACAGCAGTCTGTGTGTTTAGTAAAATCAGCAACTATTTATTTTTTTACGAATTTGTAATTTCTGTTGACAACTTTTTATCCCTACTTACTTTTAACCTACCTACCTACTTACTTACCTACCTACTTTTAACCCCTACACTAGGCACCCTAAACATAGAAAATGCAACGAACTAAAACGGCTGTGCGTAGCTCATGTTGGTATGTTAGCGGTTCTTACGGGGTCGTATTCCGGATTTAGAGTATTAAAAAAAAAAAAACACGAAAGAAATATTCACCAGAAATACAAGTGTGTCCTTAACTTTATATTCCTTTGATCCGTCCAATGTAAGATTACATTACATTACATTGGACGGATGGAAGGTAAACGATGGACAGACATTAATATTGATATCGAGAATGCGTCCCTTCAATCTCGTCTGGATCATCTAATTCAACAGTCAGTCTGACCTCTAACTTACAAGGACCGACCCCAACCTTCTAAACTAATATTGATAAATGTAGGTACACGGATATCGATGATAAATAAACATTTTTATCGCAATCCCTTCAGTTACCTTAACGCAATTATTAGAGGTAGTAACCCCTTTTGTCAAGGTGCAAATAATTATGTAACTTGGTTAGTTATGATAAGTGGGATTGCAGTCATAATTTAATCTATAGATAAAAAGACGCCGTAATAAAAAAAAAAATGGTCTAGATGGTGATAGAGTGGTATAAAAAAATAGTGATCAATCTATATTTAACTAGAGATCGCGTCGTGGTCGAATTTCGACCATGATTTTTTCATTGATCAGTATAACTTGAGCTGTCATTGTATATACTTACTTACCATGACAGGTAATCACATATACTGGACGCATGTAATTTCATTCAGCCGTTTTCAAGTAATTTTTAAAGTTGTAAGACATATTGTTTAAACATTTTAGCTTTCTGCACTTTTTCTGTACATAAACAGTAAATATTCCAAAATTCACGTTACTACTTTCGCGACATTTTCTTAAAAAGGGGTACAAGGAATTCTCTTCACGGATTACGGATCTTAATATAATGATACTAACACTGGCATGTATTCTGTTTTATCACAAAATGTACCAAAATATAGAAAGGGTTTGTATATAGTGCGCAAATAAGTTTCTTCCTCGCATTTTTTGCTATGGAAGAACCATGCGTCGGCACGTATGGGCCGGCTCGACTGGAGTAATACCACGGCCTCACAGAAAACCGGCAGTAAAGCATTGCTTGTGTTGTGTTTCGCCAAGTGAGTGAGAAAACCGAAAATTTGGCAATGCGATCACAATTTCATTGAAATACCCTCATAATTAATAAACATATATACGATTTTTTTAATCTCATAAATTAAAAATAATCTCGTTATTGAAGAATAGAATCTGTAAATAGAAAATCGTAGCATTCCTTCATTCCCACATTATATTTTAATCCTCCCAGATAGTGTCTATAAAATATATACGTATATACGTAGAATGGGAATGGGTACATTTGTATAAAACATGTTTTATAAATATTAAGGAAACATGTTCTATACCAAAGTACTTACAGAATACTATAAAAGCGAACGTTTCTAAAAGGTTAAACAGAATTGTTACGAAAGCTTTCATGCGTACCCTGTTCTGCTAAATTTGAATAATCAGATTGAATAATCAGAACGTAAATTTATTATATCATATAACGCTTGCGATCGCCGAAAAAATAAACAAGTGCTTAATTTTAATTCGTTACGTATACCTTCTCCTCATCACGCATAGACTATACTTATAATGAAAAGCAGTTTTCAGAGGAATTAGGACACAGAAGATCTTGACTAAGAATGGAATGGCCCAGCTGGTGTAGGATCCCGATTGGTGTAGTGACTTAACTGTACAGAATGCCTGTGGTTAATAAACACTAATGTGTAGCTTAGTTTTGTATTTTTGTCGGGGAGTTGGGTTACCACGACTTCATCGGGCTTCATAAGAATTCGAACGTGCGATTTGTAATTATTTATTGTTTACTGTTAATCACTGAGTAGCGACCTCCGTGTGTCAGACTTTTTCAAAGTAGTTGTTAAACTCTGTCACAAATAAAGTAGAAGATATTGACTGAAATTTTCTGCTGACCATATTCACAAATGTTTCCTACGTCCAGGGTGGATATTGGGGCGAGACTGGTTGGGCAGCTGACGATGAACGGGACACTGCTGCTCGAGCCGCGTACGAAGCCTTGCTTCGTGTGTCCTTAAAACTACCTACGGGTGACCGGTTCGATGAATTCGCTGACACCGTAAGGGCGAAGGCCAAGCAGCATTATAATTATACTTTCTCCGATGGAGAGGAGGTAAGACTTTTTAATAAACACATACCTTTGCTTGGTGTAAGTACATCATTTTGTTTAATCATAGTCTTTTTGTATTTTTTTAATAGGCACTCATACAATCATGTATCTATACAATAATAATAATAACTTCACACATCTCACACACGGCCGTTTGATCCCTAACTAGGCAGAGCCTGTATATGGTAACCAGACAGCTGATAAACACACTTATATATTTCTAAATATATACATATTATAGATAAATTACACCTAGACACAGAAAAAATGATAATGCTTATTGTCCTGGGTGGGGATCGAACCCACGACCTCTGGCTCAGCAGTCAGGGTCACTAACCACTAGACCAACAGGCCAGTTAATAACAATACTGGTTACAATAATTTTGTAAAAAGATACCTAGGACAAATGAAGCTAAGCGTGTTTAGCTAGCCGTCTATTTGGACAAGGACGCGGTTGAAATCCTCGTCAGGAGTCGCATATAATGTTGTCATTAACACAGTGTGAGCACGGCACATCGTGACATAAATCGCGCGTGTATTACCTATTTAGTGGCCGTCCAGGGCATATGGGTAAATTTTTAAGTATCTACTACACCGCTCAGTAAGACAGGCCTGCGTTAAGTGAATAGAAAATATTAATGAAAATCTGGTTTCTTAAATTAACAAACTTGTCATAAAAATTGAGACTGGTGTACACAATAAAATATATAACGACCTGAAAAAAAAACAAAGATCTGATTGTATCTGTCGTACATAGTAGGGTACCTACACCTTGCGGGGGACCCGAGTCCCTTGCGATAGACTCACTTGTGACTGAATACCGTGTGGTTTTAGTCGGTTCAATTCCGACATACCACTTCACCAATAGCCATGGTAATAAAAAAAGAGTACCTAGACCTTGAAATGATGTTCAAAACATTGGCTCAAAAACAACCATATTTTTTTACAAAATTTACGCTCTAATATTAGTCTGTCTAGCTTTAAGTTTAAATAAATATTAACGTTTAGTTCGATGTTAGTGTAAGTTAAGTAAATAGCTAATATAAAGCTGTTTACTTAACTTACATTAACATCGAATTAAATTCTTATAGAATAATAATCCTAAAAAGCTGGCTTGGCCTACCTGAACGTTTACTACTCTTAAAACATTTGTTTAATTCTGGGCAAAGAACCGATAATAGTAAAAATACCTTTTAATTCCAGGTTTCTCCTTTCTTATAGTAACGCTTAGAGTAAGTAGCCCCGAAAGCCAGCCTTTGTTGCTACTTACCATTTGTAGAAAAAGTTTCAAATATATTACATTTCCTTACAGAAAAAAACGGATATACAACTGTGAAAAATTACTATCTTCAGGCACACTCGGGGTTATTTATCCTTAGGCCTTCCTTGTTTTTCTACACCTTCCGAGACGTAAATTTTTTGTTTGCAAATGTATTTATACGAAAGATTTATCGATCTTTCGTATAAATACATTTGCAAACATAATAACGAAAGAATTTGTCCAGTAATAACACGGCATTAGTAATGGCTATTGGAATGTTCATTACATATAGTATTTTGAAGAAAGTCGATAAAATATATCGCTTTTTTTGTGCGATACCGATTAATTCACACGTAAAACTTCGACGTAAATAGACGACCATTCCATAGAGAATAAATAGAGGCTTTACGCATTAGGCAGTTATCGGGTAGTCGTAAACAAAGACAAGTATTTTTACTTTATTATTTAGACAATATACAATATAATTTTTATTACACTGTTCACGGTTTCGTCAGCAACGCTAATGTAAAGTTGACATTTATTTTTACTACATTACATGTACATGTGAACCCTAATCCTGTTTTCAAAATAAAAGTAGCCTAAGTGACTCCTTATAACACCATATATCTGCCAGTGAAAGTCCCGTGGAAATCGGTCCAGAACAAACAAACAGACAGACGGACAAAAATTTAAAAAACTGATTTTTAGGCATAGGTATCGTGCAAATAACTGTATGAGCTTAAAAAAACTATTATTTTGACATTACAAACAGACACTTCAATTTTATTTATTTGTCTTGTTTTAATTTTTTACTAAAGGTTCAATTTATCAAAGGTTTTTCTCACGTGTAATATTTCGGGGATGCCGACTAGTTTTGGACACCACGTGACCCTGAAGCGACCTTCCGCGTCGGCGGTGTCACATTTGTTGAAATATTTTAGAAATTAGCTGCTGTCGGTTAGCTAGTTTCCTTTGTTTCTTATATATATATCCATATATTAATACGTGAAGCGAAAACTTTGGATCCCTTTTTACAAAAATTGGGCGGACGGAGGAGTATCGCACACTTATAGTTTATACAGAGAAGAAGTGATGAATGCTAAAATTTTTGAACAATATTTGCTACAAAGTTAAAAAAATGCAAAAACGGGTACATACAGCTATGTATTTTAGTATATATTTTGACCTGTCATGGTACAAGTCTATACAATGACAGGTCAAGTAACATTGGCCAATGAAATAAACCATGGTCGTAATTCGACCACCACGCGATCTCTAGTAATGTTTAATACGGTAAAAGTGTGACTGAAGAATGCGAACTAGTTAACTAAAAATTAATATTACTTATAGATAGAGACCGACCGAAAAGGAAACACAATTTATTTTTTACTTTTTTTAATCGTTTGCAACAAACAAGTACAAATCTCACTAGATAATATACAGTGACTGGTACCTATTAAGTTTTACTCGATGCCAATCCTTTCTGCCTCCGAAGGAAATCTGGCAATCATACGCAGCCTGAACATGTTAAGACATGTCAAGTAGTAATTGCTCATGCAACCGCAACATTTACTAAATCGCGATTGGCTATTACGAAATCAGGACCGCGTTAAATAACCAATCAGGACCATTCAATGCCATTTCAAATGCGTGAGATTGGCGCCACCTGTCCAAATTCAAAGATGTTTCTAGAATAAGTAAATAGTATGCAGCTACAGGCTTTTTCATGTACTGATTATGTTAACAGGTGAATTTCTTCATTGGCGCATTCTATGACGGAGTGTATTTGTTGGGTATGGCACTGAATGAGACCCTGACAGAAGGTGGAGACATCAGAGATGGCAGGAACATCACTCGACGGATGTGGGGACGAGACTTTCACGGTGAGGTTACTTATGATCAATCTTGTATTTTTTTGTTTCTGTACTTAATACTTAAGGCGGGGATCCCACGTTATCGGTAATTTGTCAGCTTTGTCAGCTCGACCTATGCAAGAATATGTAAGGTTATCAATAGCTTCAGTGACAATAAAAAAGAAACCTACATTTTGATTCTGTTACCACGCCGCTATTAAAACTTATTAGCAGTATATCAGAACCTTATTTTACTTTGTAAATTTGAAAATTATGTATTATTAAATAATTAATAAAATTAAATCAATTTAGGTTTTCTTTTATTGGCTTAATATAAACACGTGATGTTTACCTTTAAGTAGGTAACTGCTACAGTGTATTTTAATATTCTTATTATTGTAAGTGTTTCTATGTGTAAGTAATTGTAGGTAAACCTTAATAAAAAATATTGGTATACATTCACCACACCCTTTCCACGCGAGTTCAACTCGCACTTGGCGGGTTTTTCTTATTAAACGTCAAAAAAGTACTTACGTTCTGTATAAACATGTATGAAATAACAATTTGTGACAACGTCCGCGTGAACAACAGAAATAACTAATTCACCCGTGATTGAAACTATTTTTGTTTTTTCAGGCTATTTCACCTATTTTTCGGCTACACAAAACGCTCCTAAAATATGACGACACCTTTCAGTAACACATTTTTTTATGGTATAGGGGGCAAACGCGCAGACGGGTCACCTGATAGTAATTGACTACCGCCGCCCAAGAGTACCTGCAACTCAAAAGTCACAAGTGCGTTGCCGGCCTTTAAGTTGGGAGTAGGGGAAGGGGGGAATAAGAGGCGAGGAAGGGAGAGAGGAAGAGGGAAGGGTTAGGGCCTCCGGTAACTCACTCACTCGGCGAAAAGCAATGCAAGCATTGCTTCACTGCCGGTTTCTTGTGAGGCCGTGGTGGTATCACTCCGGTCGAGCCGGCCCATGCGTGCCGATGCATGGCTCTGTTAGTATTTTTCCCACTGTTAGTACTTTACCGTACCCACCTTGTAGAGATCTGACTTTTTATGATCTGTTTACAATTCCAGGATTATCTTTAAACAATCTCGAAATTCCGGTATTAATAAAAAGAGCCAGTATCGAATCCCCTAACAATGTCGGACCTTAACAGAAAAATACTTACCGAATTAAAAACGTACTCCATTCTCAGAGTTGATAAAAATGAACAACAATAATTAAATGTAAAATGCTTGCGACTCGTATCGACTACATTACTTTCTATATTATCAGAAGGTAAACATATAACAACAGTAATTACAATTTGGGAGTTGTTTCTTAAGTCATCCCTCAAACAAAAGCTAAACTGAATGATTGTTTTCCTCATTGCGTAGGTCTATGGGAAAGTTATTGTAATAATCTTGTACAATGGCGATTCAAACAGAAACAATAGGTACAAACGACGCTTTTAAATACTCTTATTATTATCCGATAATTATAGAGATAAAAGATTACATAGGTACCTTCTGTGGTTCAATAAACTTTAGCGTTTAAATACATTTTGATACAAATAGTTACTTAATTTTTTTTATTATTTTGACGACAAATAAAAGAAAATTATTTGGTTTATTTGAATGTAGTCATCCTAATATCGCCATTTAACCCGTAGAGATAACAGAGGTGTAGGTAGTCAGAGTTGTAGTAGATACATCCTTAGATCAATGTTAACGTATTTGGTTATTTGCCTTGAAAAATTCACATATCAAAAGTGTCCGGGGATCAAGTCCGTTTTAGAGTATCGCCGCAATTGAGGATTATTATTTTAATTTTTTTTGATCGTTATTGATTCTTTTTAGTGAATTACACTACTACTACTTGAATAAAGAATTTTCTTTTTTATATTTATTTTTATTTATTTATTTATTTTTCTCCCACAAAGATCTATACAATACATGATTTCTTTATACAATGTTTTTTTAGCATATTCTTTGGGAGAGACTGGTATCTGCACTAGGATACCCTGTCATACAGATTACCCGGCTCTGCCCCATAATTTTAATTAAATCAATATATTATTAGTAGGTGAAAGTGTTGTGTGTGTGTGTGTGTGTGTGTGCGTGTTTGAGTGTGTGTGTGTATGTGTGAGAGTGTGTGTTTGCGTATGTGCGTGCTTATGTGAGGTAATTCTTGTCATATGCTATAATTTCACTATTCATTCCATCTATGTAATAGGTTTTAGAAGGGTTCCCGTATCAATGTATTTTAATGTTTGAAGCCATTCAAACACCTTTTTCTTGCAGTGAAATAGGGTAAGCGAGTACAGTGATAAGGAAGCGTTAAGCTTGTTATAAAGGTACGACCCTAGAAAATAAAAGAATCTGTTTGAGAACATGGGATATGTGGAAATCGTCAGACATACATCATGTTTACGTCGTTTATATTCTCGCAAAGAAGGATTAAAATATAATAGCGAATGTTGCTTCACGATAGTATGTAGAATAAATAACTGGCGAACAGTGAGCACCCCGCATGATTGATACAATTCAATTTCTATAAAAGTGTGTAATAGCGTTTTTACCAAACCATTACAATTTCTGAACTGAAAAATATTGCATCGATATGGAGCGACGACATCATTTGACACAAGAAGAAATGATAAGAACCGTCGGAATGTTGCAAGCTGGTTCCAGGCAACGTACTGTGGCTGTCGCTCTTGGCGTCACAGAGCGTCATAAGCCGCTATCGGATCACGGGCAGTGTGGCTGAGCGACATGGTGGACGAGAGAACGATCTCGCTTCACCGCTCGTAGACAGGACCGGTACATTCAAAATACTGCTCGACGGAACCGTACCACGACCGCCATGATGTTGGTTACGAGGCTCCACAGCTCTTCAGGCTTGCTGATAAGCGACCAAACCATCCGAAATCGTTTACGTGAAGTGGGTCTGCGTTCCCGAAGGCCGCTGAGAGTTATCTACAAGCACTCCGCAATCGTAGGCCTCGTTTACAATGGGCTCGCTAACACAGAAATTGGAAGGAAGAACACTGGCGTTGTGTTTGCTTTTTCGATGAATCTCGTTTTGGTATGAGGCCGGATACAAGACGTACTCGAGTTTGGAGGACCTCTGGACGTCAAGAACGTTTGAAATTTTGTCAGGAAGTTCATTCATATGGATGGGGAACAATAATGGTTTGGGCCGGTTTTTGGATCGGTGGAAGAACCGGTCTCATTTGGGTTAAGGGCAACCTCAATGCTCAGATTTTTGCGGAGAGGATTATTTCGGACGTGATCATCCCTTTGCGAAGCCGGTTGGGTGATTCGTTTCGACTAATGCACGACAATGCACGTCCACACACGGCTGGAGTCGTAACATGCACTCTTGCCGATGTTCGCATCAACGTTCTGCCGTGACCTGCTCAGTCGCCAGACCTCAACGCAATTGAGCACGCATGGGATATGGTTCATAGAAGAGCACTGCTGAGTATGGAAACCTTGCATACCGCATAACAACTTTTTGATTTGTTAGAAAGAACGTGGGCCCCCATTCCTCAAAGTGATTTTGGTGAACTGATTTTAAGCATGTCAAATCGCTGTGGTTGTGTGATTCGTGTCAATGGTGGAAACACAGATTTAAAAAATCCTCATTTTTTCCTTTTTTTGCCATTTAATTGACGACATGTAACTTACGTTAATTTCCCACATATATATACGTATAGGGATAAGTCTTTAACATTAGGAATTAAAGTAAGAAGCCAGTCTGGAAGACTAGATTTGGTAAATATTAATTGGATAATTTTTTATAGTTAAAAATGGACTCAATTCCTAGACACTTTTGATGTGTGCAGATAGAAAATACTTGATTTCACAAAGATTGAAACCTTATTATTTGTAGTAGTAGTACGTATCCGAAAATTCTGACAGTTGTTGTATGTACCGTGTCCTTCACGATTTGAAAGACCATTTGTGTAATAACATAATTATTATTTCAATCTTTCCATCACTACAAGCGAGGTTGTCCCGCACGAATACAGTGATGATTTGATAATGAATTCTGATGAAAATCAAACAATACTTTGCATAAATGTAGTAAAACATCTGTATTTAAAAAATCTGGTTTCGGTATTTAGTTTTTGTAAAATGATTCAACCATTAACCAGGTCTACCAATTTAGAGCACAACTTATGGTTGAAGAAGACTCTCACGTGTTGAGATTACACCTAAAATAGTTTAATATTTTATTTTCAAATGGTGTGTCGATGCCGATTTTATTATTTTCTAGCTAATTTGCTCTTAATTTCGTACGTAAGTACACATATTCGTGAGTTTTCTGGACCAAAGTACTGTTATCTATTCTGTGACGAGAGCATGTGGCGGGATACATTTGGTTCGTTCGTAAAAAAACTTAAATATATTTGGCCCAAGAAGAACAAAATCGGTGTTAATTGACCTTGGCATTTACAAGAGTTATTTTTTTTTAAATATAGGACTTTTAGCCGTCCTTAAAAGGCTGATGTGTTTTTATACACTTTACATTTTTAACCGACTTCAAAAAACGAGGAGGTTCTCAATTCGACTGTATTATTTTTTATGTTTGTTACCTCAGAACTTTCGACTGGGTGAACCGATGTTGATGATTCTTTTTTTATTTGAAAGCTGGTGCTTCCCGTGTGGTCCCATTTCAACTTGGTCCAGTTCTGACAATGGCATCCATGAGAAAACCATATAAGTCTTTTAATAATTTTAATAATGAATAGTTTTTGTTTTGAAGTCGGTTTCTTTTTGAAAGAATTATATACATCTGCGATTGTGTTATGATTCGGTTTAAATATAGAATCACTATAATAATAAAAAAATGGCATACTCCTGATTTGTGTTAATGCATTATACATTAATATAAAAAGCAAGTATTTGAATGAGGTATATGTGTAGTTTATATTATTAGCGTAGCCACGGTGTCTATAAATGGAAGGTCGACACACGTGCCTGAAACTTCTCTTTCAATCTATTCATATATACTGTGAATACGAAACCAATTAGGTAAAAAAAATGATTTTATAATTTCTTATTTTAATTATTAATATTTTTCAGTCGCATTGGACCACGATGAGAACTTTTTGCGTAATTATTTTATCTAACTGGCAACGTACCACGTTTTAATGAAGGTTTTATTTATATTTTTCAAGTTATATATTACTATTGAAATTAATTCAGTTATGATCAACAGACCGGTCATAACTCAACTAATTTGAATAGAATAATATAAATTGAAACTTCATTAAAATGCTCCAAATAAATCAATCGAACTTTAATATTAGTACACAACATTGTTTATGTATACATTAGTCTATACTTATTTATCTCTTCATTGTATTCCTTTTAAGTGAAATATAACACGAACATACTATAAATAAACATTTAGACCGGTACAATGGCGGTCTTATCGCTCACAGTGATTTCTTCCAGACAACCTGTTATATAAACAGGTATTTACCTGTTATGTAAACAGGAAAGGAGATAATAGTGAAGTGTCTGCGAGTGATTTCTTTTTAATATTTATATTAGTATTTTGTAATTTCATATTTGCATCTTATCAAAATCCAAAACGACGCGGTACCTTCGACATCGCAAAACTACGTGCTTAATGCCTGAGATTGCCATAAACATAATATTAGATCGAGGTTTGCCTTCTTTAAATGATTGAAAATAGAAATCATTGCAGGTATAACTGGCCATGTCCGCATCGACGCCGTTGGCGACAGGGACGCTGATTACGCTATTTTAGATCTCGATCCAGTCACAGGAAAGTTCGAGGTAAGTAAAAAAAACATTTACCTGCAGTTTCATCTGCCTTTATGGTAGTACCGTGATGTTAGTCTATAACCTCGTTCGAGAAATAGACTATCTAATGCAAAACAACAAATGCTTCAACTATATTGTGTTAATATAAATGAACTACACAATCTACAACTAGACTGCACTGATGGCGCAATGGTTTCAGTGGTCACCTCGGCACTGATGATTGTGATCACTGATCACAAATATTTGCCCCGAGTATTTGGGTCCGTTGTTTAAATGTTTGTGAAGCTAAACAGGAGCCCCACGAGACACAGGAATATTCCTAATTCTAAAAAAAATCTAAAAGAAGACTAGCAATTCCAGCGTACCACTAAGGTCGTTGCGGATGATATATGATTATCATAACCATTGACCCTATAAAATATTTATTTACGCTACAAATTATTTCTGCACGTGTACGCAACTTATAACAATAAATGTTTCATCCGGTTCAACAACATAGTGCTGACTGAATTAAGCCTACACTCGGCAGTTCAAAGGTGAACATATTGTATGCCGGGCTTGGCACGAAATTGTAAGGAAAGAAAAGATTTTGTTTGTAATTGACGTAAGCCGGCTTTGCTCCCGTTACGTTCTAAGACTGCCTTAGAATTGGAGCCTTTCCGGAGCTTTCAATTTACAGACTTGCACTCTTCGTACGGTTGAATAACTTGAAAAGGTTCTGACAAGAAAGAGTTGCTTTTAAAACACTTTTATTAAGTTTATTAATTTTTTGAATAAATTAGCTTATTCATAAGTATGTATATTGAATTAGTAATATTAAGTATCTGAGTGTCTTAATATTTAGAGGCCCATGGCTTTATGGCCCTATGTTCAAAAATCTTTATCATTATCATTGATTAATAATCATGTATGAAATTTAAAGAGCGTTTATCATCTCTTATGCCGCGTTCCAATAAACAAGAAACGATTCGTTCTGCTTACGGACGGTAAAATTTTCATCGAAAATTCAACGAAATTTTACCGTCCGTAAGCAAAACGAATCGTTTCTTGTTTATTGGAACGCGGCATTGAGCGTTATGTGGTTTTCTTTTGTTACTAAATTTGTTGACTATTTAAATTACAAAAATTGCTCCTTTTTTCAACTTATAATAATATGCACAGTCGTACGCACAACGTAATACAAAGTATGCCGAGTTTTTCTATATGATGCGCAATGTCACAAAGTACAATAGAACTATCTATTGTAACTTAACTCACTAAAATTTATAAAAAAATTCAAACTGTAAACAAAAAAGTAAAAATGCTCTTAAATACAAAAGTTCAATTGAATTACCGATCCGTATCTGTGTTTTTGTTAAAGCGCTGTAGGATAATCACATTTTGTACTTTGAGTATTATCACTATCACAACCAATAAAACAATGTTCCCCGCCGCGTCTGTCTGTCTGTCTGTTCGCGAAAAACTACTGCACGGATTTTCATACGGTTTTCACCAATAGATAGAGCGATTCATGAGGAAAGTTTAGGTATATAATTTCTTAAGGTTTTGTGTGAATTGGTTGAAATATAATGATGATTGTTGAAGATGTCTCTGCTACCCGTGCTACCGAAGCCGGGGCAGGTTGCTAGTAAAATATATAATCAGGGTAGTGTTCGAATTATCAGTTTATTTGTTGTTAGCTTCAATAAAGTTGTTCTCATTGGTAACTTTTACCTACAGGAGTAAGATCAGTCTAGACTCTAGAGGCTTGGAGTTTGAGGTTTTAGAATCCTCGAGCAATGGAAACGATAAGCAAGAATCACCTAAGTATTGTGAATGAGACATTTGTTACGTTGTTATTGATGAGAGACGTAAATTTCGCCTCCTGTTTCTTTAATCAGTTGACCATCATACATTGAACCATCGTTTCGTAGTCAAACATCGTTTCGTTTGATTAGAGTTTGACGATAGTTATGTAATAAATTAAATGCTAAGTTGAGATTCCTTATTCAAACAGTAATTAGTTAACAGAGTTTATACGAGACTTGAGCTAAGTTCTGTAATATCACCCTAAGGCCGCGTTCTGGACTAGCGGATAGTTGGTTTATCGTGACTATACTTAATACTTTTTAAAACTTTATTTTATAAATATATCACTTAAGAATAACAGGTTAATGATTATATAATTCAAACAGATCTTTTACTTATACACATACTTAGCTACTATGTGTACCTTGGATAATCCTACTAATATTATAAACGTGAAAGTTTGTGAGGATGTTGGATGTATGGATGTCTGTATGTATGGATGTTTGTTACTCTTTCACGGAAAAACTACTGAATCGATTGCAATAAAACTTGGTATGTAGATAGCTGGATTAACATATACACTACTTTTTATATCAATATTCCCACAGCACCGGGACTTACGCGGGGCGTTGCTAGTGTATAATAAAGGCCCGTTCTCATTAAATCTCAATAAATATTTTAGGTATAAAATTAACATTTTATACCCAAAATTATTATTAGGTATTATTGTATTTCACGTTTTAAAATCGCTAGCTTTTTAAGATTGTTAATTCTTCTAGTGGTTAAGTACCAACATTTTATTGTTATGCTTACCTTATCTTAATAAACTAATGTATTTGAAGGTTTTGTAGTAAACATTTCACTTTCGATTTTATTCGAGCAAAGAAGTTTACGTCACGGAATTTATTGCAACACCTTATTTTTATTTTGTTTTCTTTACTGAAGCCGCTTGATGGTATAGTTAGTTATGGCAGAGTCGAACTGATTAAAAAACATGAGATGTTCTATTATTATAACGTTAAAACTTTCGATTTACAATTAGGTATTTCTACGAGAATTAACGAGATCATATTTTAGTTATGTACATACTTTGAACTGCTGGACTTCGACCAGTTGCAGCCGTGGTCTTTAGTTGACTGTCACAGCTATGTCCATTCTGGGCAAGGGAAGGGTTATGGCCTCCGGTAACCTCAGTCACACGGCGAAAAGCAATACAACCATTGGGTCGAGCCGACCCATGCCTGTCGAAGTATGGCTAAACCTACGATTTTATTTGGGGTCGGCGCAATATGTTTTCTTTTATTCTATTCGTCCTCTATACTTCCTCTCTCGCTATATTCTCTTTCACACAGTTCATCCATCTTGTCTTTGGTCGACCTCTACTCTTCCACCTGTCAACTTCCAAACATAAAACTCTATTTTCACCACATTTCGCTCATCCTTCCGCATCATATGTCCTTACCATGATATTTTGTTGCTCTTCAATTTTTCAACCACTGACGCTACTATGAGTTGCTGCAAACGGAATTGACTAGCCCTTTATTCCTAGGTACTGAGTTGCGGAAATTAATACTTAGCTAAAACACTTATTTGCATTTAGGTGGTGGCATTTTACCATGGTCTGAATAGCAGCTACAAGCCGGTAGCCGGAAAAGCAATCCACTGGCCAGGAGGTCGCCGGGGCCCGCCGCCTGATACCCCAAGATGCGGCTTCTTAGGCAACGATCCTATGTGTCAGGGCGGTGAGTACTCTAGGGGTTTCTAGAAATTCCACTATTTCAGTCATGTGACGTCACACACGTTTAAAACCATCCATAATGAGTGGTCTATCGTAACTTTCATCCAACGGCTCTTCATTGCTTCGTCTATTGCCCATTTTGTTTTCCAGTTAAAGTATTTAACGTTGAAAGAAGTAAAATTCCAAAATGAATGTAAGAAAAATATTTATTTACAGAGACAGTAAGTTAAAATAGCTAAATACGTCTTACGACAAAGTCGAAAGCAACGCAAATATTAAGTATGACGGCAAACATTGTTAAGGGGAAAAATGATCAACCTATGTAGGTACAAACGTTGTTCATATTTCCTTTCAAGGACATAATTATGTTTTCTTCAAACATAATTCCGTAGCTCTTCGTAGCGGCTCTACGCCGTAAACGTTTTTGCTACGCGCTTCAAATAAGTTTATCAATATTGCACAGGGAACAGCAAGCACCTGGGCATTTGAGGCACCTGGTTCCAGGCCTATAGATAATAATATAATAATCCTTACTGCAGAGAGCTCCTTATCTATTTCTTTAATTTTCCTGTTGTAGATACTGTCACATCACTATATTTGTCTATGGTCTTGTCTATGATAAGCATGACGGAATACAGATATTAATTAGATTACAACGCAGCTTATTAAAAAAATAAAAAAAAATATTTTCTTTAATTGTAACAATATAATTTACAACCATAAAAACTTAGTTTGCATTCATGTTAAATTTATTTGACTACCAAATGACTACAAATAATATAAAATTTACATTGCATTATTTGCATTAGTTGTAAAGAAAAAATAATGTTATTGTTATACATAAAGGGAAGTGCAAAAGATATTTGGGGGTCTTTTATTACATATACATGTATATATGCATGGTATATCTCATTGACTTCCAAAAGTATTTATTCATAAGCTTATTTTTAAGCCCCACCGACTTTAAATCAATGTATTTTTACATGTTCTGGGATTATTTAGGATTTTTAAAATTGTTAAGAAGGACTTTCTTATTTTCCAAAAAAATTACCGTAATATAAGGTTTAAACATATATGCATATTTTTACTATACGGGAAAGTATGAGATAAATAAACACAGATGTTTTGACATAAAGTCCTGTCTTAGTTAATAGTTAGTAGTACATTTAACGGAATATTTACCATGTTTTTAGCGATATTGGCTTTTAGTTTGATTAGGAATGTATGAAATCATGATAACATAGAAAGACTAAATAATAATAAAGGAATTGAACATACAACAACCAGTTTTGTGCTTAATGCTTATACAGTAACGATAAATGTATCTTTAGTTAAAAGCTTCGGAAAGCCTCAGCCAGTTAGGGGCCATCCATAAATTACGTCACGCGAATTTCATGATTTTTGGACCCCCCCCCCCCCGTTCTTTTCACAGATGGTCAGATTTGTGGAACCCCCCTACTCCCTGGTGTGACGTCACATATTTTGCAATTTTACACCCAGAACTGTTTTTTTGTTAAAGTGTAGAAGCGTATGTAGACTTTCGTCTACAGCTTATGTTTTGTATTTAATATTTTAGATTTTGACATGTGACGTCACGAAGCTTATGACCCCCCAACCCCCACCCACCCCTTGTGACACAATGTCACACTTCGTTGACCTGGGAGGGGGTTTAACGTTTTACGTAATTTATGGATGGCCCCTTAGAGTTAAGTATGTACGACCTTGACCTGCTCGAGCAATTGTTTATACTCCCCGATCCATCCGTGAGAGTAATATCTCTTTCCTTCAATTGCCTTTCACTCCTGCCTACCTATCCCTGTCAATTTACTCCAAATTTTTCTATCTTTTTAATTCCCAAATGAGCCCGGTTGATGGCAATAACCTTGGCCCATACCAGAGTGCACCAAATTATAGTTGGGAAACTGTAGGGTGTTAAAGACGCCTCTGCCTGCAGACGTGAGTGTGTATGTATGTAACGTTTATCTTATATGCAGTCGCCATGTTTGTTGCACGCTGCTGGATCAGAAGCTCAGACAGTCATTATCTATTGTTTCATCGGATTGGCAATATTTTTAATATTTGCTGTAACAGCTGCATGTATCGCCTACAAGTAAGTAATTCCACTTTCAGATACGTTGATAGAAATGAAATGTAAGTACGTTGGTGTATTATGTGTAAGTTTATTATTTTACTGCATTTTTATACAAATATATAATTGTAGTCATCTGGACGTCGTGGGGTTGAAACTAATACGGGTCACCACCTCACCAGAGTCAACCACAAGGTTGTATGTCACGGGGTTGTAATGCCAGAAACTCAGTTGTACCCCAGAAAAGAAATCTCTGTGAACCGCCAGACTTGGCCGCCTATTGGACAACAGGTGACCCTATCGTTTAGTGCACGTCGCACCGCGGGCCCGCTTCTGTTAAGGCGATGGGTAACCCAACCCATATCTCTCAGGTAATCCTCACGAAGGCCGGTGAACATTTTGCACTCTTCTGCGCCTGGTGCGTTTTCTGCGGGACGAGAAAGATGTAATTATCTCTTGATCCCTTTCGCCTCTTTGGCATACATCACTTCGTCGCAGAACAACGCTGTGGAATCCCATGGTGAGGTTGGCGCGCTGCTCCGCCCACGCAGTGCTCTCTACCTGGGTGTAAAGTGCAGTATATTCGCTGCATTCTCTGGATGGCACAAAGGCATTGGTTCCCGCCTTATGCGATACAGGTACTTTCCGAAGCAGCCGTGTCCGATGAGTACCTGCGTTGCGACGTACGGTTGAGGCTGCCCATGTCGCCTCTCTGGCAATAACTTGAGACACTTCACACACGATCATCTCATCCCGAAGTAGCCAGAGTTGTACTATGGTAACCAGACTGCTTATTACTAGACATACATAAATATAGATAAATTATACCTAGACATAGAACAAAGAATTGTGTTCATCGCACAATGATTTGTACTGGGTGGGAATCGAATCCACGGCTCAGCAGTGAGGATCACTAATCTCTGACCTGAAAAAATATTTTCAACATTTTTCCTTTTTAGTGTTATTATTTTGAATTTTATTATAATTTTACCGTGTGTGAAATTTACATTTTGCCAAAAAAATATTAAATTGAAAATCGTTGATTTTTTTTTAGTGATGTACTCTTCGTATAACATTTTTGACGCACAATAGTTTATTGCTTTTTCGTTGTTAAATCAAAGCAAATAAATAATAGTGTGTAGTGATTTGATTCAGATTTAACTAAATGTGTTAATTATTGGCAAAATGAAAATGTAACTTTATACCTAATTGCGTACTAATCGGAGTTGCAATTTATTTGGCTTTAAGGCTTGCCTGAACCTTTACACAATAGTACCATAGTTTATTCTGTCACGATTACATACCAAACAAAGATTGTGTTTGTACAAAACAGGCAAGCGCGTATGGACGCCGAGCTGAACAACACATCGTGGCGTGTCCGACCTGAAGAAGTGCTGGTGGAAGTAGGAACCGGGTTAGGTGCCAGCCCAGCACTGCACAGCATCAATGAAGTGCTCAAAGTATGTATTACTTATTGTTATAATTTCTCATTGTTGTATGAAGGGCCAACGTGTATAAAATGACTGATGAATGTGGAAGCAAAACAAGCTGTACGTCAAGATCTACTCTGCCTATCCTGGACGGGAGAGGCCGTGAGCATATATATACTGGTTTGTATTGACTTAACACTGGAGTAGCTTGACAATTTAAGAACATGTTAAATACAAAACAGAAGTACTTGGTATACAACGACCGATTGCTTGGTTACCAACTTAATATGATAAAACCGGCCAAGTGCAAGTCCGACTCGTGCATGAAGGGTTCCGCACCATCGTACAATATTTAATACTATAGTAGGGGAACCCCTTTAATTTTTAATTTATTTTTATTTTTATTATAGCGGCAACAGATATACACATTCTGTGAAAATTTCAACTGTCTACCTATTACGGATCATGAGATACAGCCCGCTGACAGACAGACAGACGGACAGCGGAGGCTTAGTAATAGGGTCCTGTTTGTTACCCTTCGGGTACGGAACCCTAAAAAGATGAAAACCGGTAGAAAATTTCTGAATACGTCTGATCTTTGTGGAGGCTAAATCGACATAAATTTTAATGAAAAGTCTAATCAAGTTCAGACATTAAGGGCCGAGTTGTATTTATGAATTCTTGAATAGCCTTTAACGCAGTGCATATCTAATTAGCGATAAATTGTAAAACCATTTCACCCGCTTCAAAGTTCAGGACTTTTTAAGGTTAAACTTTGAGTAATAATAACAAGGTCAAAATTACGTTCACTATCTTTAATGAATAACATTAAATTTTAATTCGTAAGCGCAAACCTACAAATATTAACAGATTTTGTTGACTTTTGATATCTGTACTAATATAATAAAGAGATTTTTTGTTTGTTAGTTTAAACGCGCTTATCTCAGGAACTATCAATCAGATTTGAATCATTATTTTTGTATTGGAAAGAGTATTTATTGAGTAAGGTTATAGGCTACGCAACATCACGCTGCGACCCTTAGGGATGGAGTAGTGACCATAAACGCAGGTGAAACTGGAAGGTACATTTTAGATGAAAATCCTTTTGTAAACGTATTTACGATATTAATTTGACACTTACCTGTAGCCCCGTGCACGTACTGTTGGCAAAAGTCAATTAACACATCTAGAATTCCAAATACTAGAACAATATTTAAAAGTTTTCAGGTGTTCAAACGCAAGACAATATTTCATCTAAAAAATTAAAATGTTTTTACCGTTTATGCTACGGTTCTACACATATACGACCATCTTTTTATATACTTTGAATTGGCCTACGAGGGTACTTCCTCATTCATCTACTGCATGCTACTAAATCGCTCTCGGATTAATAATATTCCGATATGGTGGTCTATATGTATGTGTAATTGTAATACATCGTCATTGGTAATTTTCTCTGCGTTCCTGCGGATTTTTTTTTAAATGTTTTATGGGGAAAACGAGCAGACGGGTCACCTGATGGTGAATGACTACCGCCTTTGTTCTGGGGTGAGTTCATTTTCTAACTTTTAAAAGTTAATGTAAGATTTTTGAAATTGGCAGTGCAGTCTTGCGGAGTCAGTGAACTTTTAAAATCATAAAAAATCATCACCCTAAAATCTTTTCGCGTTAATTCTATTTTTGCTACGGACGACGGACTTCAACTTGTGATAAAAAATAATTGACACGCCATTTCCCGCCAATTTTTTTAAATCAATGGTTGATTTCTTATACTAACTTTTTTTTTCAGAGGTATGTAATACCTTTTCGTGATCGCGTTAATTCCCGTGTGAATACATGAATTTCTTATGTTTAAAAAAGTATTAAATTCGAAATTCAAACATTTATGAGCGACCAGGAGCGAAGAACTTTCAGTGTGCCCTAAGTAATACCATATTTCATTAAAGAAAAAACAAATAAAATTATCACTTAGATAACTACAAAATTACTATAAAGTTTAAAAGACGAGAAAAACGTAGTTCATCAGAATGAATAATTCTTCATATTCATCACGTATAACAAACAAAAAAGTTGTTCGAAACGCTAACTCAGAGGTATCTCTCGGGCGTGTTATGTCGTGTTAACGAACATATCGTTCAAATATCAATATACTTGAGTGACGCACGTATTAAAAGGTTTTAATCAAATTGAATGTGAACTTAGCTAAGTAATCAAAGGTTTTTATAGTGGTAAAACTACTTAATCTATGGAACTATGGAATAACTGCTTCATGTAATTACTTCATTACAATATATTACATATATAGCCCAGTCAAGGAACTAAAATACCTAAATTGGATTACCACGCTATTTTATTTTTGGATAAATAGTAAAAAAATGCGCTGATTAAGAATTTCGATACCCGCAGTCTTTTTTTTACAATTTAACGAAAAAAATAGACTTTTTTTACATTTCGTATGATATCTCGTTTCCACTATGTTTTTCGTCATGTGTCCAATTTTTTTTTTTGTTTTCTATTAAATTATCTACAAAATGAGACCTATTGAAAGTCGCTAAGTGCTTTTGTTTAAAAGAAAATGAAGGTGAAAGTTACAAAATAGGTTTTTTTTCAACATTTCATAACTTTGAAAGGAACGTACGTAGAAATCTGAAACTTTCTAAAATTGTAGCTTGTGATTATATTAAAAAGTGCAAAATGCGCCATTTTTTTTTCTAAATTACCAAAATAATCAGACCAGGTTAGAAAATTCAATAAACCATTTAAATTTATGAACCCGTTGAAATTTTTAAGAAATATCGATTTTAACCGATTTTATACCGATACTTTGAGGTATTCCTTATTTACGCGACGTAAAATTATAGATTTTTTTTTTAAATAACCGCTTTTTAATATCTAATTTATTTAATAAGATATATATATATATATATATATATTGCATGTACCTGTCTGCTATGGTCTGAGAGTAGTGATACTAACTTTTACACTTTCACGTTCCATGATAAAATTATTGAGCCATTCGCGATATCGCCTTAATACGGCTTGCACTGAGACATGCATGGCTTAATCTTTGAGGCAAGCATCTAACTACTGACAGGATCAACCAGGGAGCTTCTAGATAGAACGCGAATGCGCGCGCGTATTGTAATTAA
The DNA here is from genome assembly GCA_963859945.1 of Euplagia quadripunctaria. Taxonomy (NCBI): domain Eukaryota; kingdom Metazoa; phylum Arthropoda; class Insecta; order Lepidoptera; family Erebidae; genus Euplagia; species Euplagia quadripunctaria. The sequence continues at coordinate 16,917,500 of OY982575.1, read as the reverse complement.
GTTTACATGAAATATAAACCGTAGTCGGTAAAGAATAAGGTGTAATTCAAACTGACAGAAAACGAGGGATGATCCTACTGAAATATGACCTCAGTAAATCAAAGACAAATTATTATTGTTTATTCATTGTATTTTTTCCATTTCCTTGTTTGAACATCAAAGAGCAAAATTAACTGCTTTTTTAAGTGAATCAAATTCCTGCTGTGAACTCGCAGCTGTATTCTTAAAGACTAGCATTTTAACTCGCGTCATTTGTATACCAATTTATATTTCATCTGCGTTTTTAGAATGTGGTTAACATTTATGATTACTGATCTACTGTAGGCCGTAACCGTAACCTAATGTTACTATACAGTGCTATTTTTAACCGACTTCAAAAAAGGGTGGAGGTTCTCAATTCGTCGGAATCTTTTTTTTTATGTATGTTTCCCGATTACTCAAATACGCCTGGACTGATCTAAAATATTCTTCTTTTGTTTGAAAGAGTATACTTTCCAGGTGGTCCCATGATCATCAGGTCAGGATCTGTTGACGGGATCCTGGAGAAATCGAGGGAACTTTTCAAATTTTATAGGCAAATTTCAAGCCATTTGGGTATTTCTTTATAGTGATTCGTGAATTTGTTAATTTAATAAGTTTTGCTCAAGGTTGGTCTTATTTAAATTTAAAGAAAATATTACACTTCTAAGGAAGGAAAATTAAGGGATGAAAAATACAGCTTATAACAATTTACCTTGATTTAAAGTAGGTGATACCTTTTTTAAAAGTTAATTCTGCAGTTTAGTTGCCAACCTATGGCTATCCTATATCCGACTATTGATATCCGAGGGTGGTACGAATTCATTCGATAAACTATGTATAAAGCAGTTTTACTCATTTTGAGCTGGTATCAGAATCTGTACTTATATGCCTCTAGCTTATTTGTCCAATATTCTTTCCTGGGAAAAAATTAAGAACTAAACGTTTAAATCATCATAATAGTCCATTTGATATTATGACTAAGCATAACTTATCGAAGGATTTAAACTTAAAAGAAGTATCGCTAGGTGGTGGTAGGCTAGGGTCGCTAGGCATCAAAACTGTTTCCTTTGCCTATAGAAATTTGTCGAGTTTTATAATCTTGTTATAATCATGTTAGTTCGAAGTTCATTACCAAAAATATGTTGTTATTAGCTCTCCTTGGGGTGGAGTACCCGTGGCAGTACTGGTGCTGCCTCAAACGTGGGAACGCCCTCTCTGACGCTGTCATCGTTCACCGTCGGCCTGTACAAGGGAAACCGCGTCGCTGTCAAAAAGATACATAGGAAAAAGCTCGACTTGAACAAGAAATTGTTTTGGGAAATCAAACAGGTAAGAGAAACGAGGAATTTTATCTGCAGACAGAAGAATGATATATCCGATAGGAGAAGAAAGATAATAGTTTAAGTTTTGCTGATGTACGAATTGTCAATCTATTTAAGCATTTCATAATTTAGCATACAACTAGTATACTATATCCTAATCGCTCGAACGTCCACTCCCCCCCGACGGGCTATTATAGCCTATGAGTTTAAACAATAAATATGTGTATAAATATTATTCTATTCTACTATTACTTTTATTAATGTCTATCAGCTATCACATTTTAATAAAAAGCTGTAGATTTATTCAACACATACCAATTTTTAATCTAAGACTTCATTTTATCGTCAGCTTTCAAGCATATTAATTTTAAGCATTCGAAATTGAAAATTGATCCATCGGGCTTGTATATAGAACTCAACTAGACTTTTCATTGTTAAGGGGTCGTCTGAAACTAATCAGTATTAAGATTTCATATTTTCTCAATACATTGTTTTGTGATAGAATAACTTTATTCAATGGTACTAAGCTTTATAAATATTTAGCCTTCGATATCATATCTATGGTTCAGATTTAATAAATACAACTATTGCTGTACTGTATTTTGTGTATAATATTATTGTTGTGTTAGCTGGCAGCTGTTTTGAATAGTAACAGTACAACTAATAGTGTTGATTATCCGTGGTGTTCAGTAAAGGCAGGAAGACTGCACGGATAGCGCAATGGTGTAAGTGGTCACCTCGCCACTACGCCGCGTCGAGTGTTGTGGGTTCAAATCCCACACGGGACAAAAATTTGTGTGATCCACAAATAAATAGTTGTCCCGAGTCTGGGTGTTCTTTGTATCCGTTGTTTAAATGTTTGTTAAGCCCCCCGCGACACAGGGATATTCTAAATGTGGGAGTTGTCTTTTTTTAAAGTAAAGTGAAGTAAGGCCCTTTCTGATCAGAAGTCGCCAGCGCCCCAGTTTATTCTAATTTTTTTTAGTCCTTTTAACATTGGTATGACAATTTTAACAGGCCCGTAACGTGTCCCACGAGAATACAGCGCGCTTCATCGGCGCGTGCGTCGATTGTCCGCTAGTGTTTGTGCTAACGGAGTATTGTCCTAAGGGTTCGCTAAAGGACGTACTCGCCAACGACGAGCTACAACTGGACTGGAACTTCAGGACATCGCTAGTGCACGATATTGTACAGGTAGGTAAGGTAACCTAAGCCTCCACATCTTTAAATTTACACAAAAGGCACTTGACATAAAATATTAATGCAAATTGAATTTGAATTTAACACTTTTTTGCTTTTTAGAAACTTCCAGTCAAAAGCGACACTACACCTTAGGACGCAAACATGGGTCACATTGCTCTAATTTATATTACTATTCGTTTATGGAATGCACTGCCAATTAATTGACTGTATTGGAAGTATACGGCTAAATTTTACAGTAAATTTTAATAAAATTTCGCTATCTATTTAAAGTTATTCTAAACGGCTTTGTTTCGCGGTGACAGTGTTTGGCAATAGTGATGATGATGATGATGACTGTGATCATAGAATTACGTATGAATGTTTGTAACACGGGTTCGACAATTTTTATTCTTTATGCCACTGATTTTTATTCCTTACTAAACTATACTAAACCTATACTAAAACCAAGATGTGAAGTTATGGCGTAAGTTTAAAAACAAATATTTATTATTTGTCTGTTAAACGCGGATTACGTGTTTGATGAATCAAGCAACTCAAGATGCCACTTACGTACATGAGGCGTCTGGTGTTGGAATTCGTAAGAATTTCGACGCAATAAATTATTTTCAGACCAATTTTCCCTATTTTGGGAATAATCTCGAATATAATTGTTCGGTTCAATTACCTATGGTTAAAAACTGGAAAATTGCAATTACGGTACAATGAACGTTTCATTGACAGAATATGGCCATTGAGTCGGAGAACGCGTTTAATAGGAATTCGTCCACTCTTATGATTTGACAAACCGCCTAAAACTAATTGAAGAAATGAATTTTTCATTATTTCCTATTTTCAAAATTGACGACTATTTTCCTTAATATACATACATCTAATGCACATGTTTCTCTACTACTGCAATTTTATTATAGAACCGTTCTATTACACCCAGTTACAATTTCATATTTGAAACCAAGTGAAAAATATCTTTATACAGTTATACTAAATAAAGATATTTTAATTTATGTACGTGCTTTCAAATACATACAAAATTAAATTCCATTTTCAGAATCCTGGAGTACTATTATTTATTCTGTGTACACCATTAAAGTAATTTGAAGTGTATTTTTTCAGTTACGATTTAGTGTTAAAATAAATAAAGAAGTTGTAATAACACTCCATCTGGTATTCGATTTGTTAGAGAATAATAAGGACTTCGTGGAGTTAGTACTATCGTGTTACTTTGCTCAATATTAAATTGTAAATTCACTGAACAGTGAAGTTGTTAATAGAAACCCTTGGGGTTGTGTAATTCAGTGAATATTTAAATCAGTTTAATTATTTTATCTTACGCTACAGAATTATAAAGTGGTTAAGTAAATATTTTTAAAGACGGTGACATATCTCAGACATACTAAATATCAAAATATTTACCAAGTATTTAAATACGTCTAAGACATTTCAGCCATACGTCTTAAATTCCAGCAGAGGTTATTTTTATAATTAGCAAGATTGTAACAGCAGTAGCTGTTGTAACATTACTAATCCTACTACTCTTGTATATAATACATATTATTATATATATTTTCAAATAATCTCAAATGTAATAAAAGTCAAAAGAGGCTACCGAATCTACCGATACATAGAATCACTCACACCACCTATGGCAATGTAATAATTATGTTTAATGTTCACTGCGAAGTTTTGTAAAATGGAGGTACTTCTCCATTTGGGTATTGTAGAAGATGCACTACTTCTCTCAAGAATTCTTGTTCTCGGGGAGTTCGCTAGTATGACTTACTAAAACGAAACAAACGTAAGTAACTGTAGAAAGTGTACGGGTACAACGTTGTAATCGAAATTTAATTGGAGCCCACAGATTTGTTCGCCGATGCAAATATTGTATACGTCCTTTTTCCTTTGTAGTAATAATAATACACAATATACAAAGGGATTGAACATACATTATTGAAATTATTGAACATTTTATTCGAGTTGGAAATAGAACACCTTAGACAGTCGTTGTACGATCTCAGTCCTTATTGGAGTAACAAGACATTTTTATGTCTCACGGAAGCTAGTTTTCTTTCTTTTCCGTTACAAACCGTGCCTGGAATAAATTTTTGAAACACGGGGAGGAATTTTAAAACCTCTGGCATTTGTTAAATGAAAATATGTTTAGGGTACAAAGTGGAATGTAAGGTACAAGGTAGGATATGTGGAAGTGGTCATATTTTAAAATTATAAATTATCATTTTGCGCTTGGTTAAAAATATATGCTATAAAAGTCACTTTAGCATTACCAGATAATTATACCGTTTTTCCAGATTTTCAACAGTGAACTATTTTGGACAATCATATATCGGTTTTTCTCAACTTCACCTGCAACAATAACTTTTTTTAAATATATGGAGTCAATCCATCCGGTTTAATAATGTTACTAGTTAATAAAATCTTATTAATCGCGTCCTTCATCAAGTCATATGATTTTAACAACATTTGGAGTTAAATTGAATATTTTTTTAATGACTATGGATGATAGCTGATTTATTTATGGTCTACGCAATATCTATTGCGAAGATAAGACATATTGTTTAAATGTTGCTATGCATACTTACATTAAAAGTTTCTGTTGGTAACATTTTTTTTCTGAATTTAAATTTTGAATGCTTTAGGGTATGTTCCGTTCCGTTAGAAAATCGTTCCGTTATAGACTGACAGTGTACTGCCGCAGTATCGTAGGGAAATACATGACGTCATAAACGTCGCCATTTTTGTACTATGAGCACTGGAGTTTTCGAGGTAAGGTGCTCTCAGTGCTGTCACATGGCTGTCACACTGTCACTTTTATTATGCGATTTGACAACTGACTCGCATTGACAACTGACAGTATACTGGACTGCGTTCCGTTATAAACAGTAACCAGTATAGCTAACTATAAAGGAACGGCTTCGTAGTATACTGAATTGACGTCATACCTACATACCATACCATACAGTGCTCTCAGTGTATTTCGGAACGCACACTTAATGTGTAAAAAGACTCGGTTGATTCCCCGCCATTTTATATATCATTTTTCACTATGACGGTAAAGTGGGAATGAAGCCGTTACTTTTCTTTAAGACCCTTCAAACACCACAAATCAAGGGCAAACCGAAAATATGGGAACTATTAAAGCCAGAACTCGACAAAACCATATTCGGAAACAAAAAATATTACTTCTGAACATTTCTGCTAGTGTTGTCTCGAATAAATCAGTCCCTGTAACTTAGGAGAGTAAATCTATACAAACGTTTGCTGTTCCGATGCGTTAGTAGAAAACACAGAAATGTGCTGATTAAGGCTGAATTCTTTACACGGTAATAGGGCAGTACAACGAGTCACACGACAAAGTATATTCTTACAACTTCGAAAAAACTTGCAACTATTAGCAATATAATTTAACGTTGTCACCATCTTGTATTACAGTTCAAGCCCACTACTACGAACCGGACCCCCACAGTTTTATTGGAATAAGATTAGTTTTTTTCTTGTACAGCGGTAAATATTTCGGCCAAGCTTTGAAAAAAATATTTTGGATCTTGTCGGAAAGACTGAGTTTTTCTCTCTTCAGAAAAAAAAAATTGAAACTGGTCCGGTCCAGATTTAAACCTCTTAAAAGACAAACAGGACGTGGCCTGCTTAAAGAGCAGTGGTAAATTCCTCCACGGAGACTGCGTACATCCATAGACAATCACGTGGGATATTAGCTTACGTGGGAGAGCCATGCTTCGGCACGTGGCTCAACTCCGCTCGATACCACGGCCTCACAAAAAACCGGCAGTGAAGCAATGCTTGCATTGCATTTCACCTCGTGAGTGAGGTTACCGGAGGCCCTAACCCTTCCCTCTCCCCTATTCCCGTCCTTCCCTTCTCCCGCCTATTCCCCCCTCCCCCTCTTCTCCTACTCCTACCTTAAAGGGCGGCAACGCACTTGTGACTCTCGAGTTACAGGTGCCCATGGTCGGTAGTCATTTACCATCAGGTGACCGTCTGCTTTCCGTTTGCCCCCTATACCATAAAAAAATATAAAAAAATGATGGCTAAAGTTCTCTTTAGCCATCATTTTTTTATATTTTAAAGACCTGTACCAAACGCTCACATTGTATAAAAAGTATTGCTTGAATTTTGTATTATTAAAATACTACATAACATTTTTAAAACATATCATCATCCGCGCCTTTTCCCAACTAAATTGGAGTCGGCTCTCAGTCTAACTACGATACGAATTTGATATTTTACGTACACAACCCAAGTACTAGCAAGTAACTATTATCTTATCTGTGGTACTAGGCAATATCGAAGTTCTAAAGTTAGATCAGATTGTCAGACTTTTTAGGGTTCCAACTATCCCTAACGAAAGCCACAGATGTTTGTATGGCACCCGGGACAGACGGTTTTACGTGCTTTCCGAGGCACGGACGGGTCTCAATATGTTAAGAATGGTCACCCATCCTAGACTGACCTGGCTAGTATTACATAGAAGAAAGAAGAAGAAGAAAGAAAATATAATTTGTAATGTGCTAACCTACCCGGTTACCACTTAGCCACGAGAACATATAAACGTTTAAAATTGGAATAGAACTTATCACCATACTGTGTATATAAATTATAGTTACGGTCCACTTCTTCAATGTTTAATAATAATAGCTTCGAGCAAGGTTGGTATGGCAATACTAAGTGCTAAGGTACGTTAAGAACATTTAATAAAATGTTAAAATAAGCAAGATATATCTTTACTCTACTTTACATTTAGTACAGTAATACCACGACTTCGCAAGTTATAGGTTGCCATATCAAAAGAATTTTAGCTGCTGGTATATTCGTATTTTAAACATTGTAATTACTGGCCATTAAAAGTGAGTGGCAGAGAGTTTTCAAGTTACTTAAAACAGCCACCCCTATTATATTTGCACATCAACACCACCTTCTCCCCTCGAAGTTAACAACAGTGTACGACAACATTATGCTAATTTGAGGTATATACTGTATGTAGCAAATAGCAAGCCTATTTATTGCCTAGTTATGAGAGACGACTACAAATTGCGTTACGGAGACATTCACGAATTCAATTTTGCTATTTTAGCATTCCCTCAAATTCATTTGTTGTTTAGGGCATGTGCTATCTCCATGGAGGCCTGGGCGCACACGGCAAACTTCGTTCCTCGAACTGCCTCATCGATGGACGCTTCGTACTCAAAATCTCCGACTACGGACTCAACACGCTATGCACGCCTACCGACTTGATAAAGGACGACACTTATTACTATAGTAATATATAAAAGTATTTATTAAATACTAAATATGCCCTACTGTTTTGCCTTAATAAATTATAAATAGGTTATTGTACGCAAGGCTTAATAAATAGAATTACATTCAAATATCGAATGAATAGATATAAAATAAAGTACACTCAAATTTAGAACAATTATATCGGTAAATTACAGTAATATAATTATATCATGCAGCCATCGAACCCTCAGCACTAGATTGAGTAACGCAGTTGGTGACCTAATTAATTTGTAATGAAATAATAATTAAAACGTTTGTTTCTATATAATTTACAATATCAGAATAGAATATTGTCTGCACGTATAATTTCATATCATACAAAGGTTTGCGCCGCTGTTTTCCTAGCTAGAAGAAAAAAACTGAAGAAATGGATTTTTTCATTCCTTGTTATTATTATACATTCGATGTTAAAATCTCCATTATCACAGCGTGTAAAACGTATTATTGCAAATGTTAACATATATCCTAGAGATATCCTAAATAATAAAATCATTAAGAATGCAATAAGGTTCCAAGCACGTTCCGTCGGGTTGACATAACTCAGAGTAGTTGCCCCAAGTACCGTATAAACTTTGCACAACGCCTTGTTTGCTTTCCTATCTTATTTCCTTGATTCCAATTTATATTTACTTATAAAAGATAGTGTACTGATATAGCATAAATTTAATTTAAAAGCCCAGATGGCGAAATGACCTGAAAGTGCATAGAGTGTAATGTGTTCGATTTTCAAGCGCATATTAGATCACAAATACGTGTGACTTACAAATATAATTGTTCCGAGTGTGGATAAACTTTGTGTCCGTTAATTGTGTATTTAAACCACCAGGTGACATTTAAATATTTTCTAGTGTAGAAGTTGTCCTTAACATTTCCGCTTTGTCATCTTACTTTACCCATTTTTAAAAGACATCATTTCCTAGACCGGGGGCCAACATTCTAAGTATGTTTTGTGTAGAATTGCTGTGGACAGCACCAGAGTTAGTGGCTGGCAGTATCTACCCTGGCGCGTCAGCATCTCTGAAAGGCGACGTGTATAGTTTTGGTATCATACTTGAAGAGATCGTGCTGAGAGCTGGACCTTTCCACCATTATACAAACACCATGTCTAATAAAGGTTAGTATTCAATACACACTTAAAAACTTTTAACGACTTTGGTCAGCTGTTACTTACCAATACTAGCTACTTAGCAGTGCCTTTATATACCCAGTGTTATCAGTCGCACGTAACCTAACTTATCCTGTCCCACTCAGATAATGCCTTAATTAACCGTCTTCTTCTGTAGCTTGGAGGTACTTTTTTATTCTGGTGTCTCAAATTAAGCATATGTATTTTGTGGCAGAAGTGTGAAGTATGAATATTAAAAAAATCTAATTTAATTGGTAAATGAGTAGAACCCTGTAAGTCGAACTTCAAGGGAGACGCCAAAAAATCGAGTTGTAGTTTTCGACTTATGAAGGGTTTCAACTTGGCGGATTTTGAAAAGAAAAATTCGACTTGTAGGTTTGGTTATTTATTCTCAAAAAACCAAGTTATAGAGGTAATTAACATATATATATCTTCAAGTTGAAAGTTATGTAACAACATATAAATAATCAGGGTGTTTTCTATCTATAGCATTATCTAAGGTATAAAGAGCAGAAAATTATTTTTTCTCTATAAAATTCGGGTAAAGTATTTAATGTATTGCACGGGTTTTCATGAAAGAAGAGCATAACTGTTTCATGAAAACCCATGGAGCGCATATTTAAATAATAATAAATAACAGTAATAAGTACCCAAATAAACATGTCAGATGTTACATTTTGAGTTAGTTATGAAGGGAAATATGTTTTAAAATGGCTTGTGGGGACTCACTGACACGCACTCACGTTATTTCGACTTAATAGAGGGCTTACATTTCGTGCAATTGAGGTTTTGGGGCTTGAAGGGAAGGGTGCAAAAAACGAAGTTCGACTTACAGAGGTTCTACTGTATATGGTAATTATATTTTTGGATTAAATTAAATTTTACTTTAGGCGTAAGTTCTATTCTGTTTTCGTTGATAAAAGGGATTACGGTGAAGTTTTAATTAAGCTTAGCCGAAAAAGCCATACCTTGGGAAATCAGTAAGAAATAACCATAGAACTCGATAGGCTGAACGGAAGTAAAACTTTGACGGTTATGATTTAATTTATGCTCAGTTTTCATAATGCTTTGCCATGTTATTATAAGATAACTTATCTCAGGCTGAAATTGCTTGGCTAAAATATACCCTTGTTTCATTAAAATGTTCCTACGTACTACAGATAGGGATACACTCTATAATGAGAAGGTAGAAGCGAGTGTATACAAATGATCTCGTTTTCGTACGGTGGTGCATATATGTATGTAGGTACGACCTTTATTTGTGGAGTATTTAAAAAAACAACTATTAGTGTTTCAATTAAAAAATGTTTAAAACCTTTTACAGTTGTTTTTCATGTCATTTATGAAGGAAATACGGATAAGTTCTACATATGCATTGTTTAGGATTATAGAAAAATGTAATTTTTTTCAAACAGCTACAAGTTCAGAACTATTTCCGCTACACATGCGAACTGGCAAAATTTGCACCTTTTTGTATGATTCTTATACAGGTAGCAGAGCACACTATATTGATTTTTTCCGACATCTTCAACAATCATCGTCATATTTCAGCCATTTTACACAAAACCTTAACAAATTATACACCTAAATCTTCTTCATGAATAACTCTGTCTATTGTTGAAAACTGCATGAAAATCCGTTCAGTAGTTTTTTTAGTTTATCGCGAACAGACAGACAGACAGACGCAGCGGGGGAGTTTGTTTTATAATATGTAGTGCTTGTAATAAGCTTTTTATTGTCACGAGCAGTCAAGGTTTTCATTTAAAAATGTCAATATTCAATTTAAAATTGATTTTGTTTATGTCGAAGGACTTTTAAGAAATAACAGCTTTACTTAGAAAATAACAAGTGTGTTTTTAACTATCTTTTTTCAAGTTTTCTTTCTTTTCAACTACTCTTAAAGTTCACGACTACACACAAGAAACAAACAAAAGTGTTTTGGAGCAAACTCGTTAAGGACATCACCTCGTTAAAGCAGAATACTTTAAAGTAAACAAAATTTTATTAAAGTTAGCTCCTTATCTTCAGAGCTTAGAAAACCTCGTCACAATAGAACCGTTGTAAGGGCTAGGTCACACGGCGTAAACCTACCATCAGGTTTTAAATCCTTTGCGGCATATATATTTTGTGAACGGAATAACATTTAACACGCATCAATACAAATAAATAAAATTGAAGTTTCTGTTTGTAATGTAAAAATAATTGTTTTTTTTTAAGCTTATGCAGTTATTTTGCACGATACCTATGCCTAAAAATCAATCAAAATTTTTGTCCGTCTGTCTCTTTGTTGGAACGGGTGGACCGATTTCCACGGGGCTTTCACTGGAAGATAGTTGATGTTATAAGAAGTAACTTAGGCTACTTTTATTTAAGAAAAATAATTAAGGTTCCGCGTTAAATATATAAATATGTACACGTGAGCGAAGCCGCGCGGGAACTGCTAGTTGAAAATAAATATTCTTGCAACCTTTTATGCATCCATGTATTTTTCGGTTAAGACAAAATTAATAAGAAAAATATTTTTTTAAATTGACTTCACACCTACCTCTACCCGCTCCCAAGAATTTTATATTGCAACACGGAGAGTACCATACAACTTGGTAATACGCCAAGTAATTACCCACCGTAAAGTATCAAATTTTTTTTAAACCACGTTTTTTCACCGTGCAAAATTTTAAATACATATGATTATACTTAAGTTTTGCAAGGAATACACAGGGATCACATGGAAATTCTGCACTAAAGAAATATAAAACCCCCTCGCCGTTTCTCCACATCTGTTAATTGAAAGGGCATAGCAAGACAAAACAACAAAATATCGCAAAATGTGGGCCATTGCTGCCTCAATTACCCAGGTTGCATCGCAAGAAAGTTTCCTAATGTGTACTTGTGCGACCATCGATGTCTGACCAAGTAAATTTTATATTTAATGTCTGTAACCTATCACCCCCTGCGAATTTGACTGCACGGATGGCGCAAAGGTTTAAGTTGTCACTTCACCACTACGCCGCGCTAAGTGTTGTGGGTTCAAATCCCACGCGGAACAAAAATTTGTGTGATCAATAGTTGTCCCGAGTCTGGGTATTCTTTGTGTTCGTTGTTTGAATGTTAGTGAAGGACACAGGAATATTCCTAATGCAAGAGTTGTCGTTTAAAAAAATATCCTTAAGGTTTTTAAAGTTTCCGCAGTTCCTGGCTGTGTCCATATCTAAAATCAACAGAAATAAAACAATACTTTACTACAACTCTGTACTTTCCAAAATATTTACAAGAATTTAATTTGCGTCGCACCACAAAACATATTTGAAACAAATCTTAGGTACAGATACAGATTTAGGTAAATTCCGTACGATTCCGAGTAACGGAATCTGTAAAAATATATCGCGTTTAGTTTTACTGTGTGTTCTAGCCTTAACAATGTTTACAATTCTGTTGAATCCATTATTCTGTTTAAAAAGTTAGTTTGAAGTTTAATCAATTTCAGTTTTTATAATCATTTTAATAAGTTTATTGTCATCTAACAATTTTTTAAATCTTTGTAAAAATCTAGGTAATGGATGTGTGGTTACAGCTGAACAATTTGTTTTAATTGATTTTGTCCGTCCGTTTTAAACATTTATGTTTTTGAATAATATAGTCTATTATGCTGGGGAAGTTTATATCACAGAAGAAACAGAAGTTTATATGACAATATTACATTTCATGGTGTTGCGTATGGAATGCACTGTGCTTAGACTTCAAACAAGTAATTAAAATTAAAAATCTAGTTTTCTTTAGCAATTTTATGGATTTATTCCTAAGTTTTTAACTTTTGTATGAATATTGGACGTATAAATCGGTACTAAAACATGTGTTTGACCCACCCGTGGTCACGATCGACGCAATTTCATTAAAATATCGGTCGGTCAAACAGATACCGTACAAATATTATAAATGTGGACTGGACAGTTTTTTTGTTTAATTGTTTGTTTGTTTAAACTGGAACTGTCAGTCAGATTTCAGTAATTATTTGTATTGGATAGAGTATTCCTTCACGAAATTTATAGACTACTAGCTGTTGCCCGCGACTTCGTACGCGAGAACTATTTGACGAAATGTATCCCACGGGAACCGTATGTGCCGTAAAGTTTTTCCAGATTATAATCTATCTCTGCGCCAAATTTCATCCAGATCCGTTTAGCCGTTTTTGCGTGAAAGAGTAACAAACATCAATCCATCTTCACCAACTTTCGCCTATATAATACTAGCAGCGCCCCGCGATTTCACCCGCGTGAGTCCCGATCTTATGGGAATATCGGGATAAAAATCTCCTATGCGTTAATCCAGATCTCCAGCAATGTACATACCAAATTTCATCGCAATTGCTTCAAGCTTTTTCCGTGAAAGAGTAACAAACATCCATCCATCCATCCAAAACCACTGAACCGATTGCGATGAAACTTGGTATGTAGATAGCTGGAGACCTGGATTAACGCATAGGCTACTTTTAATCCCGATATTCCCACGGGATCAGGACCTACGCGGGTAAAACCGAGAGGCGCTGCTAGTTTATAATATTAGTGGGGTGTTATTTTTTGAATTTTGGTAACATTGAGTTTAGTCCATTATTTGATTACTTTTTAGTTGGTTTTAATCGTGAACTTCTTATATAGCATGATAGTAATCATTTCACTATTATATCATTATAAACAGAAATAGTGAGTCGCGTGTGTGCTCGGGAGTCTCCGCCATTTCGTCCCGCAGTAGGTGTGAATGAAGTGAACACGACGGGGGGAGGGAGCGGTGGTGCTGCCGTAGAACTGCTGGAGCTGGCCTCACGATGCTGGGCTGAGTTGCCTGATGATAGACCTAGCTTCGATACTATCAATGTCAACTACATCAAGTAAGTCTATAGTTAATATAGAAAGAAATTACACTTATTTTGACAGAAAATAAGACATAACATTTACTGCAGAAAATGTTCAATAAATAGTATCAAGCAAAGGAAAATTTTATCAGGAAAGAGGGAATGATAATAAAAATACACATTACAGTCAATTGCATAACTAATAACTATATAGCAAGTATGTGAAAAAGATTGTTAGCAGAAAACAAGTCGCAGGTAATTTCACCTCACCAGAGCCGATGCGACGGACTGGGGAAGCTGGTAGATGGTGGTTAAACAATATGTCTAACATGGTATTGATTTTTTCCTTATGAGTATGACCGTAACGGGTATATGGGGATAGGGTTGGAAAGGCGCTAATGACACCAAATCTGCGAACATTGAGGGTATTTATGGCCATCTGAGATATGAACTTTTTTGACACTGTAGAAGGATATAGAGCTAAGCAACTACAAGGGAAGTTTTATAATTTTTTAAAGACATCTCATCGGAAATAGGTAATTACTCTACAGGGTGTATGAAACACCGTACGGAATATTGAAATAGTGTATTCAGACCGTCATTCTGAGTCGAAAATCATTGGAATTTCCTGTCGGAAAATGCATAATTTGTATTTAATTTAATTTTTTTTGGTTAAAGGTTATATCACAATGAGTAAACAAAACATTTTACCGAAAAAAATACCCCATACGGCCAAAAACTGCAATGTAATCAATTAAACAACATTTATGCAATCAGCTGCTTCGACGGCGCTGTACGTTTAAGGTCATTCACCGTACCGCACAAAAAGAATACCGCGTACATTGCGTAGGGCAAAATGAAACTAATGACTAAAAATCTTTAATCTCGCATTTTTATGATGAACTGACTTTTGTATTGTGATAAGTATAAACAGAAAAAGGTTTTTGTAAGTTTTTCGTGTAGCTCAAACTTACACGCTGTATATTAGATTAAAAACTTTCGTGAGTGGAAGGTATTCATATTTATTAAGGGTAATATATTTTACATTTAGGTAAAACGATATGTTCTTAATAAATAAACATTTCTGTATGGACTCTTATATTCAATTATGTGTTTATTTAATTGTACATGTAATTAGTCATAATAATATGTGATGATGATTATTAAGATTTCTTTATTACATTCTACCTATCCTCCGTCTTCCTCCGTCGGGTCCGAAAATAGTGGGGCATCCCCGAAATACAAACGTGACTAAAACCGTATACTTTTTAATAAACATGAATACCAATCACGAAAGTTTTTATTGTAACTTTTTATTAAGTTTAAAAGTCCCTCGTTTTAGTTGAGATTGAATAAATTTCTTTATTACGTTTTAGACCATACACTTTCTAAATGCTCAAAGAATTTTATCTTAATAAGTGTTGAGTTAAGGTTTACGTTAGCATAAACAAGAAAAGGTAGAAATGTAGATGGACCTATGTACCAGTATGTACCTACCTTTTTTTGTGTGCAAAAACAGAATTAAAGGATTTCTAGACTGTTATATTAGTGCCAAAGTTTAAACATAACATCGTCGTCGTTTCATATGTATGTTATGATATCGACTGGCCTGTTGGCCTAGTGGTTAGTGACCCTGACTGCTTGGCCATAGGTCGTGTGTTCGATTCCCACCCGAGTCTAGGTGTTCTTTGTGTCCGTTGTTTGTATGTTTGTAAAGTCCCCCGCGACACAGTAGTCATTCTTAATGCAGGAGTTGTCTTTAAAAAAAAAATTATAACATAACATAAATGTGTTTCACGAATACACAGAAAAGTTATAGTTAATATCTGTCCCAGACGTTTCCGCAATGTCGGGTTGATAAGGGATGAACATTATACTTTATGTAACCATGTTTTATCATTGTACTTTGTTTTGTTTTGAAATGGTTTACGGTTTCATCTCTTAAGTTATATATATTTGACTGGCCTGTTGGTCTAGTGGTTAGTGACCCTGACCGCTATGCTTATAGGTCGTGGGTTCGATTCCTACCTGAGTCTGGGTGTTCTTTGTGTCCGTTGTTTCTATGTTTGTAAAGTCAGTAGAGCGAGTAATTCCTAATGCGGGAGTTGTCTTTTAAAAAAAAAAAACAAATTTAGACCTATTTCTATTTATTTATTGAGACTTGTCTTTACTTACACAATACACAATGTCACAAATGGTGACAGTAATACGATAGACTGGTAGAGAATGCTTATGACATTAAGTCCGCTATTGTACACTTTTGTGCATAAAGTTTTAATAAATAATATGGAAGAATGAATTAAGTACCATATTACTTTAAGAAATGTCTTCCAGTCGATCTGCGAAGAGAGAACTTTAGAAATTGGCAATAAAATGCGTCACGGATTAACCATACATAAATAACTTTTCCATTCTTTTCTAATAATTTTTCTATGTGACTTTGTGAATATATTGGAAAGCCAAAAGTATTTTTTAATCGAGAAGAGAAGTGTTATATTTTGCGCCGAAAACTTATGTGTGTGAAATGATTTAAGTTAGATACAACATTGTGACACTACCTGGCAGATGAGACGGTGACGTAGCTTGCATGACCGTCGATTTTTACTAATCTCTTATGTGGTAGACATACTTTACCAAACAGACGATTTAACCCTTACCTTTAACTTCATCTTCCCTTGATAGTATTGATTTGAAATTGTTTTTACTGCTCTAGGGGATACTGTGACAACCTAATGGATGACTTGTTGCGTCGTATGGAACAATATGCGAATAATCTCGAATCTCTAGTCGAGGAGAAAACTGAACAACTGTCGATGGAGAAGAGAAGGTCTGAAGAACTTCTGTACCAAGTGCTTCCAAGGTAAAGTTGTAACACTAAATTAACAATTCGATATTCCGATAGTCCGAAATTAGGTATATATATACGGTGTTCTAGGAGGCGGTCATGCTTTCGGGTCGTACGGGAGACCCAAATTATAACGTAGAAGTATGGGATTTTTAATAAGTATAGAAACCTTTTTTTAATTTACTGATAAAACTAATATTTCGTAAAAAAGAAGCCTGTTTTGAATGAAGTTCTAAGTAATGAATATTAAGGATGCTGAGTATTTAAAAAACAAAAAAATAATACAAAATTATTGAAATCGATATAAAAATGATAACAAGCTCTTAAAGCTCTTAGGAAAGGTGCTACGGCTTTTACGAAGAAAAAAAAAAGTCAGTCGTAGGACTGCACGTCAGAAGTGAAAACATAACTTCACAATGTATTTGCATATACATACACACACACATCTGTATATATATATAATTAGGTTAAAAATAAAAAGTAGTTAATAAATGTATACATAGGGTACACTGGAAGTTCTGCGCTCCTGGCCGCTCAAAAATGTTTGAATTTCGAATGTTATATTTTTTTTAATATAAGAAACTCGGCTCCGTCTTACGAATTTTCGATCAGGTCACGTGTCCTGACGCGAGTTTAAAATTTTTTACCCATCCCAAAAAGTGCACAACGCCGCTAAAGAAGTTTTCACTTCAATAAAAAGCGGACTGACTCAACTAGGTATCTGCTATACATATATAACGCTCCAAAACATAACCACATCTTTTTGTACATTATTATTAAGAGATTAAGAAAATACACACAGCACAGCAGCAGCATTTGAACAACACATATTCGCTTAAAAGACTAGAACAGTTGCCCTTCGACACTGGTCTTGATCTTTTCAGCCTTGATGTGATATCTCAATGTCATATTACTCATACCGTTCTGATTGCTGCTTTTCCTATAGGCCGGTAGCGCAGCAGTTGATGGCAGGCGAGGTGGTCCAGCCTGAGAGCTGTGAATGCGTTACTGTGTACTTCAGTGATATAGTCGGCTTCACGGAGCTATGTGCCGCCTCTACACCGATACAAGTGGTGGATCTGCTCAACGACCTGTATTCGACGTTCGACAGAATCATTGGATTCTATGATGTTTATAAGGTTGGATTAGTATTATATTACCACCGAAAACCCCGGTGGGGTGACGGCCCGAGGGGGTTTCCACACGCACAAAAAAAAAAAAGTTGTATATTACAAAAGTGGTAAAGTATAATCATAGGAATAAAGTGAAGTAAAAGATGAAATAGGACCCTAGAGTTAGACAAAAAAGGTTTTGCTTTTATTGGTAAAAGTAGATAGATAGATAAAAAAAATAGGCAGTCGTGGGACTGCCGACAGAAGTGAAAACTTAAACGAAACGACGAACTTAAAACGTCACATTAGCAGGTTGGTGACATTAATTAATAAGGAGCTGACAGAACTCAATCTTTAGATTAGCGCCCTCTAGTGGATCTATATATGTATTATTAGCGGACGGTCACGAGTTCAGTGCCTTTTCCCCATAGCAAAAGTGCACAAACGGGCATATAGAAGTTTTCAATTCAAAAAATTCTTTATTCTACACCACTAATAACATACAGTTTAATTAAATCTTATCTCACAAATTAGAGTACAATAGACGGTCTAATCGATAATAGCGATTGAAGTCACATATGCATTGTCAACCTTATTCGTTTACCTTTTACTTATGAGCTATGGCAACCCAACTCACAAATAAAAAAACAGCACTTTTACTATTTTACTGTTAGTGTTAGTAACGAACTTTTAGTTTATAGGTAACCGCTTACTGGTGTGGTGTAACTAAATGTAACACTCTCTCATCTTGTATAATTTTCGATGTAGGTGGAAACAATAGGTGATGCCTACATGGTAGTGTCAGGCCTCCCAGCGCGGAATGGCGACTTACACGCCCGAGAGATCTGTCTCATGGCCCTTGCCATCGTGGAGGCGGTCCGAGGATTTGTGGTGCGTCATCGACCGACACACAGACTGGAGGTAATTGATAGTGCCATATTTACTTTTATATATCACTTATATTTTTTACTATTGTATTCCCTTTTTTATTGGTAACTGCATATATAGGTACGATAAAATTGCTGTTCATTCAATAGTTGTCGGTGCTAATAGTTCACTCTGTATTAATCATCGAATTTGAAAAAAAACGATGATTTAATTCGCTTCTTCTAGACTATGCTTGCGTAAAGTATATGCGTAAAGTATAAGTATCAGTATATTATCGTAGTATCGTAAGATCGTGCCTCCTATATTACAAGTAGGTAATATATAAAATCTAAAAAAATGAGAATGCAAAATGAGATAAAGTAATTTGTTTATTGTGTCAGAAGATCTCAGTCAGATTTTTGTAATTAAGGCATTTTTTTCTGTTCAACAATTTCCTTTATTTAGGTTCGCATCGGCGTCCATTCTGGTCCAGTCTGCGCAGGAGTGGTTGGTGTCAAGATGCCCCACTACTGTCTGTTCGGAGACACTGTCAACACGGCAAGCCGAATGGAGTCTACCGGGCAACGTATGTACTTTAAAAAAAATATCAAAAAAACATTATCCATCATATCGATAATCCAAAATATATATTTAATTCAAATTCTCAACATTAATACTATAATTAACATCCTGTATAAGTGTATACAGAATGTTAAAGACGAAAGAGCTTGTCGAAGTACTCCAGTGTTGTATAAGTAAGTACTTATACAACACTGAAGTACTTCGACAAGCAGAGTCGTAAATTAGTCTAAAAAGAAACTTTGAAATGGATTGCCGTAACTTGATAAGAGATAAGAATTAGATTTATTACTCTTTTGGTGGTTGTTACTTACGAGTACGAGTTACGATTCTATATTTATGTGTAATCAGCATACATATATAAAAATAATGTTAATATAACAGAACGATACAATATACAAAGTGAGTAATTTCATGGTAGTTGCTTAAAGGCAACGTTTGTATTTCAACTAGGTAATTTCTGATTACGAGTGCTTGGTCAGAAAACCGCGACGCACCCTGGGCAGCGGAAGTAGCAGCACCTCCCTTCTGCGCTGCTTCCAGCAAATGTTTTGCCTAGGTTTGAGCTAAATTTGAGCAGCAACGGAATTAAATGGTAATTCTTTGTGGCTGCAAAGAAGAAAAAAATCTGTGATCATCATCCAGATGGAACAGTAAAGACAACCCGCTTTTGTTGTCGTGTTTGAATAAATTACATACCGACGAAGCTTGCCTTTCTTGAAGTTACCTACTTTCTAAAATATAATAATTAATTTTACCTGCATTTTCTGTTTGTTCCCAATTTTAGCTCTGCGTATTCACCTAAGCGAGAACACCAGAAGCTTGCTGGATCAGTGGGGGACTTTCGTCGTAGAGCGCCGAGGGGAGGTGGAACTCAAGGGCCGAGGAAGAATGATCACATACTGGTTACTTCACTGCTCAGAACCAGAAACCAGATCACTGTCTCAGGGCCCGCAGCCACCACCACAGTACCCAATACTCTTCCCTGGACTTCCACAACCTTCCTTATCTCTACAAGTCCCTTATTTAGTAGTAGACCCACCTACTTTAGCAGCCTAATATATAAATATTTTTGTTTGTTTTTATTGTAGTCATTTACATAATTTGACAATATTGCTACTAAGAATGTATTTTCTGTAAATGTTGTACCACCAATTTTATTTTTCACACAATGGTCACCTTTTTGTTAGACTTCTTTATAATATATACTTGCGATTGTATCATAAAAGGATGAACAAAAATGTACATCCTCATTTGCGTTTCCAGTGCTGCTACTGATAATTTTCTACAAAATAATTAGAACGGGACTGGAATCGAACCCAGGACTGACCGACTGGAGAAAGCACCTTCGTCTTACAGAAGATAGTGGATAAGCATTACTTGCGACACATAGCCTATGCAGAGGTAGTCTCAACGCGGAGGAAACAGCTACTCACGTTATCCTGGAATGCGTGGGAGTGGCCACACAATGGGCAAGTATCCTCGCGGGCGTGAGGTCGCTCGTAGCAGCCTGTGAACGCCCTAAGATGCTTCTGTGCTTCTGGAAGGAGCTAGGCTTGCTCAACTAAGCAGCGCAGCGTAATCTGAACTCTTAATGTACCGATTCTAATGAGTCTAATTGCGGAAACAGAGTCCTATGCCAATACCAATCCAGCATTACCAGAATGAGGTTAGGTTTTTACATGAGAATAGTATCGTCTGAAACCCATAGGGTTGTACATAGGGTTAACAACGTGCGAGCGGTGCGAGTGTCATCGCTAGTGTTTTAGGTACCTACGGTATTTATATAGGTATGGGCTTATTTGCCATCTTACTTGTATTGAAAAAAACTGATAAGTATGAACAGGACTTGCAACCTGAGGGTTCCGTATGAACTTAATTATTCACCAACTTATAGTTTAAACAAATTCATGTGTCTTTTACTTGTGCTGTAAGACCCTGTCTCTTTCCAAGTTTCATGATTCGAAGTCAACGAGTCCGTACTGACAACAAACGAATGCTCATAGCATTACTTAAATTTTGCTTTTACATACGGAACCCTTAAAAAGGGAAACTTAGAATAATTTTGACTTTTCTAATAAACCTAATTCTTCTTTTTTTTTTTAATGGCGTAATGGGCAAAAGGGCAGACGGTTTACCTGATGGGAAATGACTACCGCCGCTCATGGGCACCTGCAACTCAAGAGTCACAAGTGCGTTGCCGGCCTTTAAGGCGGGAGTAGGCGAAGGGTGGAAGAGGGGGGGAGGGAAGGGTTAGGGCCTCCGGTAACCACACTCACTCGGCGAAAAGCAATGTAATCATTGCTTCGCTGCCGGTTTTCTGTGAGGCCATTGTATCACTCCGGTCCATACGTGTAGAAGCATGGCTCTCCAACGATAACAATTGCTTCTATACTGACTTACCTCACGAGTTTCCTCCGCTATCATCAACCCTGTCATCCAAGTCCACCAGTTTCGAGTACTCCTGATCTGCCCTTTCTTCAGAACATCACCAATTTGATCATGGTATGTTCTGCGTGGTCGACCTTATCGAATCCTACGAGCACTCGTTCACTAATAATGCCAGTCAGAAGAAAAAGCACATAACATCATTTTCAAAACATTGGCATTTTCGTCGTTTCAACCTCAAACTCGCAAAACAATAACACACTTGTAAGAAACACTCTCAACGCTATTGCTATAAACTATGAAAATTACGAAATAATAGTAACTGCTGTGTTGTTCGTATCTCTATTCGTACTCAAGTGATTGTTATTAACTTATAATATTCATTTCACAAAACACAAATCAATCAACACCACTCAGAAAGGGATAAACTCTCTTGAGCTTTATCTTATACCAGCATAATTAAACATAAAGTATCCAGTCTTCCTCACAATATGCTAAGCTAAACTTAAAACAGATGCTGCGATATGCAAATTTTATGAACATTTTACCGTCATTTTATCCGTGTCTCTAGTTAACGGAATGACTGTGATAACATTTACATTTTACTGTCTAAACAATGGACTATAACACAGATTTGCATTAAACGTTCCAGTCACGAGGAACATTAGTTACGTCTAGATGCATCTTAATTGCACTGCAGTTTCGGTATGAAAGTAAGTCTGTTGTTATACGCCTACGCACCATAAACTCCTCTATAATTTATTAGGGTCCCGTATTCAACAAGGAACCTTTATAGTTTCGCCACGTCCGTCCGTCGGTCTGTCTATTCGGCGGCTTAGCTCAGAGACGTACTAGAAATTTGTAATTTGGCATGGTTATACATATTTATCACGCCGACAAAGTGCTAAAATAAATTCTTAACAAAACAATTAAGATACCCCTCCACGTAGTCAGGATGTTTATTTTTGTCTATCGTTAGATAGGTCTTTTGAAAACAATTTTCGATTCAGGAACCTATTTGCAACACATTAAGCTTTAAAGTGCTAATTTTTTAGCTAAAATGTTGTTTTGAGAGAAGTAGGTAAAACAATTCATACATGACGAAGTAACAAGGAAAACTGTCACAGCTACAAGTAGACCTTACAGGTTAACGAGTAATAGTCGACGATCTCAGCATGTACAAGGAAAAGTAAAAAATCGTACAAATTCCATTGAAAATTAAATAGATGCAATTGTCAACTACGATTCTTTATAAAAACCTTTTGATTGCACTCAAGGTCACGTGAGCAACGGACATTCTACTCACTCCAGTCGAAACACAACACAAATAATAATAACTAAACTTGAGATACCTCACACACGGCCGTCTGATCTCAAACTAGATAGAGCCTGTACTATGGTAACCAAACTGCTGATAAACATACTTATATATTCCTAAATACATACATATTATAGATAAATTACACCCAAAAAAATAACAAATGATCGTGCTGATCACACATTTATTTGTTCTGCTCAGCAGTGGGGTTTACTAACCACATGATTTAGCCGCATTGTTATGTAGGATGAAGGTGCTTTGTTTAGTTCAGGTTGGGTTTAACTAAGAACCGTATGCGTCCTACTTTTAATAGTGCCCTACACGAGGGCTGGCTTACTTAGCGGTGTAGTACCTAAAATACACCTGCCTCGGACGACCATGCGACCAATGGCTCACCAAGTAGGAAATGCGCGCTGCCAATGTTACGGTGCGCCGCTCTTAAATTTAAAAGGGGACAATATATCTATAGTCACTTTGTTGTCCGTCCGTCCGTCTGTCTGTTTGTCTGTCTGTCTGTTTGTCTGTCTGTCTGTCTGTCCACTGAAGACCATTTGTCCTTTGAAGCTGTAAAAAAAATCAAGCTTCTAAGTCAAAGATATGGCCATTAAGCCTTAGATTTTAACAAATTTTAACATTTCACAGGTAAATCAAAATCTATAGGTATTTCCTATTACACTAGAATCATGAAATTTGGTAAGAAGCAAGGTCTGAGAGAACAAGTAAAAAAAAAATCGAAAGTCATTAATTTGTACATGTGTATATGAAATAAAAAAAGGAGTTTTTGTAATTACAAACTCATATATTGCGGTTGCAAAGTTGATTTTGTGGTAAATCGATGCATGGGAGAGTATTTTTAGAATTGCAAAATTAAGTTTGTCTTTCGAAAAGATGGGCAAAAATGTTCAAGAATTGATTCCCGAGATGGATTTACTATCTACGTACAAGTTTGTTTTCTTGCGGACCCCTTGGTACGCGAGTCAGACTTGCCCTTGTCCGGTTTTTTGTACCGTACCTCAAGTAACCGACCAACAACTTATTAAAACACACAAAATACATAACATATAAAGCATGCAGAGAAAGCGGTTGTTTATTTAATGAGTTGTTTAAGGAAGCCATCTATTCTTTACATGAATTTTTGCCTATGTCTACTATTATTAATGGTTTTTTGTATCTTACACGTTACTGATACTGTTAATAGGCTCGGTAGTTAAAAGATTCATATCAATAATTTAAGCTGTTTAATTTTGATTATGATTCCTCATGTGAAACGTTACTAACATTTTGTATTATTCATTTTTAACATTATTTAAGAGTCAATCTCATAGAATTCAGGGTCCAGTTTTTACAATAATGTCCCACTAAATTGTACGTATGTAGTTTACGTAAAATCATTTTATGAGTTGAGCTCTCAAAAACCTTTGAAACTCGTTCATCTTAAATTCCTCACGCGTTAATATTATATAATTATGTATATATTTGAGCACTAAAAACAATTAGGAGTATCAAAACAAAGCTATTAGCGGCTAAAGTGTGATTCAGGAGCCAGTAATGGCATTATTTTAATAGCTTCAAGTACTATTTTTACTAATAGAGATATCTATTAGTTCCTTCATACCTTCCATATCAGCAGCTGATCATGTGGATCATAAGTACTTTATTTAAGAAAAAATTAATTATACTCTTTCTGTATTTAGATATACAATTACATCTCACAAAGAGCAATAACAATCACCGTACCATTAAATAAAACCACTGTCTCCCAAAATACAGGTTTCAGACTAGTTTGGGAATCAACTAGTTCTTTGTATATTATAGCAAAGTGTTGTCAACAAGTTTAAATGAGAGACAGAGAGAGAAATAAAGATTTATTTATTTATATTACATCATAGGCACAAAAAACCACCACCATCACCAACCACGACCCGTGGTCTATACTATTATATAATATCTTTTGCCCTCTCGAGTAATATTAATTTTTCTATCCCATTCCTCGGAAACAGTACTTTTTGTGAATGAAAGCTGTATGTACTTCTCTGTATCCCTGAAAACGTGTATGCAACATTTCATGATGAACGGTACGTCGGCGCATAAAATACGAACA
Source organism: Euplagia quadripunctaria (assembly GCA_963859945.1). Lineage (NCBI taxonomy): Eukaryota > Metazoa > Arthropoda > Insecta > Lepidoptera > Erebidae > Euplagia > Euplagia quadripunctaria. The sequence continues at coordinate 16,892,465 of OY982575.1, read as the reverse complement.
ATCAAATTTTATATTAAGAAGATAAGATTATTTCAATGCATTCTATAATATAAATGGATTTTATTGTTGAATTTTATTGAGAAAAAAAAAATTAATAAGTTACTAAAATTTATAAAAAAAATACCACTGAAAGGATAAACGCTCGTAGCTATCATAGAAAAGGATATGGTGGTAATTACCATGTAAGAATTAAGGGGAAAATATTTTAATATTTTCTAAGGAATTGATTAATTTGTTTTTATTTTCTAAGGAATTGATTAATTTGTTTTTATTTTCTAAGGAATTGATTAATTTGTTTTTATTTCTTAAAGTGTAATATTTCAGACTATAAATGCATTTTCATTTTGTCGTAATTTTTCACTGTAATCTACTGTTGCTTTATAGTTTAAATATAATTAAAACAAATAAATTTAGAAACAAAGATTAATAGTAAAAATTATGTTTTAAAAAAGTAAGTAAGTGTATATTACACTTCTATATCCTTAGATATTGGTTAAGAAAGTATTTTAATAAAGGGCAAATATCTCCTAGTGCCAAATAGAATAGATGTTGCAGTACAATTATACCATGAATACACTCAATAATTGTTTTATCCCAATTATTTGAAGACCTCAAAAATTCAACGTATTACTCAAGAAATTATTTAGAATTTGACATATTCCAATGTAAGGTGACTGGACCACCAAAATCCTGTCTGATATAAGCTGCCATTCCTGAAGATGACGTCGTTTTAGATAAAGTGCTGTTAAGAAGGGGCGAGCATATTTTCTTGCACGAGCACATGATTTACAAGATCAATTGAGGTTTTGTTCTTAGTATCTAAAAAGAGGTTCGAGAACGAAAATATTCCTGTCAACTATGACTGTACAGTCTGTATATCCATGTGTCACAAGTCGTGGTATAATTGTACATATATAATGTAGGTGCGTAGTGTTCCTACTTTCATACATTTGTAATGTATTTTCTAATCTTCCTGTAGAATTATAGTGCTATCACTAAATGCCTATTTTTATATGAATGTTAATGAAAAAACATTATAAATTATATTATAAAACATAAATATAAAACATAATTTTTTTCATTTATTTCACGTCAATTAAATATAATTAAATGACAATTATTTTCTATGTTTAATGAGAAATAAAATAAAAAATATGACTGCTGTTTTATTTATACTAGTTGTTGCCAAGACATCTAATTTCAGCCATAATTCGTCAAATTATTGATAACAATGAAGCTCCTTATTATCTATTTTAAAAACGAATAGAAAATCGGTTGACAAAAAGAGGAGAAAGGGGTACCAAACCATAAACGGTTCGGTGTTTATATGTATATATATAAACATACATGCTCCTGCATGCCCATAAGCGTACCGAGGGGGGAGGGCGAGTTAGGAGAGCAGCTGTCCCCTCCCCTGGCTCTAGCAAATTTTACCCTTTTCCTGAGATGACAAAAACAAACTTTGCCCCCCTCCCCCCCCCCCCCCCCCCCTAGGCTAAGAGCTAGTTAAGAGTCCGAGCTCTCTAAATTCCTCCTTAGTCATGTTACTAAACCCGAAAATATACACACATTTAGAAAATCAACAGGAAAGGAAGCAGGTGGCGGGCTGTTGTATCCGCTTACCCCGAAGGGAGAAAGGTGTGACTTTGTATCTGCATGTTTACTATCAAATACCTACCGGTAGTCACATACATCACAAAAAAGTATGGGTACTTGAATAAGAAGAGCGGGTATATATTTAATATACCCGCTCTTCTTCTGAAATTAACACTTTATTTCAGATGGGTTAACAATACCGACTATGGTTCAAACCTCAAAAACCTTATGTTGCTGAATAAGCTGCTACGCTAAATGTTACCATATCACGTCCATCGTACTTTTCGAGGATTCACTAGTTTCACTACTGGTGAGAAATACTGTGTATCAGCAACAAGCCTACATAATCACCTATAACATCCTAGAATGTCCTAACCTTTTTCGTCCAATTCACGTAAGAGTAATAAGGCTCGCTCTGCTCATAGTACATAGAGCCAGGACCTGCTCGGTGTTTGCAGGTACTTCCACGTTTTGACATAATCGTCATTCCCGGCAAAAGATCTGATTTCGGAGATGCTGTCTCGTTTCAGTAGATTCAACTCTAAGTTAATTAATTCATATTCGTACAACACTGGAAAAGAAGAAAGATAAGAAAATAAAAACATTCTTTGAATGTACTCTATATGAATATCACCCATGAAAGTTTTGATACTATTCTCTATTTACCATAAGTGCCGGTTGAAGATAACACCTCCATTTTACTCTTCTTTACAATAATGAACTTCGAAGCATACTTTCTAAGAACTTCCATTATAAACACAACTATAGATATTCCCATCCCTATGATGAGACAAAGAAAACAGCTGAGAGTCTGGTGGAGATTCAACGGCGAAGGATCCGACGATACTGTTGTGACGGAGCTGGTCTTTGTGTATGGGTCTCTGTTCAACAAACCGCTTTCCAAGAGCCTTGGTAACCATACATCCAACGATCTGGCAAATGGTGAATCAATTTTCATCCATATCACTAATGGCACCGTTAGAATTGAATCAGGAAGTACATGTCCACATTCATTCTCCCTCTTATCTTGAGACAGGCAATTTGCTAAAGCATATTCTAGAGATACAGCAATCACAAAGTTTTTTTTCCCATCTATAACGTCATGGAACACTTCTTCAAATTTTTGTTCAGGAATAATTTCAAAACCGTTTCTTATTAAAGGATCAAATTCGAAATAAGCATAAATACCAGCTCGCCCTCCAAAAGTATAACCGTATTCAACAGTCTCTCTAAGACTTGCAAAGTTCCCTACCAAAGTCTCCGTCTTCAACGCACCAATAAGTACACTCTGATAAGCATTCCTCACGACAAATGTGAACCATAACCAGAGACTAATAATGTAGAAGTCTCTGAAGCGTTTAGGTGCAACTCTTATCGTCTGACCTAACATCACACTCCATACCCTAAAAGCAGCACCTTGTACTCTATTGAAATGCTTAAAATAGGTGGTGCAGAACTTTTTTATAGGTCCAAATTTTAAAACAAACGGAAGAGATGTTAAAAAGAAGATCACTAACAACAGCACAAGCCAAAGGTAGCTATTCAACGGTGAAACAAGACGCCACCATGCAGGCCCTGGTCGAACAGGAGGAGCCAACCACGCTATACGAACTCTAAAATACGGAAACGAGTAATCGAGTAGACCCAATACCCCTAATGGAATACTACAAGTTGAAATATTTGCTAAACCTATGATAACATCGTTTAAGGAGTCAGACCAATTCTTAGCGCGATCAGAATCAATGCTCACATAATCTCTTTTTGAAACTATAGGCGTAAAATTCATTACATCTCGGAGCAGCCGGACCATAGCTTTCTTTATCACTTGTAATGGTATCTCCTGTGTAGACTGATGGTAAATTTTATTCGTCGATATGTACATGGGACATTCTTGCATATTGCGCATTTTATCCGGATACACATCTAATAATTTAATATCTTCCCAATATCCTATGAATGTCGGAGCCGTGTTTTGGCAGATTAAATGATTTTTGTATGGATAAAATGTGTATAAACATACTCTGTTCTTCTTATCTTGAACAATAATTACGATGTTGGTGACGTAATAGCTCCAAAGAATGCGAGTAATGTGATCCAGTTTCTTCCGATACGATTTCAAAACGATTATGTATTTTCCTTTACCGTTGAATAGATTTTTGCCTCTTGATTCTGGCTTTAAACTGGCCAGCAGCTTTATAAATGACTGATAGTTGTCGACAATGATGACCGCTTGTTTCGTTGGATAAACAATATTTTTAATTTCAATTATCACTGTTCCTTTATACTGCTGTATGAAGTCATTTACAAGATGGTTTTCAACATCCTTCGACAAGATCACAGCTGCCATACGAATATTAAAATTAGTGTTTGCTACTTCTGTAGCACAACTCATAATCGATTTGTGGTAATAGTCTTCAACACAGGAACTAATTTCAGTGACCGATATGACTAAATTTAATATGGCGTAGAAAAAATGTGTAGACATTTTTGAAGTCCAGTACTTGCAGTGATCAGATCGTGATTAATCTAGTCGTTATATTTATGGGTAAAAAGGATTTATGAAACTGACTGCCAAATGCTATAAATCATCCATTGTTTTAAACGCTCTAATGGCATTCGATGCAGACATCTTTCTGTCTGATTTTGATCGATGCACACCGTTAATGTAGTTATAAAAAACGAAGTCTCATTCTATTTTTAAAATGGTGTCGTAACAATTCATCCCCTTTTAATGGGAAAATAACATTGACTTGCATAAACAATTTCTTTTATTATGCCGTTATAATTAATATGGCTTCTAACTTTTGAGGGCGCTTAAAGAGATTCTACAATAATAAAATGAAAACGTACCAATATTAAATAAAAGTTACGCATCTCTTTTTTGACGACTATAATCTACATAGAATTTCGGATATCTGATCTTCTAAAAAGTTAAAATGTAACTAAGCCATCGATAGACAACGGTCTATCGATGGCTTAGTTACATTTTAACTTTGAACATTTTAACAAACATCAGAGTTGGACTGCTTCGATTACTAACGAGTAATCGAAGCAGTCCAACTCTGATGTTTGTTTCGGACGACTACATTTTTTACACTATGATAATATATTTAATGAGTTTTTTCAAATTGAAACAGGCCTAGGTTTGTTCAAAAACCAACCAACCACGTACTAAACTGTATTTACCACAAATATTAACTTGCCTGCTTATTGCAAACACTATAAATACAAAAAAAACCTCCAGAAACCTTTTGCTTTTGCTTCGGACACCCTATCTATGATATAAATAATTGTCCCCTGAAGTATTTCCGAACCGACACGACCTTCAAACCTTCAAGAAAAGAGCGTCCTCTTACTTCAAAGGGTGGCAATACCCTTGTGACTCTTCGAGATGCAATTGTCCATGGGCAGAGTTGGCAATTACTGTCAGGTGACCTGTCTGCTCGGTTGCCCCCATACCATAAAAAATTAAAGGAAACTGTAAATTGATCGCTAAACAATTTCGATATGGTCATACTTGGTCACACTTTGGTCGGATCCAAAATTCTGGCCACTGGGTAGTGTCAGAACTAACAGATTGTTTGAGGGATACTCCGGGAAGGAGCCATCCACGACAAATATCAAACGTGGCATGATTACCGGTTATAACCGGTATATATACCGATAATTCCAATGCAAATTCGTCTTTAATTGCACAGATGAAAAATTATGTATGAAGATAAAGAGGAGTCTTTACGTTTTACCGGATCAGGCCTCCCGACCGACAGAGCTGTCTATTTTGTTACAATAACAAAGTTTTGCCGAAAATAAGGCAAAATTTTATTTGTTATTCTTTAGCTTAGTGCGTAGTTAATTAAACAAACAAACATACAGAAAATAATAAAAATACATGAATCAGTTACTTCTACATACTTGAGTCCCCTAGCAACACTGGTTACCATAGCAACGCATATAACAACACAATTTTAACAAAACAGAATCTTAGCCAAATTGTTTCTTCACAAACTACGCTCCTATTAATTGCTCAGGATCAAGTGACGTTCGTAACGTCATTAGTGACGTCATTGATATGTTAGCCTAGCGATTAGCCGCCATTAATTTTAATTACCTCGTAAATTATTTTGGTGGTATTGTTATTAAAGTGGATAAAATATAATGAAATGTTAGGGATTATGTATGTCGGTATGTAACTACTTTGAAAATACATCCTTTATAATTATACTGCTTTGGTTGCCAGCTAATCTGTTTAATTAATTTTAATTAAAGAGATTTGCTGCCAAGCAACGACCAACAAGACAGCCAAAAGAAAAATATTAATATACTTACATATATCTTACTCTAAAATAGGTACTGAGAGTCTCATAGCACATTATCTAACAGACATTATATATAAAGAAAATGTAAAGGAAACTAAGCGACGATGAAAGAATTATTTAATAAATTTTATTATTGGCTTCACGTGATGGCGTGTGTTAGTGCCATGCAGTTAGAAATGCCGGATAGCTGTCAGCCTGGCCACTACTATGAGCCTAGCGCAATGGCCTGCCAAAGCTGTCCTGCTAATGCTTCTCTTGTTACCTCCGCTGATGGTAAGTTAATGAAATTAGTCTATTTGTTTTTAATAATAATAATTAGTTTTTAAACTTTCGCGGCTATACATATTAGACTAATATTATAAACGTGAAAGTTTGTGAGGATATATGGATCTATGGATGTATGTTACTATTTTACGCAAAAACTACAGAACTGATTGCGATGAAATTTAGTATGTAGATAGCTGGATACCTGGATTAACATATAGGCTACTTTTTATCACGATATTCCTACGGCATCAGGACTTACGCGGGTGAAACCGCGGGGCGCCGCTAGTATTAGATACGTAAACCGGGTGGACCCGTGACCACGATTGGTGGAATTCGATCGAAACATCAGGTAACCAAAAAAGGTATTGTGCTTTGTAATTGTTATCGCGATTAAGTCCCGATTTACACATCTAATTATATAATTTTTATAGCATTAGGGTCTTATATGTGCAAATAGTTGGTACTTTATTAATGGATACACTACAAGGACATTCCTCATATCTCAACGCTCAGGAATTTTGACAATATAAGATCATGATATGCAATACATACTCAGACTCCGAGAATAACTAACTTATCTGTATATCAGTCAATCGTGGGAGAGCCATGCTTTGGCACGTATGGGCCGGCTCGACCGGAGTGATACCACGGCCTTACAGAAAACTGGCAGTGAAGCAATACTTGCAATTACTTTTCACCGAGTGAGTTAGGTTACCGGAGGCCCTGACCCTTCCACCCCACCCCCCTCTCCCCCTCCTCCACCCTTCCCCTACTCCTACCATAAAGGCCGGCAACGCACTTCTGACTCTTGAGTTGCAGGTGCCCACGGGCGGCGGTAGTCATTTACCATCAGGTGACCCGTCTGCTCATTTGCCCCCTACACCATAAAAAAAAAAACCATACACGTACCAAAAACGCTACGCTACTAAACAACAGACTCTCAAATACAACTATAGAATTTTAACATATATTTAAAACGCTCTAGTGATTTGTTTTAAGGATTTGGCTGCAATTGTGAAGAGCACAGCGTCCCAGCGGGGATCAATCGTTGTAAGCCATGCAACGCTACGCAAATGGTGTCTGCAGATGGCGCCACTTGCGTACCACGGCGTTGTCAAAACACAGCGGGACGGTTCGTGTGCAGGAAGTGTCCTGGAGATTACATCAGTGGTGCGTTTCAGTCCTCTATGTATGACTTTAGTCTATGGTTTTAGCATTCACACATGTAGATTGTCGTGTTCTCGATGTGTTTTTGCTATTAATTTTTTGCTACCTACTTCTACATTAGTCTACTGATATGAATACAAAAATAATATTAAACCACTTGTTTAATAGATTTATAGTAACATTTATATATCCACAGTTTGGGGCGAATTTTAAATGTAAGTTACATTTAGTTGCTCGTAGCAATGAGCTTTCACGAAGAAGTCAGTTTATTTCTCAATAGTTTGATGGTTACACTACAAATTATTAAGAAATGTGGAAATTGGTCAACAATACACATATTAAAATTTAGACTTTTTCATTCTCATATTATTCAATTATAAGATACCGTTACATATTATGCAGGTTAAGCTAATTTGAACTATGAAAAGGTGGTCAAATTTAGTATAAAAGTAAAAAGGTTTTTATACTAAATTTTGAGACTCTTTCAAATTTAGTATGAAAACCTTTTTACTTTTATATTATTATTTTAGATTGAAGAAGTAAGCCTCCTCTTATTTGATGGGAGCAATCAAAGAATTGAAATTAATTTTCTTGTTATTCAACAGTGACCCAAAACATTGACGGTTCGCCTGTGAAAGAGGTACAATGCATGAAATGTGCTAGAGGGTTCAGAGCTGAGAATAATGTTTGCGTGCAGTGCGAGGCCTGCGCTTGCGCTAAGAGCCATATCATCGTTAGGGGGATCTGTGTACCAAAGAGCTACGTCAATAACAGACCGAAGTACGAGGAGAATAGTTTGCATCCATTAGCTTTGTTAGATGTGGTGAAGCACGAATATTTATGTACGGTAAGTGTATAAACTTGGTTCAAATTTCAAACACAAAATAAATAAATAAATAGTAACTCGAGATACCTCAGACACGGAAAGTGTTCTATATTTCAGTTTTTTCTCATTCTCTGTATTATATAATAAAAACTTTCTTGAGTGGTATTCATGTTTATTAGACACTATACGGTTTTACTCACGTTTGTATTTCGGGGATGCCCGACTTGTTTCGGACCCGACGGGGGCCCTTTTTCAAGGAGTGAAGCGTCCTGCCGCGACGGTGTCAGGCGTCACACTGTCGCGGCAGGACACTTCACTCCGAAACTAGTCGGGCATCCCCGAAATACAAACGTGAGTAAAACCGTATAATATATTATATAGTATACATATATCATATATTAACTCGGGAACTGAAAGCAAATGAAACTATTTAATTATGTGGGTGCATTTTAACTTTTGATGGCCATACATGAAATTACATTTTTATATAAAATAATCTTTTAATCAAGTGAATGGTTAGCGGACCCTGTTAAAAACAGGACTTTTTGAAGAATCTTATAAAACCACGGCAATCTAGTTTAGTTTTTAAAACCACCAAAAGCTTATGCAGAGAGTACAATAGATTATAACATTAAATATAAATGAATATTTAGTTATTGAGGAGCTAAGACAAAAAATACGTCCATAAACACTACCCCCTATCTCTAAGCTTGTGAACTGTCTTAGCCAGCGTGATACTGTTATTTCCAACCGTGACGTGGCAACAAGGATTCAAAGTGTACAATGTACTGAATAAGATTGCACGAATCCTTTACACTGTACGAGAATCAGACTGTGTCATCTCGGAACTATGTGCATATTTTAGCCACTAGCACTAGGTTGCAGTGTGCAGTGGCGTACCTATTCCATCTGAGGCCCGTGGCTAATTCATCGGATGTGTGCAAGTCAGACTCGCACTTGGCCATTATTTTCTAACGGATGTGTTAAAATATTGATAATTCATTTATATAATTCGTCTATTTTATTAGGTTTATTACATTTTATAACTTATTATTTTACATTTTGTAATTAGGGCCTTTGGTACCCGGGGGCCCCCTCGGGCCGCTGACCCGTTTCATTTTGGCCGCTCTGCCACCCTATTGTCACGCCACTGCACGTTTAACACTTTTGTTCACTTCTTGAAGGAACTCATATAATTTATTCAAAATAAGTCTTTTTTTTATCGTGTGAAAACCCCCACGGGTCATCACCTCACCGGAGCTAACGGTAAAGTGGTATGTCGAAATCGAACCGACTAAAAGATACCACATCATGGAGTACGGGGGGCCTTCCCTTAATCCAGGTCTAGGTCTGGATCGCGGTGCTTATTTAGGTGATTTTATCAAAATTGAGGTTACCACCTTCTTATGATTACTTAATTCCAATGATTTTCTAAAACAAAAATATCCTAAAATGTGTTGAAAAGTCGATTACGCACGGCTGATAGCTTTTGTTTGTAAGTGTTTACAGAATGTATCATATGTACTCCAAAATATCATTTTTATCATGGTACTAAAGGCCTGATAGATGTATATTTGTGCCTTCATTGTTACAGTGCAATATACATAGAAATGTACAACAGATTTTTTACCTTCCAGCAAAATGATTTCCGAGCTTGTCGCAGTCTGGCCAGTGAATGCGTCAAGAATTTTTACTCTACCGACCCCGCAGGTCCGTGCAGGCTATGGATACAATCTAAAATACCAGCTCCAAAAGGTAGGCTTATTATGCACGTTATACAACATTATTTTTAGTATACCGACCAAATCAAGGTATTTCTTCTGATCTGTCGGTGTAGTACTTTTAAGGAATTATTATTAATACCGAAGATTTAACAGATTTTAGTAGGCTTCTTCTGTATAAAAATCGTAATACGAAAGTAAATAGAACACATACTTTATGTAGGTACTTTTCAACAGTGGTAAATGTCTATTTAGTTATGTTTAGACCAATAAATTATTTAAAAGCTGTAGAAGGCGTCATCATTATGATTGATATGTAATATTCCCAGAAGACTTACAGCGTCGAGTCGCTACGCTAAATGGCAATGCATACCTTTTGAGCTCGCAAAATGCCAGCCATTCTGAGAACGCGAAGCATCAAACGTTTCGCTAAATCATTATACAGAATACCTACTACCTCTTTCTCAGAAACCGTATTCTATTCATCTCGAAGATAAACCGTTGAAATGTACAGTCAAAGACCAGATTCCTATATTTGCGCCCTTTGAGTTACTTCGTGAATGTAGGAATGTCAGCACAACTGGCAACAATCGGTAGATGGTAATTGGTTACCATTTTCCGATCACTCACACTAACGATTTGACTTGATTTGATTGGATAATGTCACTACTTGTCGATTTATGTGTGCAGCCTGCGCTTCTTATTTACTATGGGCCGAGGCTATTAATAACTTCCCCATAATAACACCGATGCCGAGACACATATGAAGTACCCAAGCGGCCGCAATTCGCAAGGCCGTATCGTCCAACATAGGGCCTAAGTTGACTGACGGAAATGTTAGAAGCGAAAGGCCTGTCTCCCGTTCTGTCACAACTTTAATAACGTGGACAGTGTCCCACCCGAGTTGTTTATTTATTAAAGTCGTTAGAAAATGAATAAAGTTATAGTAGCTGCGACTTTCAAGATCATCACAGAAATAGAAAACATTCCGCTCGAGGTATAGCATTCATGAAAATAATAATAAAACCAACACGCCTTTTTGTAAGATACCGACAATTTAAGTCCATGTTTTGTTCCTATCTTATAAGTTTTGTAGATAGCGAAAGAGTCTCATTTCCAGTGTAATCCTCTGATCGTAAACGCACATAGACAAAGGCATATTAATTGTTATGATAAAACCCGGCAAAGAAGGTAAAGCTAATTAATAGAACATTTCTAACTAGAAAATGTAACATAATCCAACGGGTCTAATGATGATGAATCTTCTTAATATGTAATATAACCACGAAAGTTTGTAAGAATGAATGGATGGATGAATGTTATTCATTCACGCAAAAACAGCTAAACAGATTTGGATAAGCTTTGGCACACATATAATTTATCACCTGGATTAACACATAGGATACTCATTATAGTGGTAAACGAGGCCCACGCGGGAGAAGCCGTGGGCAAAAGCTAGTTTATAAGTCCCCCGCCTTAAGCCCAACGTGCCTGGTTGATATGACTTAGGCTCATCTGGGGATTTGTCACTGTTCTTTGGTATAATTTGATCGATTTCTTGCAAAGTAGATATTCGAGGAAATATCTCCTTTGCAAGAAATCTTTTAAAAACAGTTAGATTTGGATTACCGGATAATGTGCAAGCTTCTGTAATCATTTCGTTTGAAATATTTTCATCACCTGAAGCTTTGTTTAGTGAAAAGATAACGCAATATTGATCAAGTCAGGTAATAGTAGGCGATTGGTGATTCGTCGTTCTATTTTCTTTCAGGTTATTATGTCAATAATGACCTGTAAGAACAAAAATCTTTAGAAATTGAAATACTTTTCTAAATGCTTGTAATTTTGTTGCCTAAATGCATTTAACAGGTATTAAATACAAAAAAAAAACCTATGCATATGTATACAAGTAGGTTGGTATACCTACTATAGATAAAAAATATAATAAGTAAAACCTTTTTATATCTATAACAGGTTCTTTGTACGTTTATTATGACTAATTGCACTAATTGTAATGTCAGGAACTACATACCCCTACATAACACAAACTAACAGTAATGAGTGTTTGTGTTTTAAACACACACACACTCATTACTAATCATACTAGCTAAGCATTACCCTTATCGTAAATATGTATTGTTATAATCTTACCGCATTGTCAAGTGTACAAGTATCTAATAACACAATAATTGTAATATTTCCGAAGGGGTGGAGACCTGGTGTTCTGAAATACATCCTACAGCCTAGTTTAGGCACCAGTCTCCAACAATATTTTTAGAAGTTTCATGTAACTAAATTGTAATTACATTGTACTGTATATCGTGGTGAGAAAATAAATTATTATTATTATAATTACCACGTTTGTTATACCAATTCTGGAAGGTCGTATAACTTGTAAATGTATTCTATCTCTTTTCCCAGCCTTACCGCCACTTATAGTGCAATCGTCGTTGACAGACAAATATCCGGGCGAAACGAATTTACCCCGCGGGAAGGTAAGGTTTTATTATCTCAGGTTTATGATATTTGGTGACGGCAAAATTGCTACCGTAAATCTTACATCATAAAATATATATCAGCGGTTGGCTCTATAAATATGGCGGCTGATGTGTATCTTATTTTGACTAAATGTCTTTGAAGCCTTATGACAGCGGCGGTTTACGAACGTGACAAGGTATTTTACAGTGTAATGGATTATTTCTTCTTACCTTGTTAAACAGAACAGTTTTCTCTCTGGGTTTTGGTGTGGCAACAATAGCCTATATAAAATATCGGCGCAGTCAATATTCTCTATGGGTTAGGGATACTATTATGTATTCTGTGGTTAGGGTTGCCACAGTGTAAAGCACTCTAATGTCCTTCTACGTTCAAAATCAAAACTTCATGTGTCCTATTCAGACTTTCACTTTTTCATAGCATTTTCCTAGGTGGCAGGAAGGCAAACCGGATAGGCATTTGGACAAGGACAAGAACATGTATTTTTTTATGGTAAATGACTACCGCCACGCATGGACACCAACTCAAGAGTCACAAGTGCGTTGCCGGCCTTCAATGCAGGAGTAGGGGAAAGGTGGATGAGGGGAGAGGAGATTGGGGAAAGGAAGGGTTAGGGCCTCCGGTAACCTCACTCACTCGGCGAAAAGCAATGTAACCTTGCTTCACTGCCGGTTTTTTGTGAGGCTGTGCCGTCAGTCTGGTTGAGCAGGCTCATACGTGCCTAAGCATGGCATCCCACGATTGATGCCGAAGCATGGCTCTCCCACGATTGATGCCAAAGCATGGCTCTCCCACGATTGCTACTTTAGTGGTATAAAGGAACTCATTATTAATTTATGAATAATGCTGGCCACAATATTTTGTTAAGTTTAACTTGTTTCAGGATTCTTTAGTATTAGTGGCAGCAGCATACACTTCCCAAGGAGGAGTTCAATTTCTTAAAGATACGAGTCAAAAGTTCACTCCGTGCTACTTGCCTGTAAATATTAGAATCGGGCGGGACTTTACGTAAGTATTTTTTTTTTGTTACAATAATAAAGAGGGCGTGTAACGAGGCTCGCGTCTTATATGGCCAGTCCATATAATTATGTATTTAGAGAACCCGTAGTAGGCGTCAAAGCCAACACTTTAATTTATTAATAATAAGGGCTAACATAGGGACAAAAGAAAGTTATCTTAAGAATTTTAAATTTAAGTTTTAAACATAACTTATGTTTAACTTTTTCTTTAATCGTTGTCTTTTTTAATTTTAACCATTAAAAAACATTGTAATTACATAGCACGTTCTCATATTGTCGAAATACCAGAACTCTACCGTAACGTACTGAGTACCAGCCGTACTCTTCTTCTAGAAAAATTGATAACCGCAGAAGTGTTGATGATGAAAGTAATTAGTGTCTGAAAACGATATTTTAATGACCGCGATGCATGTACCACGATTGAATCATCGGGTACACAAAAGATACCTTTTAAATATTGCCGTGATAAGAGACTCATGCTTAAAGTTTTGAAGTTTAACTGTTTTTAAGCCATGAAAACGATGACTTCTTTTGTCCTAGAACGAAGTCTTTTAGCCTTGAAAATAATGAGCAACATCGCTTTTAAGTTTGTCAATTGCTTTTCAATTCGTAACTCCGATAAACAGAACTTTTTCATTGTCGCAGCATCACGACAATATTAGGACAGTTATATGTTAAAGTTATATATTTTTGCTTTTTCCTTGTTGAAATAAAGCTATTTGAGGCGTGACTTAAGAGCATCTCACATCGTTTTCGGACGGAAGTCACGGATTGAGAATATTACTTTCGTTCCGGAAGTGACGTAAAGTGAAATCTACGGCTTTCAGGGAATTTTGTGAGCGTTATTATACACACAAAAAATGAGGAAGTAGAAAATTTGACGAAAAAGAACAACAAAAGACAATTGGTGTCAACTGCAGATGATACTCTGATTTGCTTTTTTTTTGTTATTACATTTTTTCTAAAATATTTACACTATAACATTTACATATATTTGTTAATGTTCAAGTCAGAAAAAATACTAATTACACATTTACTTCTTTATCGGTGTAAAATGTTGCCGAGACGAGACCATATCAAAAAGTTATCATTTCATTATCAGATCTCATGTAGAGCCAAGCTTCTAACTCGACACGCCCTAACGTCACAAACTACACCTTAGTCAAAATAATATGTGGTCTGGCCGTTTCGTTACTACAAGCACTATTGTATAAGAAAAGTAAGTTTCAACTTACGCGCATGTACGGTAGCCAACAACCAACCAATAAGTTAATATTTTGGCATTTTTGGTCCGTTGGAGAGTCAAACAGAACTATTTGCACTCCAATATGTTCGCATCGCCATGCCTTTGGTAGGGCCGAAGATTTCCACATGGAGAAAAATAATTATAATATAAAATTATAGTCGTCACAGTAGTCATAATTAAAATTCTGAACACCATCCTTATAATTGTTGTTTCATACTCTTTCACGCAAAAACTACAGAACCGATTGCGATGAAACTTGGTATGTAGATAGCTGGAGACCTGGATTAACACATAGGCTGCTTTTTATCCCGATACGCGAGTGAAACCGCGGGGTGCAGCTAATTCGTAATAAAAACAATTGCATTTGACTATTGTGTTACACAAATTTAAATTTTAGTAAAGATTTCATGAATTATTAACGTGAAGCCTAATCCCTAATCGTGAAGGGAAGCAAGAAATCGTTTCAAATTAACCCTTAGGGTCTCATGTGCTTTTTCACTTAGTATAAAAAGGATATACCAAACAGTGGCCTTTATGGCTTATGGTAAACGATTATTCAACCCTTGGATTCGAATAATATTTAACATGTACCCTTTTTCGACAATAGCTTATCACAAGGGATAAGTGCCCGTGAACAATTCAATACTGTATTTCGCTAATTTCTTTTGATTATCAAATATTTTCCAGAAAGGATTGCACTATGAAAGTCTCAAACAAATTAAGCGATGATCAGAACGTGACGATTTCACCCTATATGTATTCAGATGGAAACTTTATACAAATACCGATTTACCCACGGAAACCCAATGGCCACACTGTACAGGTAAATATTACTTTGAGAAATTAACTTCAAAGTTGTAAAATTTCAGGTATCGAAATCAGGACGAGTCTGTAAGGACTTTACTATACACTATATATATATTATCTTATCTGTGACTATACCTACCTCTAAAGTGGCACACGAGCCCACGGCGAGGTAGATTGGAATCGGTTACCATCCCTCCCCCTTGCCCTCCTCACCCCCTTTCTCAACCTTAGTCCCGTGACTAAGGAAATATGTATGCTTACAATCACATAGACATTTTAAATTCTGTTAGTGCCTCCTGAAATCTTTGAAAGCTATTTTTCTCTACGCAAGAACTTAGTAGAAGTGTTCGATGATTTTAATGTAAGTTTTGTTTCCGCTATAGGTATCCTAGCTCATTTAACCCTTTTTTAGTTGAACTACAGCTGCTACTATAAGGTCTCAATATATTTGAATGACTTATTCTTAACTAGCAACCCGCCCCGGGCTTCGCACGGGTCGCAGAGACATGTTCAACAATCATCATCATATTTCAATCAATTGACACAAATTATACACCTCAACCTTCCTCATGAATCACTCTGTCTATTAGTGACAACCGTATGAAAAGACAGACAGACAGACGCGGCGGGGCACTTTTTTTTATAATATGTAGTGATGTACTGTAGGTAAGGTGCGTATATCGTTTGCGCATATATCTAGTTTTTGGCCAACTTTTCTTTAGACTAAATAAGTTCGGAAGATGCTTTTGAAGCAATTTTCGTTTTTTTTAACCGACGCCAAAAAAGGAAGAGGTTCTCAATTCAACTGTATGTTTTTTTTTTATGTTTGTTACCTCAGAACTTTCGACTGGGTGAACCGATTTTGTTAATTCTTTTTTTATTTGAAAGCTGGTGCTTCCCGTGTGGTCCTATTTCAATTTGGTCCAGTTCTGACAATGTCATCCATGAGAAAACCATATATATAGTCGGTTTTTTTTGAAAGAATTATTTTTATGTAGGATAAATATAACTATAGTATTAAATTCCATCGTGGGAGAGCCATGCTTCGGCATGTATGGATCGGCTCGACCGGAGTGATACCACGGCCTCACAAAAAACCGGCAGTGAAGCAATGTTTGTATTGCTTTTCGCCGTGTGAGTGAGGTTACCGGAGGCCCTAACCTTCTCTCTTTCCCTCTTCCTCTAATTTGGTTCCCTCCTTCCTCTAATCCTCTATTCCTCTTCCCCCCTCCCCCTACGTCCCCTTAAAGGCCGGCAACGCACTTGTGACTCTTGAGTTGCAGGTGCCCATGGGCGGCGGTAGTCATTTACCATCAGGTGACCCGTCTGGTCGTTTGCCCGATATTTCATGAAAAAAAAAATTACACTATGCTATAAAAATCTTACAAAGTATTTAAATTGCTACACAAACATGCCTGTTACTAACATACTCATATTTTTTTTTCCAATTCGCCAAATTTATTCCTGTGGATTAAAAGTAGGTGAACCAGCTAAAACCATGTATCGTCACACAATATTAAAAAGCGTAATAAATTATATAAACTTTGGTTGAAGGTTTAAACATCGTTTAACTATATCTGTAGATGGGGACTTGGTTATCAAGCAAGTTTAAGCGATACTTCATCTTGGAAACATTTCTTTCAAGAACAACTAATACTACAACGACGGTCTATTTGCAGACTTTGCTGATTCGAGTACAGTAAGTGTTAATTTATTTTTTTATTTACGACATATAAATCAAAAGGGATTTTGCAGAAACATGAGTGTCTCTAAAAAAATGATATATGCCGGAATATCTAAGCGGTGCTTAACAAGTTGATTGTTCATGTCTTGATGGAAGGTTCAAGAATATCTTTCTGTCTTTCTTTTCCTTTTTTCAGCGCATAAATTATTTATTCTTCACATGCGCTTTTGTTTAAATGGTTGAGTGCGATAATATTGACTACACTATAACTTTTAAACTTTCGCGTTCCATGATATAATTATGTGTTTAAACAGGAATTAACGCGGTCACGAAAAAGGTATTACATACCTCTGAATTGCCAGACTGAGCCGCTGAGCCAGTCAGCCTGTGACCACGGCCATTGCAACCTGGTCGACACGTCAGGCAATTCAGAGGTATGTAATACCTTTTCGTGATCGCGTTAATTCCCGTTTAAATACATAATTATACACTATAATATTTTATGACAAATCCGACACATTACAATATGAAAAAATATCTTTGACGAGGAGCCAAATTTCGATTTTATCTTTGTGATATGTGTGTTAAAGAATATCTATTTCATTTGAGGACACATTTTGATTCTTCTTTCGTATTGAACAGGTTTGATTTCAAAGGTCCCTTATAAATTTGTAAAATTAAAGTATCGCAAAGAGCGACTCTTGAGTTGCAGGTGTCCATGGGTGATGGTAGTCACTTACCATCAGGTGACCCGTCTGCTCGTTTGCCCTCTATAATATAAAAAAGAGTACCTATACAAACACTACGTTAGACTAAAATAGCTTCTTTAAAATATACAAATCAAAGGTTCGAAATTCAAAGTTTCTTTTTTAATTCTTTAGAAATATTTAACCTATTATTTTTAACCAGGATAGGGAGGGACAAGAACAGTCAAGGCTCGTTAAAACTGTACGTATCAATCGAAGCGAACTACGCGACAAAGTCTCAGCTCGCAAACACAATTGTTACTACTTTGAAAGTGATGCATGTTATGCCTGAAGCTGGCGTGCATCGAGGACTTGAGGTCAGTACACCTAGTAATACATTTCGTGTCAGTAATATACCTATATATTCTATAAAATATGGTATAAAGGTTTGTTAACTTTTGTCAAGAGATTTTTTTTCACTTATGTCTTATATCTATTTTCACTAACTTATTCTTACCCTGCCTTTTTACATACGACGTCGGTGACAAACAAACATACGGGCCGGCTGATGGTAAGCGGTTACCGTAGCCAATGAACGCTTGAAGAAACCCTTACTGTAGTCCTTCGGGAAAACCTGGTATTTAATTTGTGTAATATTAACCACGTCCGCTTTGAAATATTGACATTTTTGATAGGCATTTTGAAATCCTTCTTTTTAAGGACCTATTACACCTTCCTGTAATTGTATATTGAATCTGCATCTAATAAAAAAATATAATTTTAGATTTGGGGCGGTGTCTTAGGTTCGATGCTGGCGCTGTACGCGATGGTACAATGGCGCGGTATCGTGCGAAGAGGAGGTCTATACTTCTCTTTAGCCCCGCTGTTAGCCGGCTCCATCGCCGACACATTGTATTTCGTAAGTGTACCTTCAACACATTTATTTCAAGACAAATATGGCAGCCTTCAGAAAGGGATTTCTTTCGTAATAGTTATAATAATAGTTCTACTCTAATCTAACCTAATCAGCTTAGTTGTATCTTAATAGTGAATTTGTAGACGATGCTATTTTTATATACTCACACTTATAGATACGTACAGAGAAAAAATATGATAAAAAATGCACCCATACCGAGTGACTTAATATCTAATTGACCAAACGAACGAAGATTCTCCATTTCAGCTTTCGTCGGTCCTTATATCTGTCTGTTTGTATGTACTCCTCTACAGATCTACAAATTAGGTTCTGCAGAAGAAATTGTGTAAAGATTTGAGGAGAAAAATTTAGTCACAACCTCAGTTAATACGCGCCACTGCTCACACTGCTGCCAGAAGCTCAAGATAGTACAGAACAGTTGAATTTAAATTCACTTTGTCTATTGAGATATTTTAAAATTCAAACAACTTAATGTTTCCTAATTATTACATTTAAGTACTAAGTATTACATAATAATATATACACACTTGTGCGGTGTGCCCATGACACAAAAAAAAAACTGCTTTGGCAGATTTGTTCAGTGAGATAAAAATATACACGTTTCAAACAAACCAATAGGTACTTTCTACATACCTTTTATTGGACCTTAGACGGATTTAATATTGATTATGTTTTTCCAAGCAGGCGACATTATTTTCCACGCTCCACGCTTTAGCTGCAGAAGCTGGAACGCTCGGATTGACGCTACCATTGTCGCGAGCCGAAGAACACCTTATAAAAACACTTATTTATTCCGCAGTGTCTTTGAAGGTAATTTAATACAATCCCTTTATCACCTTAGTTTTATTTCTAATCTTGATAGAAGCTTGTTATTTGTCTAGAAATGGAAATCGAAATAGAAACATCTCACAATTTGTAAAGTAATTTAAACATTTGTGTCGTTATTTTGCCAACATATTTTAATTAGGAGTTATTTATTTTACAAGTAAAATTTTACAGTGTAAACCTTTCAGCCAAAGAGCCTTTGTTTTAAGTATAATCTTATTTAAAAATCCTATGGACTGTTGTGTTCTATTTAATATTATATGGACTCAATTTAGCAAGATAAAGAAAGAAAGACGTCCCAGAACTATTCATGTCCTGATATTTAATTGAACCGGACGACAGATATATGAAAGAAGAAAGAAAGAAAGAAAATATGATTTATTGTCTAAACCTCACCGTAATTTTTTTTGTTACCAAGTCTATAATTAATATAAAATTATATCAGTACATAAATATTAGAGTATCTAAGTCTATTATTACACTCTAAAAACAATAATATTATAATTAAATTGAAATACACATTGATAATAATCACCTACTTCACAAATATCATATTTTTAGTCTACGACTTTGGCTATGTGCAACATGTCATGTAGAATGTAGGTGACGTCATGACGTGTCATTCTTGACGTGGCAACATGTGGTTATTTCTTTTATTTAAGAATAATTTAATAACTAACGTGACGTAACTTCTATAGATACTATGTATGTACATACAAAATAATTTCAAAGAAACGTTGGCCTGATTTGAACTTCAGCTGTTTTCATTTAATTTAACTTTATATAGTCGTTTTAATATTATTAAAACTTATTTCGTATAAAAATACACTGTTCTTCAACTTTATGGCCGCGCTTTATAGGTATGGCGCTGACTTAATTGAATAAAAATCATTATTAAAAATACCGTAATGGAAAAAATAGGTCAAGACTTGTCTTGTGAACTGAGTAAGTTTATTAACGATAGATGAAACTATACTATAGCTACAATGTTACATCTGTGAAAACAAGTTTGAACGTTAAGAACGAATACTATAGTCTACATACTATGCCTATTGTTTTTTTTAGAATAGCGGGCAAACGAGCAGACGGGTCACCTGATGGTAAGTGACTACTGCCCCCCATGGGCACTTGCAACTCAAGAGTCACAAGTACGTTGCCGGCCTTTAAGGTGGGAGTAGAGAAAGGGGAGTAAGAGGGGAAGAGGGAAGGGTTAGGGCCTCTGGTAACCTCACTCACTCGACGCAATACAATGCAATCATTGCTTAACTGCCGGTTTTCTGTGAGGCCGTGGTATCATTCCGGTCGAGCCGGCCCATACGTGCCGAAGCATGGCTCTCCCACAGTAATGTATGTGTATATTTTTTTATGAATGTAGTATTTTTTTCTCAATATCATTATTATTTTCAGGCTTTCAAAGTGGCCTGGATCAACTTCAAACAGTGTCGTTGTGATATTTTCTTTTTGGACTGGTCAGAGTACAACCCACCATTTAAAGGTTAGTTTTTTCTTCACGTTAGTGTTTAAAGGAGGAGAAGGAAGAACAGATTTCTGCTATAATTGGAATGAACTACCCGAACCCAGCAAAATTCTTATTTATTTTTTTGACAGTTGCTTGATAACGTAACTGTGCTAGAGTTCGTAAAATATTTTCATTTGATTATACTATTTATATTATTACCAGTCGTAGACGTTATGATAGTATATAATTACGTAGTATATTTTTCAAAATAAATGATTTTGTTTTACGTTATATAAATAGTTACCTTCTAAACAGTACGTAGTGATGAGATCAAAATGTTTCTATTGCAATTTTATAAATCGGTATAAATTCGTGTATAGTTAGTTAGTAATAGTAGTTGAATAGTGTTTAATTGTATTAGCAATAAGTAACATCAAAACGTGGAAATTTAAATAATCATTAATGCCGCGTTCCTATAGGTAATCAAGAAACGATTGGTTTTGCTTACGGACGGTAAAATTTTCAACGAAATTTTACCGTCCGTAAGCAAAATAAATCGTTTCTTGATTATAAGAACGCGGCATTAGTAATGAACAAATGAAAGATGATATTAATATCAATTCTCATTTAATTATTATAAAGCTGAAAATTTTGTTTGTTTGCTTGGTTGAACGCGCTAACCTCAAGAACTACTGATAGCCCATTTATAGAGGAAGGCCATAGGCTGTATAACAACACGCTACGACCAATAGGAGCGGAGCAATGATCATAAACGCAGGTGAAACTACGGGGACGGCTAGTATATTAATATATTAAACGTAGGTAAACTTATTAAACAAGTTCAGTATTTCTAAGTGTGCTCTAAGAATAAGTGGGAGAGCCATGCATCGGCACGTATGGGCCGGCTCGACCGGACTAGTATCACGGCCTTATAGAAAACTGGCAGTGAAGCAATGATGTCGTTATATTTCGCCGAGTGAGTGAGGTTACCGGAGGCCCTAACCCTTCCTTCTCCCCCTAATACCTTAAGGGCCCGGCAACGCACTTGTGACTCTTGAGTTGCACGTGCCCATGGGCGGCGGTAGTCACTTACCATCAAGTGACCCATCTGCCCGTTTGCCCCTTAGCCCATAAAAAAAAACGATGTGCCTCAATAAAAAACATTTAAAAAAACGTTTACAGATAATTTAAAATAGTACCACTAGTAATAAGTTTCTACAGGTTACGTTTATGATAAATATCCATTTAATTACTAATCGCTCTCCTAGAAAATATACTAACTAAAAAAACGACAAAAACCGTTAAAACATTTAGTACTGAAAGATGACGTCAGATTTGCGATTGGTATCGAGATAATTATACCTGCCCATGTTTTTGTAAACATCCAAGAAAAGATTTGAGGCGAAAAGGAAAACAAATCTAAATACATATTTATACGAATTTGCTTGAGGCCGTAGCCGTGTAGACTGAAAAAGAGCCTTCACCCTAGAGAAATAAACTGCGGAGTTATCTTTTTCTTTAAGCTTCAATTGCAACACAGCTAAAAATTGAAACATATTGAGAACCATTTTATCCGGATTTTATGCCATGCGATGAGATTAGACGACATGCTGAAATCCGTATTCGTAATATTTTACTTACGTCGAACTCTCAGTAGACAAATTAGGGCCTCTGTAGAATCATTGATGAAACTTTAGGTCAATACACAAATAAATTAGGACGTCAATAGGGACTTCCAAAACCTTATTTAAAACAGCATTATACATTCGAGTGGCGAGGCTGCTAACGCCCGCCAAGACAGCTTTATTCTTCCTGTCTGTAATATTCTACAATTCGTCTGACAAATAACTAACGTCTTCGACTCAAACTGCGATCAAGTTTGAGTCTAACCCCAGTCGTATCGTGCCAATGTTCATTGTGTCAATGAGACATACCCGCACGTGACAATAAAACGGGAATATTTTCTGCATACGGTTCCGCCCTCGCCACTTACCTAATGTGTGGCAATAAACGTGACAAAGAAATCTGTATCATGTAAATTAATACAGTCATGGAAAACGAACGTTTTGTACAAATAATGTGGGCCGGCCTTATTATAGTTTCAACAATTCGTGTAGTTCTTCTCATTTTATATTCTTACAGACATTATACATTACACTGCCTTAAGTGAAATATGTAATGGAATATGTGTGGCTCAGTGATGCTTTCTTACAAATCTTTTTTTGTTATTTCGCTGTTTAGACTGGTAACATTTTATAGTCATGCAAAGACATTCAAATGTTTCTACAGGTACACATACATACACTCACACCTATGTGCCCGAAGGGGTAGGCAGAGAAACTCCTACAATTCTTTCTTGTTATTAAATATCAAAATGGTAGATTCTGTAAAGCTATCGAGCTTCGCTCGGTAGCTTTATGCAAAATCATAATTTTTTAAATATTTTTTTAAATGCAACTATGCAGTTGAACTTAAAATGCAAAACTGTATCTTTATACAAAATTTCATCAAAATAGTTAAAACCGTTTCCGAGATACCCGAAATATAAATACATACATGCAAGAAGTACTCGTTTAAAGTAATATCGCTAGCCGATTTCGTGTTATCTGACTTTACAAACCTTCTCTCACTAGAAAGCTAGGCATTAAATTTTCAAATTCGAAATCATCCTTTCTTAAAAAAATAATACCTAATCAAAAATTATGGATCAACACATACGAAGTCACCGCAACAAAGTTGCTTTGTTTTGACAAAGCAACCTATTGTTGCGATGGTTTTTAAAAAAAGTGGATAACAGATATTACCGTGTCTGCCTGTGTTGATCTACAACCGCCCTTTTCCAAATGGTTGAGTCATGTGAGAAGAAATCATGCAAATAAACTCACGGTCACTCTTTTAAACCACTAGACAGTTATAACAACATTAAGTAAGTATACTGTATTACAGCACAGTTTTGTTGTGCGCTATTAAATAAACTATAATTAGGCTGTAAAAATAAGGAAACAGAAAAATGAGGAAATGCCACCGTAATTATATTTATTTCTTTGAATTTCTGCCTCTGCGAGTAACCATTACCTATCTAAGTTATACATTGCACGAATAGCCCTCTTCTGCACCATGAAGATCATAGATTGAATATCTGTGACATTCCCCCATAGTAGAATACCTTACGACTTTATAGTATGAAAATAACTAAAATAGACTAATCTAGCTGTTTGTAACAGTCAGATTAGTCTATTTTTTATTATTAGTCTGTTCACAAGTTGTTCTAACTGCCTATGCTGCAGAGCTTAGTTTATTCAATAATTTGACAATATGTGAGCCCCATTAAAGCTTAAGTAACTAACTATGCATGAATATGTTTTGTTTTACAGTTAAAAAAATGATAATCGAATCAATACAAAATACCACGACTTTAGCAATTAATAAAATCCATTATTAATAAGCTTTTATTAGCTTAATCGAATAATTTGAAATTTCATCAATACAAAATACCACGACCTTAGCAATTAATAAAATCCATTATTAATAAGCTTTTATTAGCTTAATTGAATAAGTTGAAATTTCATCAATACAAATTACCACGACCTTAGCAATTAATAAAATCCATTATTAATAGGCTTTTATTAGCTTAATCGAATAATTTGAAATTTCTTTTGTATCCTTTGTATTGTAAGGACCTTTGTTTGTACTTATATGTAGTTTGAAGGACAAAACTTTAATTTGATATCGTGGAGCTGATGTGATGATGGAGCCAGGAGGTGGATAGTAGAATTCTTCAGTGGCTAGTAGTAAACCCCTCGAGTTTGGGTTCGTATGATTCGTTTTGACGAGTCCAACAGATTGGGGTCTTTAACGATGGTCTGATGATGAAGCCAGGAGATGGATAGTGGAACTCTTTTTTACTTTTTTCTGGTTTTTTATTTTACTAAACTATAATTATTTTATTTATATTCAATTTATATTCCGTTATATAATTTTATTACATAGTCACTTGTTTGGTTTCTACTTTCATAGATGCATGTACAATGGATAAGTCTGGTAACTGGAGAGCTGTGACGCTAGCTAGAGAATGGAGTAGAATGCAGACTATGCGCAGAGTCTCACCGGGCCATACGGTTACTCTAGCACTGCTGATTTTGCATGTAAGTTTAAATTAAGAATTTATACAACTTTAGACATTTCTCTCAGCAGTTTATATCGTGTCGTAATGTTTTTATAAATATGGAACAAACGGCTACTTAGGACTCTAATCAATCAATCAAGAACTGTCCTAATTGACGGTCGAACTGAAGGCAATTGACAAGATTGCGAGTTAGGCCACTGCGCCATTCATACAATAATTGAATTTATGAGATTATAATTAGTAGATAAAGTAAATTGTTTGCAGAGAAAGGATTAGCAAGTCGTTATGCGCAAGTCGTGTTACTTTATTATTGTTATTAGATTCCTGAAATAACATTGATTCTTCGCAATTTTGTTGTCTAAATTTTACAGTTTAAATTTTCATGGAACGCCGAAATGTAAAACCTATTTATTTTATAATTTACGTTTCATATTGAGTAGGTACTAGGTACATACTCTAAATTGGTTAGAGTATAATTAATATGGTTTACCACCGTTTCTGTTCAGGAGTATAGTGCTCAGCAAATGTAGTGAGACTACGACAACGCCCGTAGACGTATTTATGAAGACAAGTTAATCGCTGTGATTGAAATCTTTTATTCAAAACATGCACACTGAAAAAATCCTCCGAGAGTAGTATTTGTTCATAATAAATAATTCTAGACACACCTACTTCTGAATATTTTATTCCTAAGGAAAACCTTTACTAACACTGTGTAAATAACGTATATTCTTTGTAAGAAAACGTAAAGTGAAGGTAAATATCATGATTTAACATTTTTTATAGACCAAAATGTAATTTTATGTGCTTTAGGTATAGTTTACTCCTTTTTATTAAAGACCAACCCGCCTCGGTTTCGCACGGGTAGCAGAGACATCTTCAACAATCATCAACATATTTACACAAAATCTTAACAAATTATACACCTGAACCTTCCTCATAAATCACTATGTCTATTAGTGAAAACAGTTTTTCAGTTTATCGCGAACAAGCTTTCAGTGCAGTAGAGCGTCAGGCGCGCGATTGCGAGTGTAGGTATAGTGTTTCTTTTTAACAATTAATGTACCTCTTCTGGCTGTTTATACAACCCCCACAACGGATGACCATTAATTTTCGAATTACCAGCGTTATAAATTATCACTTATTTCCTTTCATAAACATTCTTCCGACCTTACCTTACAGAGTCGATAAATCGATTTAGTTAGTTAAATAACTTCATAAATGTAATTTCTTCCGAATACGGCTATAGTGTATTCGCGTATATGTAAAAATAGACATAGATAGCGCACACAAATAGATAGCGCCTTATAAATATTAATGTTCTAAATAGATTGCCTACGATAGAATAAGCTGAAACACAACACTTTAGACACACAAAACCTAAATTATAAATAAGTAATGCGAAGTAAAATAAAACATACAAGGGTGCTACATAAGTTTTGTCGTACTTTGTGTTTTTTTTCGATGCAGTCTCCACTGGCAGTAATTTAGGTTTTCATATGTGTAAACGAGATGCTGACCACATTGCTTCAGTATCCTTCTGCAAAACAGCCGCATATCTCCTCAAAACCTAATAATATAAGCTCCTCATCGCTCAAAAAACTTGCGTCGCTTTAGTTGTCTATTTACATACAGGAATAGTGCAAAAGTCGAATGGCGCTAAATCCGGACTATAAGGAAAGTGCCCCAACAATTTTATTCCAGCTTGGTGCAACTAGAGCGTAGTTTTGCCGGTTCAATGTGCAGGATTTTTGCATCAAGATAATGCATCTTGATGCAAAAATCAAGTATCGAGTCTTAAGTTTGGTTGTTAATATTTTAAGGCTTATAATACTTAAGGTAAACATTCCACTGTATACCTACTATGAACCGTCTTCAATGTATTAAGCACAACTGTAGCCAATACTCCTGTCTTCATAAAAATAACAGGAACCGTTTTTTTCTACACAGATCGGGATATTTTCACAGACGTTAGCGGTTGTTCAATTTTAAACAAACCTCAATTTACTCTGGAGTTTGTAGGAACGTCGAAATAATACAGCCAGGTTTCATGCAATCAAGTTCACGTAATTAAAGCAATCTTCAAATTTTCTTACAGTGTCAATGTTCTTATCGGTAGTCACTTTTATCGGCCGGCCGGACCTCGCATCATCCTCCAAGTCAAAGTTGCAGCGATTTAATTAAATATACCACTGTTCTATGGTCCTTGAATGGAGAAATGGGCAAGTTTCTCTAAGTAGACTACTTATTTCCTCGAAACATTTTTGTTTAGTTATAGTAAAAATAATTGCACAAATATCATAACGAGAGAATTCCGCCATTTTCATTTACAAAATTTATTTAAAAATCGAACAAACGATTCTTTGTGTCCAAATTCATTTTTTTTTAAATATTACCTACCTTTATAAATAGGACTTCTAATCACAATATTATGATGTCTAGTTTGCATACGATAAAACTTGTGTAGCACCGTCGTATTAATTTTTTGTTCGAAATCAACCAACATTTGCATATTTACACAATAATATTGTTATTCACAAACACGTTTTTTTCCAGCTTCTTACGCCTTGGCAGTCGTATTTACCTCCAAGTCTTGGCTACAAATGGACTGTAGCGACCATCGCGTGGTGGTCTTCGTACACCACGTTCCTGTTGGCTCGGTTGTTATCGGATAGACTGGTTGGCTCACCAATTAAAAGCTTGACAAACATTTGCACCAGCGTTGGTCTGTCGTTATTGGTATTCGAAGAAGATTATTATGCTCATTATGTTCATGGCAGGTAAGAATTTAATAATAAAAAATTGCTTTTATTTTTTTTTGGAAATAGTAGCTTCTCTAAAGAATGCGATGAAATGTAACGGTTGTAGAATGCGTTCTTAACTGTTGGCTATGGAATGCGTTGCTTCGCTATATTTTTAATTTGTCACTCAGTAGAACAGTGTATACAGGGAAATAATATATTTTATGTTTAAATATGGCCTACAAAACATTTTAAGATGGTAGTCATAATACAAAAACAGTTATTTCGAGAAGACCCGACTTTTATGCCTGTGAATTAAACAAAACAGCTCAGTGAAAAAGGGAACTTTGTTCTCTTTTTCACTGAGCTAATAACGATGTTTTTATAGCTGATCAAATGCAACATTTGCTATTCAATGCTATAAAAATGTTAAACGTACCTAACATGTGAAATGACACTTTTTTTGTGATTTGACACTTTTTTGCCGGGAGGCGATATGGTTTCAGATAACTGTCTTCAAACTAGTTTAATGTTATTCTGCAATACGTGTTTTTCCTATGCTTTAAATGCCGAATACACAAAAAACACCGACGTCTGCAAACCTGAAAAAATATCACCACAAAGTACCTAATAAAAGAACTGAAAAAGGCCTGTCTGATAGCAAACCCTAGAGTTAAGAACAATTTGCCTTTTCTATCAAAGGCTAGCCTTTTTTCCAGTCTAGCTGTTATTAACTATATTTAAATTAACTATATTTAATTTAAGAAATAACGACTCTAAAGACCTGAGGTCCATGGCTGGGCCGCTAGCGACGTGTCGAGTTGTCTGCGCGCCACAGTTGAGGTATTTCGACCAACTAATGTGATTGTAAATTATACTTTATGTTAACAGTATATAAATATAATATTTACTTGTAAACTTACAGGATTGTATACAAGCAGCTGTCACTTGCTTTACCAGGTAAATTAAGATTAAATACTTATACCTAGGGTTGCTATCCTAATCCAAATGCTTTTCTCAAATGAACCGAGTCTGCCTATCACGAACAAAGACTAAATATCTAAGTATTTCAGTTGATGGGTCATTCTTTGTTCTTTTTTCTTCTGGGTCATTATAAACAACACAAAAATCTTCAGATATTTTATTAATGTATTTTAATAAATCCTTATAACTTTGTCACGTGCATTAGCATGCGTGCTGTAACGTGCACGATTAATTATATTTCTGGAGGAGTTTAATGACTTAGAAAAAATAAGAATTAAAAAGAAGAAGATTCAAACTGATAGATTAATCATAGTCAAATTAGTTAAATCTGGATCACGCATAACTAGTGTTCTTACAAACCTATCTATCTACGCTAAATGATTTTGATAGTATTGTCACAGATAAGATAATAGTTATGGTATTATTTATTTCCTTGTATTGTCATTGTGCGTACAAAAACAAGTCCTTTAACAGCGATCTCGGAAATTGTCATACTTTATGTGAATTGTGTATTACGTAAGAATATAACATCATCTGTAGATCCTATTACTTTTTATGTTTAGAGTCGTTTACGGTGTCGTTATAACAATGGCAAAGTATGAAATGAAAAAAGTAACGTTCACAAAATACTGGTGTGTTTAGTGCTGTTGAAAATGCCCCACATTTTTTACTATGATGTAATTTTTATTAAAGATACTTTATGTTTTTAGATTTAGGCGAAACCGAGACACGACAAGCTTTACTATCACGCTTCTTAGCTGCGTTCTTTGAAAGAGTAAGTCCCTATGATCTTTACCATAGCATACACAAAATTCAAATTAAAAAAAAGAAATCCAGCAATTTCGGAATTTAAACTTAGATTTCTGCCGTTTTTTGTAATTGGTTTCTTAAACAGAGCTCTTACTTAATTTAAAATCAATTACAACGTATTGTTTGTATTCAAATCAGCCAGCAGCTTGATATGAATGCACTATAATGTTGTATCTTTGTCTTCAAAGGCTTTGGATGGACTAAGCTGGGTAGCCAGTGAGCGCACAATATTGGAGAGGTTGTTAGACGTAGAAATGACGACTAGAGAAGCTGGCAACACCAGCACTCTCTTATATGATCCTAATGATAATACTCCTTCGTGCTTCGCTGTAACTTGGTAAGTTAAAGTTTATGCGCTATTTTGCCGCATTCACGTAGATTAATACGTAATTGATCTTGAAACATCTTTTGAAAAGCATAGAGGTTCTTGTACTTCTTCTCCTTCTCGTACTCGTAAATGTTGATCCAAGTGATCCAACTAACCATCGGAACTTTCGCTAAGGGCTCTAGGACTCTTATACATAATATCAAGCAATGGCATAATATATGCAGCTGTCGTAAACAATCGTAGTTTCGGCCCATTACCATCAACAAAAATTTCTTTAACGTCAGAATTATCCTTAAAGTAAAAAAATCAATAACAGTGTTACATTACACTTTAAAACCTAAGGAAATTTAAAGAACAAGTAATGATTGAGGTACACACTGTATTCTTAGCCTCATTTGTGTGGACCTTTAACAATATTCTGGTAAAGCTTCAATGATATCAATTTTTTTAATTTAACAGTGACAATAAAAATAAGTGGTATGTAATATACAGCGTGTAAGTGTCACCGTTGCGAATAACTTACAAAAACGTCTTTCTTTGTATACTTACTAGCTTTTGCCCGCGACTTCGTCCGCGTGGTGGCGGACATTACACATTATAGTGTAGATAACCTAATTTAGGGTACACATGAGGCCCCAGCCATAAGACCCGGTGACGGAACACTGTGTGGTTTTCGAATCGAGTCCGACATACCACACAAACACGTGTTCCCATACTAACTTTGGCACCCCTTTTCAACCCCTCCGGGGTGGAATTTTCGAAAATCCTTTCTTATCGGATGCCTACGTCATAGAAGGAACACACCCTCCAACTTTCAGGTCTCTACGATCAGCGGTTTAGGCTGTGCCATGATCCGTCAGTCAGTCATTCAGGACAAAGCATTTTATATGTATAGATCACAATGCAAAAGTCAGTTCATCATAAAAATGCGAGATTAAGGACTTGCAGACAATAGTTTGATTTTGAACTACGCAGTGTAACGCAACACACGTACTATGCGGTACGGTGAATGACCTTCAGCGCACGGCGCCGTCGAAGCAGCTGATTGCATAAATGTTTTACATTGCAGTTTTTGGTCGTATGGGATATTCACTGATTTTTTTTCACTAAAATGTTCTGTTTACTTACTGTGATATCACTTTTAAGCAAAAAAAATGAAAAAAATATGAATTTTTCGGCAGAAATTTCCAATGATTTTCCACTCAGAATACACTATTTCAAGATTCGATACGGTGTCACTTACACTCTCTATAATAGTTGTATGCAATAAAAATAAGTCTATATGCATTCGTCGTGATTGGTATATACCACGGAGCAGATCTGCTCCGTGGTTTATACAAACAAATACATACTAAAACAGATTTGAATTAGGAATGCTACTATTATTTTTTTTTTATGGTTTACGTAGCTGAATTTGAGTAGTAGTTTGAAAAACACGGTATAGATGGACAAGTTATTATCTACTATTACATTGCCTTTTCAAGGTGGGGAGAGGAGTGGAACCTATCAACGTTTGACGCAATGGTCTTCGCATGTGTACTCATCGCATTGAACGACGCTTTGCTCGCATCACTGATCACTGTTATTCTATGGCAGGTGAGGTGATAACTGACCGTTGAAAAACGTACATTTTAGCTTTACTCTAACAAGTGAATCCATTGCAAGATTTGTTATTAATCTAACAGTTATCGTAGTCTGTAGAAAGCAGCAGCAAAGGTATAGACGTATAGGTCGTTTAGCTAAAAAAAACAGTCAGTCGTAGGACTGCACGTCAGAAGTGAAAACATAACTTCACAATGTATTCGCATATGCAAATGCATGCACACACACACACACATCTGTATATATATAATTATTAAGTTAAAAATAAAAAGTAGGTAATAACATATCTAAATGTATACATAGGGTACACTGGAAGTTCTGCGCTCCTGGCCGCTCATAAATGTTTGAATTTCGAATGTTGTATTTTTTTTAATATAAGAAACTCGGCTTCGTCTTACGAATTTTCGATCAGGTCACGTGTCCTGACGCGAGTTTAACATTTTTTACCCATCCCAAAAAGTGCACAACGCCGCTAAAGAAGTTTTCACTCCAAAAATTAAACAAGGGCCGAAATATTGTGAAACGTATAAGTACCTAATAGACAGGCTGCCTGGTCACCTTGCTTGCTAGTCATTGTCTTATGTCCGTTATTAGGTATTGAGAATCTCCTAAACATGATCCAGGTTTCATTTTAGCTGTTCAGGGACACAAAGATGTAACATAAGCTCTGTTCTTGTCAGAAATGATAACAGATTTTAACATTTAAGACAGACAACAGTCTTTCTTAGATGTTTAAATTACCTTGAGATTGCTGTCACACAGTGTGTACCGAAAACCTACTCATACAGATAATTATATCTATTTTTAACCGACTTCAAAAAAGGAGGAGGTTCTCAATTCGACTGAATGTATCTTTTTTTTTATGTTTGTTACCTCAGAACTTTCGACTGGGTGAACCGATTTTGATGATTCTTTTTTTATTTGAAAGCTGGTCCAGTTCTGACAATAGCATCTATAAGAAAACCATATATAAGTCTTTTATGGAATAGTTTTTTTTGTTGAAGTCGGTTTTTTTTTGAAAGAATTATCTTATAAGTGTTTGTTTTTATAGGTATATGAGTCTATTACATCCTAATATTATAAACGTGATATGTATAGATGTTTGTTGCTCTTTCACGCAAAAACTGCTGAACCGATGGCGATAAAACTTGGTATATACATAGCTGACCTGGATCCTTTTTAGGTTACTTTTAATCCTGATATTCATACATGGCATCGGGACTTAGTTACGGGCGCAGTTAGTTATTAATATTTCTTTTGTGTTTAGCATTTTAAATGTAGTCAATGTGTTTGTAAATATGGTATTATTACTTCTGTATTTATGTACACGTATTGTGTATATATGTTTATTTATATTTATGTATATTTATATATATGTATATTTGCCTATGTGTGTAAGTATATGTATTGTTACGTCAGCTACCGCTTACTCCTGACACTAAATCCGTCCAAAGGTTATCTGCTAGAGATCGCTTTTAGCGATAAGACCGCCTTTTGTACCTAGCATTAAAATTAAATTTAAGATCTATTGTAAGTTTAAATGGTGTACAATAAAGAATATTCTATTCTATTCTATTCCACTATGATAAAGCAAGTAAAGTATTATTTGTTCTTGTTCATGTATTCCTGACGTGAACTATTTGACATGTGATATTCTAAAATCTAATCAATTTAATTTAATTTTTTTTTTTTGATTTATATAATAATTTATTTAATTGATTTTATTCATTTATGTTCAATAGTCCAACGTGAATTATACATTATGTAATAAAAAAATGTTGCATGCAATATCTGCAAAACATGTTGAACACTATTTTATTTCATTAACATAATTGTCCTTTACCGTGTTTCAAGCAAAAAATTATTTATTATTATTAATATTATAAATACTTTTTATTGTCCACTAGTCATAGTAGTATACTAGACATAGTAATACGTCAAAATCCACTTAGCACTATTATTAACTACTTACAACCCTTGAGGTTAGGACTTCGAACGGGTGAGATATAACTCTGGAGATATAACCTAATAAATTAAGAATCACTAAAATCTTTTTCGAAAATTTTGATAAGTATCGTACTTAAAACAAAAACACAAAAAAAAATACAGTGGATCTCACAAACATAATTTTTTTTTATAATAATAATAACTTTATTGTTTTGTTCTCTCACACAGACCGATACATATCGGTCTGTGTGAGAGAACAAAACTAATACTTAAAATAGATGTAGTAATTAGCACATTTACAGATTATCTATGTGAGAGTGTAATTATACATAATTATTGTATCATATGTTGTGGCACTTAACGAAATGTTTCTTCGCTTTCAGGTTATGAAGTTACTACGCAGACTGTTGGGCAATAAAAATCAACGAGAGAAAACTGAAATTGATTTCTACTAAGTTCATCAAGACCAAGAATTTTTGTTTTTTGTTATTTGTTTGTTCGATCTCTGTGTTCGCAGAATCTGTAATCGTTCTATCTGTACGTATAAAAGACGTAACGTTATAAAAGACTAGCAGCTCCCGCGCGACTTAGCTCGCGTGTTCAAATTTATATATTTTGTGCGGAACCCTAATTCTTTTTCCAAAATAAAAATAGCCTAAATTACTCCTTATAACAGCAGCTACCTGCCAGTGAAAATCCAGTGGAAATCGGTCCACCCGTTCCGAAGATTAGCATGAACAAACAGACAGACAGACAAAAATGTCAAAAACTGATGGACTGATGAACTGGTGAAAGAACTGGCTGGCTGAACCCATGTGAACATTTAACATACACAGAAGTATGTTTATACTATTTTTCATTATGCATTCTGACATCATAAGTTTCGTTCACAAATGATTTAGATAGATAGATAGAATATAGAATATTCTCTATTGTACACCATTAATTTGATAACTATTGATTATTTTTTGTTGAGACGTTTTGACTTAGGTATTTCAAGTTAAAAATTATATCATTAGTAAAATGGAAAAAATAATTTTTATAAGCCCAATTGATTAAAAATTTCCGCCTTTAACATTTTAGTTGCATAGTACCTATAAATACGCACGCCGTGAAATTAAATCGTTTCATGTCTGAATTTTGTTTCAAACCATGTCCGTGAATAAAGAGTTACAACCACAAAACTATTCATGGAATATTCGCGTATAGTTTAGTTACCATAATGACGAAAAACGTGTATATTATAAGTTTTGTTATGTTATTATATGTAACAATATCAGTAAGTATAAAACACGGAGGATATATTGCTAACCCAGCAGGAGATATTTTTAGAGGATTTTTAAGCAATTACTTAAATGTATTAATTCATGGCTGTTCAGGTAAACTGCTGAAAAGGTACTGTAAAATTATGCACGAAGAGCTGGCTAATATTGACAACACGTATACAAATCGTTTGGCTAAAATTTTCAAGCAACTGTCTAAACTGTATACCGATCTCATACATGAAGAGATAAACATATATCTGAAAGAACTTGATCGAAGAACAAATAGACGCTCTGAATTCTTCAAAGCTTTGGATGAAGCATTTCATCCAATAGAGATTATACGATTCGAAAACTATGTAAGGGATCTTTCAGATTACTGCAGAGAAGAAAAATTGTATATCCATAATGAATCACACAAACTTCTGCATGATGTTATTTTGAATAGTATTGAAAAATTGAGTACTAAAAAACAGAGACAGCTAAGAAAGAAATTGAAAGAAGCTGTAAAGGAATATTCAGACATTGAAGTAATGGAACAATTGGAAAAGTACAATATAACAATTCCTACACGATGGCAAAAAAAGAAAAAAAAATATATTTCTTTTTAAAGACAACTCCCGCTTTTAAAATATTCCTGTGTCGGGTGGGCTTCACTAACATTCAAACAAGTTCCCGGAGGGTTCCTTCTTAGGGTATACCCAGGTCCCTTGCAATAGACCCACATGTAACGGAACACCAGTGGTTTTAGTCGGTCCGACTCCGATACACCACTTCACCGTTAGCTCCGGTGAGGTGATGACCCGTAGGGTTTCCACACAAAAAAAAAAACGTTCAAACAACGGACAAAAAGAACACCCAGACTCGCGCCATCCGTGCAGTCAGTGCAGTGCAGTGAACTTCTAAAAGTAAAACATGAATAGAAACTGTA
This sequence comes from Euplagia quadripunctaria, assembly GCA_963859945.1. Classification (NCBI taxonomy): domain Eukaryota; kingdom Metazoa; phylum Arthropoda; class Insecta; order Lepidoptera; family Erebidae; genus Euplagia; species Euplagia quadripunctaria. The sequence continues at coordinate 16,856,682 of OY982575.1, read as the reverse complement.
CTATTAGACTTTACTACGTATTCTAAATAGTGATATATTTGAACCAAATGAAGAATGTTTTATTAATAATAGCGATAAAGGATGTAACGATAGTTTTAAATAATTTTCATTTTTTCCTAACCTGGTGAATTGGTTATTTGAGAAAGAACATAAGTCACAATTTTGATCAAATCGAGTTATTGATGCCAAAGTGTTATTTACATGTAAATACACTTTCAATAAATTTCAATTCAATTTCAATCACCATCAGTCCACCTTTTAACGTAGAAATAAAAACTACCAAATTTAACATGTAGTTCAGAAACAACATCAGTCCTGGACTAAAGTGGTTTCTCAACTACATTGCTTATCCCTCAAATGACAAGAAATATCTTGTGTAAAACACGAAGGTACTTGACTATCACGAGTTCATTCTAAGCACACTTTTATACTTAGCGGAATCATGGAACCATACGCAAAACGAGAACGTCGGCTAAACACTTTCCACATGCGCTATCTTTGAAACATACTAGGCATCACTTGGAAAGACCTCATGGCAAAAGAGTCTGATCTAGACGCAACTAGCCAGCATCACGGCCACACTCGAAGAGAGAAGTCTAAGGTAGCTTGGGCATATGCATGGCATGGAACAGACTCAATTTCTGCTAGGAGAGATTGCAGGCGCAAAAAGGTCTATTGGGCGTGTCATTTCCGCTTTAAATACTGGGCAGTATTTGTACGCGATTTGATCGCTTTTATCATCCCTAGCGATCAATGGGAAGAACTATCTGAAGACCGTGGCACGTAGTGTACTCTAGTTCATGAAGGCCGGTCAAAACCTGGTTCAAACTCTTTAAGAAAAAATGTATGAGGCGTCACGAGCGAGCTGCCAACCCTGAACGACGAAGGGCCGACCGAGGGATTGCCTGCCTCCGGCCTATTCAGCCACGAACGCAAGGGCCATGGTGATACTACTCTAATAAACATTTTCATTAAAATCAAGGTTTCGCTTATAATACGGTTCAATTCACTCTTAATAGCAGGTTAACAGAAATGTAATTTTTGCGACATCTTTACTAGACTTGCTAACTTGAGAGTTGTCTTCTCTTGAACGAAGGGGATGGATGAATGCGTAGAGGATGCCACACAGAAGTAAGCTGTACCTAGTGATTGGAGGATTACGAGTTTATTATAGCGGGAAAATTTATATGAATATTATTACGAAATTACTTCACCTCTTCCAGAAAATGATCGATTGTAATGTCGCCATTTACAAGCGATAACTGAGTGTCCTATATCCATTGGTTAATTTCAATTTAGGATCTCAATTTTGGTACTAATAAAGATGAAGAAGACTCACTGATAGAATGATTTCTAACGACGTAATATGCTGCGTCTTGTTGCAATATTCGGATGAGATGGATTATATTATTTGGTTTCTTCTTGTTTACACTCCTATTGAATTTAAAATGCCAGCCTGTCGGTTTTTTTTTTGAAAGAATTATTATAAAATCCAAATTCTTGGGCGAAAATTAAATGCTAGTGCCTTTAAAATGTTGCCTATAATATTGAAAATGTCACATCTATTGTAGTCTTTTCAACTAAATTTGTAATCAATTATTAATTTTTCACTTTCTTTCCTTTCTTAGTGTATTTTGAAGTCGGTTCACCTTTTTTTTTAAAGTGTTAGTTTTGCCGTTTGTAGTGTAAGGTAGGTACGTACTGAGTAGATACGGTATTTAAAATATTACATTCTATAATTTAAGTAACAGCAGTAGGTACGTTAGATTATATTAAATGTAGTTTATTAAGCCCGATACTTTATTTATATAGACAATTTTTGAAATCGGTCCATAGATGACGGAAATATCAGTGAATATACATAAAAAAAATACATACTGCCAAACATAGAACCTCCTCCTTTTTTGAAGTCGGTTAAAAACGAGATATTCGAACCTACAGCTCGTCCTTGTTTGTTATCTAACTAAGTAGATTCATTTCCACAAATAAATGTTGCACGAGTCAAGGTGGATTTTATTCCACCGCAGCCATTGGTGGATCAAAATGGAATAATTATTACAAGTGGAAACAAATCCCCACAGCAGTGGATTAGAGTGAAATAATTTTCTTGGGGGATTAGAGTGGAATAGACCAAAATTTCCATACCTACCGTTTTAATGTCCTACTCTTTCCGGGCGTAGACCGCTGCATGCGAAAATAAACTTAAATGTTCGTAAGCACGACTATTATTTTGTTACCTCTTTTGATGTAATATTTAAGAAATCACTAACGCTTATTATTATTCATTTCTAATGGAAAATACCATCGTTTTCGTCATAATTTTACCATATTAAATAGAATATTTAGTAATATATAGGTTAGTATGTTTATCAGTAGGTAGTCTGGTTAATGGCCACAGTACAGGCTCTGCCTAGTTTGGGATCAGACGGCCGTGTGTACCTAAGGTGTCTAAAGTTATTATATTATTCATGTCGTAAGCATAAACATAATGATACACATTAACGAACAATATTTACATAGAACGTACATTATATAAATTTTCTTTTAAAACATTTCACGTGATAAAAGATTAAAACCGATTAATTTCACGGTATGACCAACTTCACTCTATTGCAAGTTGAGGTACCTACCTACTGGTAAAACACAATCTCATTTTCCTTTGCATACTCAATCGCGTCTTCGAATTCCGATTCGATTTTAGATTGTATTTTTTTATTCAATATGTAAAATTATTTGAATATTTGATCCTTGAGAATGTCTCTAGGTCTTTGTCTAATGTGCTCTGTATGGCCTTTACCAAATTCTCTCACATGATGAATAAGCTTCTTACCTAATAACTCGCCGTCTATAAAATATATTAGCTGTCGTAGCAAAAATATGTCATTGACGGACGCAAACCTGAAAGTGATACCACCCTTTTTTTTATATGATAATATTTTATCAAACATCGGTTTAACAAGGAGAAACTTTAAAATTAAATAATATCCTTCCCAAGAAATATTCTACGAGAAATGTGCTCTACTTGTAATGTGTACTAGGCCTTTTAGTAAGCTTAATAATTAGAAATGCACTCTTAAATAAACGATTTATGTACAGAGACATGGTATTATATATTTTAGTTTATGGAGACAAGTTTTCGTTAACCCGGTTGAAGAGGAAGAGGAAGTGCAGGAAGTGTCCAGTCCTGTCAACTGTCAATCCCTTTGACAGTTCCACCTTTATAAATGCTGCGTTCACAATTTCTTAATACTACAACACCGTGAAACCGGAATCATTTTAAACATCTATAGACTACGGGAATTGCTTACGAACGTTTATTTTGAAAAACTTGAAGGTTATCTTATCTCATTAATACTCAATACTCAATAGTTTATTTCTTCCATAATGTAAATACATAGGTGATATGATAACAGTTTCAGGAGTAACAATTATGGACCCTGTTGGGCGTAGCACAGTTTGTTTGGCAGAAAGGAACATAATACAAACATATATAATTATAAAGTAAAGCGTTCAGTGTAATGTATATGGTAGGATATAATTGTGATACTTTTATTTTCGTTTTCTTAATTCACTCTGTGACGGAAAATCCTTTTCATAGTTTTTATGAACCGTTTTATGATGTCTCTTTAAGTTCCCACGCTTAGGTATTACATCCTTTACTTTATTTAAATTATTTATTAATAAACTTTGTATCAAAGTATCGTATTCAACTTCAAGTTACAACTCAGACTGACTCCTATGTCTCCTATTCCTGCAAGCGCAACATTTATATCGGCGTGAACGAAGTCTCGAATGTTTCCGCCAAACACACCGCCCGAAGTTTCTAGAAAAATCAGCGGGAATCAAAACACGCACCTTTTTTTGACAAGTTATTACGATAACAGAAAGTGTGAATTACTAATTGTGAATCGAATAAATTTTAGTTGTTTATTTATTACATTTTGTTTTAGTTACCTAATTATTAAAACAAAATCTGCGAATAGTTCTATATCGGATTTTTTTCTCTAGAGAAAAAATATCCGATATAGAACTAATTCGATCTCTCGCGAGAGAGACTCTAGACTCGCGATCGACTTGTCAATCGCGATCGACCGTTTGAGCACCCCTGGTCTAAAAGGTGGTAGATTTAATCGTTTGTTTTTTTTGTCTTCCCGTTTACTATACAGTTCCGGATATTTTCGGACAAATTTACTTATTTCTGTTTCTTTTGTATCGTAAATACGGTAGATGCATCTGTACTATTACCCCACAATTTAATAAGGAGATGTCATCTGCAAACAAAACACATGGTCCGTTTATATTTTTTGGTAGGTCATTTATATGAGAACTAATATACATCCTATTACACTACTCTGAGGAATTGAAGCTGTAATATTTATTTTGTTGAATCGGATGTTTTAAATATATTATTTAAATAGTATTTAAAATAAGCAATAAAATATTGCTTATTTTATTTTTTATTTAATTACTATAAACTGTTGTCTGTCTGTCAAGTATGATGTAAACCATTCATGGACCTTAACACGTATCCCGATTCTATTCATTTTTTTAAGTAAAATTTCAAATTGCACTTTGTCTTAGGCCTTGGACATGTTTAGTAATATTCCTATTGCATATTGTTTCTTGTATAAGATGTTTAAGGCTTCCTGATTGTATTTAAATTAATTTAAACTTATAAATTTCTTTCAAAATGTTATGATAAATTAATGAAGAACCCGAGATGTGAATACTTTGTAGTAACATCTCAGGTTCTTCGATAATTCCACTAAAGGTGGTCAGCTCGATTTAAAACTAACGAGTAATAAAATTTAAATGAGAATATGTGTTACTATTTTATGAACTCTGAACCGTAATTTTCCGATAGTAAATGAAAACAGACTATTTCGCCATAAGCAATAATAATCTACTGGCAACACTCTGATCATCGACGAACAAATGAAATACGGCAACGTCACGCACGTACTGAAGTGGTAGAGTGATTGTTCATTCGGCGTTCATTAAAACTAGTAAATTTACAAATTGTAATTAGTATTATATTTTATTAAAATGGCAGATAGTAAAGGGTGAGTAAATAATAATGTGTAACATGGAATATATACTAAAGTAATTCACAAGTAATCGATGCGTTACACTGCAACCGAATCTTCAAAAATTGGCTTGTCATCATGTCGTGAGTTACAAACTAACTCAATTCAATAATCGAAATCTGCAAGTTCATTAAATATTTGGTCACTTTGTTAATTAATTATGATCAAAGTTTCCGGTATATGTATTGATATATTCCTCTTGTAAAAATTTGATTTATCATAGTTACGCTGTATTTGGTGTTTTATGATTTTGGTGGTTTGGCAGTAATCCTGATGATTTATCGACCGCGATTCTTCGTCGTAAGGATAGACCCAACCGCCTCATCGTCGAGGAGGCGGTCAGCGATGACAACTCTGTGGTGGCGCTATCTCAGGTCAGAACTTCTTTGTCTATATTCACCGAAAAAAACTATAGTTTAAGTTTCGTCATGAACTTAGTTGAAAACTGCTTTGTCACCTACACTTTACTTTTAATATGATCTTATTTTAATCTATTAATTGTGTAAAAAATGCACCTCTCCCTATCTTAGCAAAATTACCTTAATACTAATCATAATATTAAACTAGTTTACCACCCCATAACCACTGTCTATTGTAGTATACTTTATACATTGTAGCAATGTTTTTATACCATTTAACCTCTCTTGTTTAAAATAACCTCAATATAAAAAATCTAATCTGCAAAGTCATGGTATAAAATATAATATTAAAAACTGTATGAGTTGAGTTGTTTACTTTGTTTAACTACTACTAAATTGGTCAAGTTACTATAGCTATGGATTTGAAGTCAAAATGTGTCTTATTTTATTGTTTTTAAGCGTTTAAGTATATATTTTTAGAAACATTTGTCACCCCTAACTAATTTTGTATTTTTGTTTTATTTTAATCTGATAACACTTATAACTTTTGTTTATTCAATTAGTAATATCATTAATTATGAATACACAAAACATAATTGGTAACATTTCAAAGATTACTTTGAAAAGACATTGACCATAATATGACATATCATATTTCATACTAGATTTATTACTGTACTTTTATTTTGTTTAACTAAAATAGAAGCTCACCCATATCTTAATAAATTAAGTAAATAATATATACATACAGCAACTTGCATAAGTGGATTTTTTGTCGTTATGACTGTCTTTGCATTTTGAACATTTAGATCTAATTTTAAATAATCAATTCTGCATTACTATTAGTTGCTATTAGCCTTTTAAACCAATTACAATATAAAACATTTAAACCAATACTTTTGTAAAAAAAAATATTTTCGTTTGTCACCTATATGTGACAGTGGTGTTCAAATGGCTTGAAACATATTGTTTTTGTTTATAATTTATAAAATACCAACTACTAAGTCAAGCAGTAAGTATATTAGAGATTCATTTCTATGACTACAGTTATTAGAATAACAAAAGAATAATAAAAACTTATTGAATGTTTGATGAGTATAGAATTGAATCTGTATTTCTTCAAAATTTTTGCCATGGTTGACTATTAGTACTTTGGCTGTTTTTATTCCTAGTATCCACAAATATATACCAAGTTTTGATTTATGCTATGGATATTGCTTATATTTTGGATTTCATAGTTAAAACATTGAGGTGCTTAGGTTCTAAATTAAGTTCTATTTACTGTCCTCATAAACAAAATATAAAACTTAAAGCACACAATTAAGCGTATGTAAATTAGCTATGTTTTTATGACACACTTATTAGGTTCCCTTGTAACTAACTATGTAAACAATCTTGGAAGTTAATTTCAACTTACTAGTTGTCGTATTGCAATGAAACTTTGCATATGTACTAACTTTTATACTTTCGTGTTCCATGATATACTTAATCATGTATTTATACGGGAATTAATGTGATCACAAAATAGGTATCACATACCTCTGAATTGTGCCTGATGTTTCAACCAGGTTGCACTGGCCGTGGTATCAGGCTGATTTGCATATGTAGCTTTGCAAACTATAATTTGGCATCTTGGAGTTGATCTGATTGTTTTATAATTATTTGTTAATATTATAATGCATAATACATATTAATTTCAAATTCATAAGAAATGTGGCATTAGTGTTAGATAATTAGTTATGGCAAAGGCAGCTTGACCAAAGAGACTTGAGACCATGTCTTGTCAATTTTTGAATAAATAAAATACTGTCATGACAAAAATTATTTACATTGTTTTAGTATTGGAATTTTTGTCCTGTGCAAATCTTTAAATTTATTGTTTTAGTAGTTCTTCAAAGTGTCTTACTCATGACATAGGGAGGCATACAGCAAGAGGCCCCGGCTTTGCACAGGTAGCAGAGACATCTTCAACAATCATCAACATATTTCAATCAATTTACACAAAATCCTAACAAATTATATACCTAAACGTTCCTCATGAAGCACTCTGTTTATTAGTGAAAACCACATGAAAATCCGTTCAGTAGGTTTCAGTTTATTGCGAACAGACAGACAGACAGACACGGCTGGGGACTTTTTTTTATAATATGTATGACCACTAGCAGACCTTGTTTTATTGTTAAATAGATTGCACTGACTTTTTCTGGAAACTGTGACCTTATAAAAATAGAAAAAAAGAAATTGGTACAACTACAAACAATCTATGTTTAAACATACAAACTATTATTTCCTTTCCTATTCAGTGCAAACAAAAGAAATGGATTTTTAAATAATTATAATTTTTGTTTATATGTATGCTAACCTCTGCTCTCACTTAAGTTAATGGGAAGTACCCATAGCTTTTGTTTAAATGGTTGCGGATGTCTAAAGTTCTAAATCTGCAACAGCCCTATCACCACGCATAATTATATGTAGCTGTAACAGAAAAAAAAAATCAATAACTTTAAACTTGAAACATGAGTTATTACACCATGATTAGGTTCAATATTTCATAACTTATGAAAGCATTACGTAATAATGACTTCCATTAATGACTATAAAGTCATTCAGAGCGCAATATTCCCATTGTTTCATATTTACGAAATACGGCAGAGAAATATTTACTTCGTTTTTTTTTCATATATGGAATATATAAGCTAGTGTAAATGTCATGTATTCCATATATAAACAATAAAAGTACATCGTTAAAAACTTATCACTGACGTAGTGTGATAAAGGGATGTGATCTGTAATGTTAGGCCGAAGTCAGTATCTACTATTTTACTATTGTTGCAAACTTCCGACCGTATCAATTCAAAACAAAATGATTTTAAACTCGTAAACTAATAGACTATTCGAATTTACACTCCTTTCATTGTCATAGTAGAGCCTAAAGTTGTTACAAAATATTGACCAGTGTACCTAGGCCTGCCATCACTTAAATTACCGACGCCAGACAAAAACTTCAAAACCCCGGACACGTGTGAAATCGCAATTTTTTTCCGGACAGCCTAAAAATAAATTATTAATTAAATTTTATTAATTAACCCCGTCCGTACGCTCCCCGGACGCCCTCTAAATTAGAACAAATCCGGGGAAATCCGGACCGATGGCAGCCCTAAGTGTATCATTACCCAATATTCTGAAAAATATTTGTTCATTGCATGAACACATCACGGCTATATTAAGCCTAGTATCTGTAAACAATGTACAAAAAAAATACTGAGCAAATTGATCCAATTAAACCAAACTAGAGATCGCGTGGTGGTCGAATTTCAACCATGATTTTTTTATTGGCCAGTATAACTTGAGCTGTCATTGTATAGACTTACTTACCATGACAGGTCAACGCATATACTGGACGCGTGTAATTTCATTAAGTCGTTTTCACGTAATTTTTAAAGTTGTAAGACATAAATTTTTTAGCTTTCTGCACTTCTTCTATGTATATATAAACTGTAAATTTTCCAAAATTCACGTTATTACGCGCGAAATTTTCTTAAAAAGGGGTACAAAAAATTCTCTACACGTATTAATATCATTATTATATTAATACGTGAAGAGAATTCTTTGTGGGGGGGGGAGGGGGTTGACGTGATAACGTCTTATAAATCGATGAAAGCCGGCTGCACGCACGAAAAAGCATGACTCGTTGTCACGTTCCGCCTGAGCCGAGCGTGTAAGCGAGAGCGCGGAACAAGCGATAGAGAGGCACGATCGGTCTAAGCGTTCGTTTATTGACATCGATTTGATTTCAGTTTATTTCTATAACTAATTGTTCGTGATTATATTTAAATTAAATTTGTAAAACTGTAAATAATATTTGAAAATTAAAAATAAAGGATTTTACCAGAGTTTTAAAAATTTTGTTTTCTTATGACGTTATCACGTAAGTAAAATTATGGGCCATAAACCGACTTTATAGACAACCAATATTTTTTTAAGAAAGTTTTGCGAACGTAGTAACGTGCATTTTGGAATATTTACAGTTTCAATTAATCAAACATTTATTTTTGTAAACATAGGTCACAAAGGTGTGCATAATAGGTACAGTTATTTATGGTTCTCTATGTTTTGTTAATAAATGGCGTACAAAATTTCTCTTACTTAGATAACTTAAAACTAAATTATGTATTAACACAAATCCCACCCAGAAAGAGACATCCAGACTTCGAAACAATTTGTATTTATTAGCTCAGATGACAGCTTTATCCAGACTATATTCTAGAACAGTGTAATAGGCATTTTTATTTTTAACGACATAAGTTATTTTTTAAATTAATCAATCCTTTTATTTTATAACATAGATTTGGGTAATTTATCATATAATTTTGGTGCCATGCCTAAAAACTTTTATTATAAACTGTTTTTTTATGAGGTTTTATAGAAATTTTGTATTTTTGGCGAGCGCTATGTAATGTATTAAATAAATGGAAATTAACCTTAACAAATACAACAACTTCGAAAATATATGGGCATGGCAAGATTAATATGCGCCATTTATCAAACCATGGCTTACAACTGTCGGTACTTTGCAAGTTTATATATAGAAGAAATGCAAAAAGCTAACATTTTTAAACAATATGTCTTACAACTTAAAACATTTGGTGAAAACGGCTTAATGAAATTGCTCGCGTCCAGAATATGTGATTACTTGTCATGGTAAGTAAGTCTATACGTTTGTTTACATTGCAAACGCTGGCTGAACCCTACGAGATAGATCAAAATAATGTACCACAGTATTGTACACCTAAAAAAGGTCTACAAAAAAGTCCGCGATGGTATATGTCTATCTCTTAGGGATAACCCACAATAACCATTTTTTATCCATTACTTTTTACGAGAAATAATGGCTTATTTACGAAGCGATTTTAAGCAATACAGCATTAATCCCTATCCAATTAAGTACCTAAATACATTGTGCATTTAATATAGATCAAAATAGCCCTTTACAACATGTAATTTCAATGAATATTTTCGAAGATATTACAGATTTAAAATGCAGGGACATAGTGGTTGCGGCGGTACCGGCCAGAGGGCCGGACAATTTCCGGCGAAGATATCTTTTGCAATGACCATTAATAAATCACAGGGTCAAACTTTCAATGTTGCAGGCTTAGATTTGAGCGTTGAGTGTTTTTCACATGGCCAATTATATGTCGCTCTTTCAAGAGTAACCTCTGAAAAAAACATGTTTGTATTGTCTAATGACAAAAAAAGCTATGAACGATGTATATAAAGACATTCTGTAGTATATTTAGTATCATCATTGCACCCGTGCGAAGCCGGGGCGGGTCGCTAGTCTATCTAAATAACAAAGACAGCTCAAGTTATACTGGTCAATGAAAAAACCATGGTCGTAATTCGACCACCACGCGATCTCTAGTAATGGTAATTAAACAAATACGGACTCTTATGCGTGGCCTTTTATTTTTTAGCTAATTATTTTATATTAACATTTATGCATTTTAGGTTATTTTGCTTAGTTTACTAAACATAAATAAATTAGTACCATGTTGCAAACTATCATACTTTTATCAGATGAACTATAAACAGTTAATACTTGCGTTTCCACTTCCTATAGTCAAGTTTCTAGTTTTCTAGAATCTTGAAAAATTATTTCTAAATACAAATTTTCAGTTTCAATACAGATTTAACTGCATAAAATATAACACACACATTACACAAAAGATTAAGTATATTTATTTGATCTTAGCTATCTACTTAAAATTATTTAATTTATTCACATAGTTTCTATGAAAAATACAAATTTCGAAATGGTCTTAGTGGTTTCCAATACGATCACTAGAATACTCTCAGGCCATGCACAATGAAATGACTCTGATAAAATTATTAATAAGTCATAAAAAGGAAAGAATTATCTTTAACAAACCATTTAATCAACAGGCAAAAATGGAGCAGCTGCAACTCTTCCGCGGTGATACCGTCCTACTAAAAGGCAAACGTCGCAAGGAGACTGTTTGCATCGTTCTCTCAGACGACAATTGCCCCGACGAGAAGATCCGTATGAATCGTGTTGTGCGCAACAACCTGCGCGTGCGACTGTCTGACGTCGTGTCCATTGCGCCCTGCCCATCCGTGAAGTACGGCAAGCGGGTGCATATATTGCCTATTGATGACTCTGTTGAAGGTTTAACTGGGTACGTATTCTCTTTATTATCATTTCAGAGATTGAGATATCCACTGCTGAACTTTAAGCTCAGAGGTCTTGACCTGCCTTCATGCAACATCTCCCTGACATTTTTAGTTGACTTCCTGGTCGCCATTACTTTTCTCCTATCGGTTCTTACATGACCTGCCATTGGTAGTTAATTTGTGAATTAATCTTGTGAATCAAAAGCTATTTTGATCACTTTATTTTTCTTCGTATTTGTTTTCTCTTTTTAAAGTAACAACACTATAATTTTAAGTATTTCTGCAAAAAATAAATTATGTCCATTATTTCATTCCCCTAAAATGCTAAGCTGTACAAAATGGCGTCGCCCTAGTTTGTGTACGCAACTTATCTTTATGTCAATTACATTAAATTTAAAAACTAACAATTTTTTTGTTCTTTATGAAAAAAATTAAATGGTTTCTAAGATTTTTGGATTTCCCCATAGTGTTCTATATACCTACCTATAAGCAATCAAATGATGCTTAGAAAATTCATATCTTTGCCCACAGCAACTTATTCGAGGTGTACCTGAAGCCATACTTCATGGAAGCATACAGGCCTATCCACCGTGACGACACCTTCATGGTCCGCGGAGGCATGCGCGCTGTAGAATTCAAGGTTGTTGAGACTGATCCATCTCCATACTGCATCGTTGCCCCTGATACTATAATACATTGTGATGGGGAACCCATCAAGCGTGAGGTTGGTTACTATTTATATTATTATCACTTGCTGCATAATCTATATTCGGCTGGGAGTAGTCTTGGGCCCCCTCATATCGTAAGAGATTGTCCATTAATCATGTGAGGCTCGAAAGGAGAGAGGGGATTCGGAAAAAAATCATGAAATATCACCAGGGGGAGGGGGAGTGTAGTGCGATATCACGTGTATTTATTTTTTCGTAGAACGCGCGATTATATCCTATTTAATGATATTTTGAATTTTTTAAATATATTTTGAACTAATAAATATACGTGATTTTGGCTAGAGGTAGTCTAAAACCTCACCACGTATCATGGGGGGGTAAAATGATGCTAAAAACATCACATGATTAATGGACGACCCCTAACTAATGCTATAAATGCTAAAGTGGGTATGTTTGTTTACTTGTATTTGTATGACCCAGATAGTTCTTCTGAGAAGTGGCATGACCCAGATAGTTCTTCTGAGAAGTGGCATGACCCAGATAGTTCTTCTGAGAAGTGGCTTTCTGTTTGTACAACTTCTGAGATAGTACATTATATATTATTTCCTTAGTGCTAGAATTATTTAAAAATCTCTTTTTTTTAATTTGATTTTGTATTCCTGCAAAAAAACTATATTAACAAAAGTAATGATATATAGTATAAAGTGATGGTAGGCTATGTCTATGTAGATCCTACTTACCGTATACATGTACATATGGCTACATTAAATATTGTACTTAACATCAAGGCTTATTGCTTCCATTTATTAACTTTAAAGCCGAAATCCATCCTAGTTGAATAACTCTTTAAACATAATGGCATACACAACATTTCTGTAAATACATTAGTGGCTTGATGGTTACATAAATATGAGTAGGTGCAAGGTACAGCTCATGGTAGCTAATATTCATATATCTGTTACTAGCAACCCGCCCCGGCTTCGCACGGGTAGCAGACATCTTCAACAATCATCACCATATTTCAACCAATTTACACAAAACCTTAACAAATTATATACCTAAACCTTCCTCATGAATCGCCCTATCTATTGGTGAAAACCGCATGAAAATCCGTTCAGTAGCTTTTGAGTTTATCGCGAACAGACAGACAGACGCGGTGGGGGACACTTCCTGGCAACAGCCAGTTTGAGTTACAGGTATGCGGGCCCTGATTTACTCGAGTTGTTACTTCAACTTCCATTTGTATAACCAATACCATGGGTATTCCTTACCCCTCCATTGTCTTCGCTTCTTACCTACCTTTATCTTTCAATATGCTCCCAATTTTTCACATCTTTAATTCCCAAAGTGCCCGGTTGACGGCAATAGACTTGCCCCTTTTAAAGTGAGTGGGTTCAAATTATGGTTGGCAAAATGTAATGTGCCTCTGCTTACCCCTTCGGAGATACAGGTGTGAGTGTATGTATGTGTGAATGTAAATGCGTCTCTTATCAATCTGTTTCAGTTAGATAACCCCTTTATTGAGAAAGGTTATAAGTGTGCTATATTACATAGGTACATTTCATTTGTTTGTTGTTGTACTAAACCTGGACTAATGAAATACTTACAAATATAGTTGATTTAGGAAGACCTCATTGATCCTATATAATTATATTTATTTATTTAGGACAACTTACAAAACATACACGTTTACAAACATGTTTTACAATAAATTGTGTGCTGAGTGTTGTTTTACTTACAAGTTGCCACTGCATGGCGAGGGACAGTTTCATCTAAGATTTTTTCTTAATTTTTTTTTATCAAAGTACTTAATATTAACTAAACCTAAACTTAGAGATCGCGCGGCCTTCGCGTTCTTTGACCCGAGCGTCAGTTGTTTTTGATTTATTTTTTATGAAATTATCATTGCATTTAGCTGTACTAACGTGATGGAGCGTGAAAAATGCTAAAAATAAAAACAAAATCATCGGTATCGATTTTTTTCTGACCTATCATCCAAGGTACCATTAGTACTATCGTCTGTCTTCGTTTTTTGGAGCGTTTCACTAATACCCCTATACCATAGATGTTTGATCGTGCTCAGAAAATGGCACGAACTAAACTACGCTAAAATCAGTTGTAAGTACATACAGTTTTGTTATCAAACGTTTCGCTCCCGCGCTACGTATATGACGATTCAAGTATAGTAGAAAAATGCGAAAACTATACTTTAGAAATACAATGCAATCGGTTTTTAATAATGCTACTGTAATATACGATAATTTGACAAGTTAGTTATTTTGAAATGCGTAGTTGAGCACCTGTCATTTTCACTCTCGCGAGCGTTCGTGTGGAACACGTACCAAGAGTCTAATACACTCCGTTGTGGCAAGTTATAAACTACAAACGCTATACATTGAAGATTTTGTATCAAACTATTACAACTATGTATTTACAGGACATTCATTGTATGGTCCTAGTTTATTATTAAATGCATGCACATAAAGTAGTGTAGAAGTATCTGGTGCCATTTTTTGACGCGATTTTTATTAGGGAACGTGTATCTATGATATAAGTAGTTCGATTTCGATAATTCTTTGGTCCCATTTCAATTTAAAATAAATATTTCAACCGTAAAGGTGAAAAATAGGGGATGAATGATGTTCACCCATTGACTGTTCTGTGAACCGATTTTGTTGAAACTTAGCACACATAATATGTAATGTAGAAGTATCTGGTGCCACTTTTAGACGCGATTTTTATTGGGAACGCGTATTTATGGTATATTTTATCGAAGGAATACCTTCGTAGAATAAGCTAAAAAAAAGCGGAGAGTGAATAATGAAAGTATTCTAAATACAATAATTTTGCACTTACAATGTACATTGGGAATACAATTTTGCACTTACAATGTTCATTGGGAATACCATTTTTTCCCATAAAATTTATTGTGCTGTGTATGATGCATAAGGACAACTATTTAAATGGTTTCTAGGTATGTATTATCTGTATAACAAACTGTGCTATGTGGGATGCATAAGGACAACTATTTAAATGGTTTCTAAGTATGTATTATCTGTATAACAAACTAACACAGGATGTACTTGTATCTGGTATAAATCCCGTGTCATACCAGTAGTTGGCATTCCCTAGTTCTGGTGTTGGCATTTTACTAGTAAGCTCGAGATTTACGCCTTTGAGACACATTCATATAATTCAAACTCTTAGGTAAAGCGAATTTGCTAATGGTTTGCCCAAATTTGACTCGAGTGTGACTTGAATATGGTGAACAAAGGTTATAGTTTTTCTCAACTCTCATATTATCAGTATCGGAGGTACCTTTCTAGTAGATAACATTTACACCTCCTTTACATCTCTGTTTAATATATTAATACTATGTCAATCATAGTCGATATATGTAAACATTGTGGCAATTCTCTTTCGACAAATGAAATTATGGGTATCGATTTAGTATTCTTAGCTATCGAAATATCAACCAAATCGAATCACAATATTATTGTAATTGTCTATGAATGTTATGAATCTGTGGACCTCATTTCTTTTTCATAGTAAAAGCAACTCACAATATATGGCCTACCGGCTTGGCGCCAATGAATTAGCGGCTACGTAATGTGCGATATTATAACTATCTATTCTTATCACTAGGTTGACCCAGTTCTCACTTCACTTAGCAACTAGTATTCGAGCTAAATCTATTCTTCTTAAGGGTGTAATCACGAGGCTAAGTTGTGATAAACTTTTATATAGTAAGAGTGTAGTTATTTTTACTGGAATATATCTAATTGAGTAGAAATCCTTTCTCATCATATAGTGCTTACGAAAAGTAATTAGGTTTTTATCACAATACAAATGAAATATCTTCTATACAAAAACCTCGTTCTGTTTATACTTATCACAATACAAAAGTCAGTTCATCATAAAAATGTGAGATTAAGGATTCAGTCATTAGTTTCATTTGCCACTACGCAATGTACGCGGTATTCTTTTTGTGCGGTACGGTGAATGACCTTCAGCGTTTGGCACCGTCGCAGCAGCTGATTACATAAATGTTGTTTAATTGATTACTTTGCAGTTTTTGGCCGTATGGGGTATTTTTGTTTTGTTTTTTTTTGCTTTTTAAACAATTTTCGAATGGGCGAAAGTAAAATTTAGAATATTTAAAGTTTATAACAGACGAAAGCTACAATTTTAAATCAATGTGTGTAATAAATTATACTTGACTCCTGTAGCTCTTTATAGCCGTTTTCGCATAATTTTTTGTTGACCTGTCGTAGTACAGACAGTCTATTCAATTGAAGTCCTAAAAAGTCCGACAACCTGGTCTAACTAAAGACTTTCGATATAGCCTAGTAATTGGGTTGTGGAGATCTGATGACAGTTGCTTCACGAAAAATATCGAAGTTCGGCCGTATGTTAGACTAAAAGCCGACCCCAAGTTAGTTTGTAAACGCGTGGAGGACGAATAATTTCAACTTATTTTTTAAAACCCAGTTGTGGAGAACTCACAGTAATAAAATAATAATAATAAAATTGTATTTATTTATCTCCACAAATTACAGCTTATCATAGTTAAAAAAAAAAACATTTTAAATCAGGGCATTCCAAGTAATTTGTGGGAGATGTGGTGTCTAAACTAGGCAGAAGCCTGTATTTTAGAGCACCATAAAAAATAAGAGTTTTTTTACTTTAAACAAGTACTAAAAATAATAATAAGTGTGTGTATGAGTGTGGGTGTTATTAAACATACATACTTAAATATATATACATATTAATATATATTTAGCTATAAGTCATTGATATATAAGTGAATTATCATATATTTACATTAGTTGAAAAATTAAGTAGCGGAACAATCCTAAAAATAATAATATATTTGATGATTAACAGGAGGAAGAGGAAGCTCTTAACGCTGTCGGTTATGATGACATCGGTGGATGCCGCAAGCAGCTCGCACAGATCAAAGAGATGGTGGAGTTGCCTCTGCGCCACCCGTCGCTCTTCAAGGCTATTGGTGTGAAGCCTCCCCGCGGTATCCTCATGTACGGCCCCCCCGGAACTGGCAAGACACTGATCGCTCGTGCTGTCGCTAATGAAACTGGTAAGTATCTTATTAAAATATATATAACTAACTATATAAATGCCGAATAACGAATAATAATTCTATAATTACAAAATAGATGTGTACATAGTTAAGAATTCCCTGACCCCTATGTTAGTATAATTGTGTTACAGGGGCCAGTGTCCTCCCTCCCCTTAGCAAAGGTTACAGTTTAATAATATGCCAATCGCGATGTGTTATTAACATTTGTAACTTTAAAATAAAATAAAATGAGATACAAAAACAAAGAGAATTGGAAAGTTTAAGAAAATTAGAAAATAAAATAAACATTGATACAAAAAAAAGAAAATTGAAAAGTTTGGTATCATGTGTATCTTAACCATCTGTAATTTTTATTTTATTCCTTTCCTTCTTTCAATCATTACAGTTGTTTCAATAAGAAAGTTCGGTAAGTTGCGAAAAAGTTATACGTCTTTCGCAACTTGCGGTAAGTTTGAAACAACAAACAACTACAATAAAGGTTTTATGAACGTCATGCCTCGCTATTGTTAAATCATTTACTTTTAGTAATCAATATATTTCCCCAATACAGGTGCATTCTTCTTCCTGATCAATGGTCCAGAGATCATGTCCAAGTTGGCCGGTGAATCTGAATCGAACTTGCGTAAGGCATTCGAGGAGGCTGATAAGAACTCCCCTGCTATCATTTTCATCGACGAATTGGACGCTATCGCTCCCAAAAGAGAGAAGACTCACGGAGAAGTAGAACGTCGTATTGTGTCTCAGCTTCTCACACTTATGGATGGTAAGTTTAATTAATTATCCTAAGTCTTATTTAGGTAGGTCCTATATTTTTGTTACTGATCGGTTCATAACTAGAAACCAGTCTCAGATGGATCACCTTAACACATTAATAACAAAGTAGTTTCATATTAAGTTATCCAATGCCTCTCTATTTCTGGGATAACACAATGATATATAATAATAAGGGGTTCTTCAAAGACTATAAAAAGTACAGTCATTTGTAAATTTAGGGTTCTGGGTGTACTTTATTTATAGAACAGGACAAATTCTAGGGTCTAGGTCTTAATCCTGGTGTGGGGAAAACTGCAAACAAAGAGATTAACGCCACTCAGAAATAAAATCATATTCTGGTTCTTTTTTGAAGTGGATAGAATCCATATCTTCATCATAACGCAATTTTGCTGACCGAAACGTCTGCCAAAACAGGTATGAAGAAATCGTCTCACGTTATCGTGATGGCAGCTACGAACAGACCCAACTCCATCGACCCGGCGCTTCGTCGTTTTGGTCGCTTCGACCGTGAAATCGACATCGGTATTCCTGATGCGACTGGACGACTCGAGATTCTGCGTATACATACTAAGAACATGAAGCTCGGTGACGATGTCGATCTTGAACAGGTATGTATTTGATTTGCAGTCTCAGTCTAAAGTGATATGCTTGACATTTATGATACGTAAGTTTACTGCCAAGTCAAATGAGTTTTTCTTAATTAATCTGTAGAAGCATGTATGAAATAACAACTTGTGACGTCATACTCTGCTATCCTCAAATCATTAATTTTTACGATAAAATAAAAAGTAAAGAAAATATATCAAACATGAAAATAAAAATTAATCAAATTTTTAGAGTATATTAATAACACTTAATTTCACGAGATATGTTAAATAGAACTATAGGCAACTACCCTATTATACTCTACAGAGGATTTGAATGACCATTTCATCATAAGTAAATCTCAAATTCAGAGTCAGTATAACAAAATATCTAAGTCCCTACCACTATACCTACCCACATTCTACCATAATAAAACTAGTATAATGTTGCAAATTTATGATTAATTGACTGGCCTATTGGTCTAGTGGTTAGTAGTCCTGACTGCTGAGCCAGGGATCGTGGGTTCGATTCCCACCCAGGACAAATAATTGTGTGATGAGCATGATAATTTGTTCTGTGTCTGGGTGTAATTTATCTATAATATGAATGTATTTAGGAATATATAAGAAGTATACCACCAGTCTAGTTATCATAGTACAGGCTCTGCCTAGCTTGGGATCAGAATGCCGTCTGAGAGGTGTCTCAAATTATTATTATTATAATTGACAAGAGAATCACAAATATTAACTGTTTCGATCGTGTTTTTCTTATCTTTGGTTATGGGAATCCCCTTTTTGTATAATGATAGCAGAGTAGTAACTCTGTTGCATATATACAGGTAGGTATTGTAGCTATAGGCATACAAGGCATGCCTATACAGGGATACCTATGGTGTAGCTCTGTACAATAATTATGTTAAAACTTACATGCTCATGCCCTTTGGATTAGAGGAATCATAATATTATCAAATGTGGAAAACTAGTTTTGCTGTGAACTCGAGTTCTCAATGAGTTTAAGGTTGAAATAATATACATGTCAGTATTAATTATGTTTGTATTGATCAGATTGCTGCAGAATCTCACGGTCACGTAGGTGCCGATTTGGCTTCTCTCTGCTCTGAGGCTGCCTTACAACAAATCCGTGAGAAGATGGATCTCATTGATTTAGAAGACGACCAAATCGACGCAGAGGTGCTCAACTCTCTCGCCGTCTCCATGGACAACTTCCGGGTATGTCACTTGTAATGTTACTAAATATATGCCGTTTCAATTATCTTCACTTCATTTTAAAACAGTTCTCATAAGACATGAATATGTTTTAAGTTCTGTTAAACTCTGAACAGTGTAACATTAATTTGAAGTGCAGCCGATCAGTATGTCATCTTGTTCACTCTTCTCTTCGTTTTCGTTAATTATTATCAAAGGTTTATAATTCTGATAATGAAAAAGATTTAACTATGTATATGAATACATAGTTAAATCTTTTTCATTATCATAATTAAGAACAAAATATGTTTAATGTGTCTTTAGTGAAAGGAGTTACACATAAATTGTACAATTAAGTCGAAGGTATTTATTGTATTTATTATTTCTTAGTACGCAATGACCAAATCATCGCCATCCGCCCTTCGCGAGACCGTAGTAGAAGTGCCCAATGTTACGTGGGGCGACATTGGAGGCCTGCAGAACGTGAAGCGCGAGCTGCAGGAGTTGGTGCAGTACCCGGTGGAGCACCCTGACAAGTTCCTCAAGTTCGGAATGCAGCCTTCCCGTGGTGTACTATTCTATGGGCCCCCTGGTTGTGGTACGTTCATTGCTCTTTTAGTGAAAGTATAAAAAAACTAATACTAAAGGTTCTCATCTTCTTAATCTTTTAGTATTCCAGCAGTACTATAGAAGAGTGTTCACTATACCAGGAGAAATTAGTTTATGTATACATCCTAAATGTATTTCAGACTTTAGTACAGTACTGTCTCGGATAGACAACATACCTGGTAAACAAAAACCATTCTAGATGAAATTCTTTTGATCTCAAAATTTACTTTGGTTATCAAAATCTTCAAGAATTGATCCTAATGCTTTGTATCTACAGGTAAAACCTTGTTAGCAAAAGCGATTGCTAATGAATGCCAGGCCAACTTCATCTCGGTAAAGGGCCCCGAACTGCTCACTATGTGGTTTGGTGAATCTGAAGCTAATGTACGAGATATCTTCGACAAGGTATGTACAAGTAATATTCATCAGTGTATTGATTTAAATTATTCGCTTATTATTATGGGGCTGATATTAATAATGATGCCAATATTTAAAACGTGTACATTTAAATTACGATAAACGACTGTATATTCCACTATTATATAATACAATTTAGAGTAGTGCACAACAACATCTTTTTGTAATTTTGATTTTGCTTGCGGGGCCTATTACGAGAGACGGCAGAAAGATTTGATAAAAGTTAATTTTTAGTGTGATAATGTATGCAAATATCATATTTCACCCACAAATACTCAAAACTCAAAAACCAAGATTAAGACTTATTACAATACGAAACATGCTAAAAATTGGCGATTTTGCTATATTTGATAGATGAATAGATTTGTTTTAACATGGCTTTCAATTGGATTTCTGTCGTTTTTGTGATTGACCTCTTAAATGATAATGCAAGCATGTGTACACAGGCCCGATCAGCATCACCGTGCGTGTTGTTCTTCGACGAGCTGGACTCCATCGCGAAGTCCCGCGGCGGGTCCGTGTCGGACGCCGGGGGCGCGGCGGACCGCGTCATCAACCAGATCCTCACCGAGATGGACGGCATGGGCGCCAAGAAGAACGTCTTCATTATCGGTCAGTTCAATCACTGTTTTGGATTTCACAAAAATAAATTACAATATGGTAGTAGGTCTTTACTAAACATCAAAACTATGTTCTTTAAAAGCTTGTATGAAATAAGGGACTATGACGTCATATCTCGTTATTGCCTAATGATTTGGTTTTATAGTGAACAAATAACGAATCTAACTTTCCGAAGTCTTATATAAGACTTAATTACTTGAAAAGTATTACGATGTTACATAATTTATTTTAATTATAGACAACTCCCTATTGATGAGATAAAGTTCAGTTTTAATAACTATTACACATTTTAATAAAAGGATCTTCTAAAAACGTTATTATATTTAACTGAGATTTTACAGTGAATATATAAATATTCACTGCAAAATTTCCCTGAAACATTTCTTAATTTCGAAGTATGAATATTTATGTTTTTTGTTACAAAATATGGTTCAAGTATTATTTTCTTGGCTAAGCATTGAGTATTCACAACCTTAAAATCAAACTTATAGGACGCAGCTGTAGTAGGTAAAATCAAAATTTGAATATTGTTTTTTCTATAAATTGTATTTTTAACAATTTGAAGTAGGTATATATGTTATTTTGTGACTGCTATTTTGTCATCCTATGCTGTTAGTATACCTATCAGAAATAACAGCTCGATTTTGTATGTTAGGTGCGACAAATCGTCCCGACATTATCGACCCAGCGATCCTGCGGCCGGGCCGTCTGGATCAGCTGATCTACATCCCATTGCCCGACGAGAAATCGCGCGAGGCTATCCTACGGGCCAACCTCCGCAAGTCACCAATCGCCAAAGACGTGGATCTCACATACATCGCTAAGGTAAAATTGCATTCATTATAAAATAAGTGCTCTTTAATTGAAAAAAACTAATATGGATATGGAACATACAACATGAAATCATAATTAATTGTCATTGTTAAGGATAATTTAAAACTTTTTTTTTCATAATGAGGCAAAATAACTTTTTATTTGTTTATGTAAAACACCAAGTCACTAATCATATTTTAATTATCTTTCAATACGAATCTTCTGAAGTCTAATCATATAAAAAAAGAGTATAAGTGAGTGTGTCGTCTAATATTTATCAAAATTCATCTTTATCTCTCGTATTTTGAAAATATTACAATTGACGTCATTAATATATTTTGTTTCAGGTCACACAAGGGTTCAGTGGCGCCGACTTGACAGAGATCTGCCAGCGCGCGTGCAAGCTCGCCATCCGGCAGGCCATCGAGGCCGAGATACAGCGCGAGCGCACGCGCCAGCAGCAGACCGCGGCCGCCGTCATGGACGTTAGTGCATTGTCTCTAGGGCCGTTATTACGTATTGACCGTTCACCCAATGACGCGATACGAACCGACGTTCTTATCTGGATGAACACATTGTGCATTATATAATGTAAAACATTGTACATTCATTAAACACATATAAACAATACTAGACTTGAATGAAGTCGCTATAGTCATTCTAAATCAGTTGTCTAAGCGCAGTGAACCAATGCTCACTGTGCTTAGAAAAGAAGCTCAATAAATTACATGAAAGCTTCGAATGAAAATTTTATTTCGTTTCTCCATTTTGGATAATAATGGTGTTATGTGTCGACAGATGGACGAAGAGGACCCGGTGCCAGAGATCAGCCGAGCTCACTTCGAGGAGGCCATGAAGTTCGCTCGACGATCCGTGTCCGACAACGACATCCGCAAGTACGAGATGTTCGCGCAGACACTGCAGCAGAGCAGGGGCTTCGGCACCAACTTCAGGTTTGTAGAAATATTTGAACCACATCGACTGAAATTAAGAGGTAGGACTTTTTGGTCATCCATATTGCTAGAAATTCGTAGGAACGTATTTATATTTATACATACACAAATATTGTTTTATAGTAACAGTATCAGCAGATCGATGAATTAAATTAGAATGTATGGATTCCATTCTCTCGCCAGTAAGTGGTACGGCTAAGTGAGCGTTGACACGTTGACACTTGCAGGTTCCCGACGAGCGGCGGCGCGGCGGGCGGCACGGGCCCGTCGGGCGGGGACGTGCCCACGTTCCAGGAGGAGGGCGGCGACGACGACCTCTACAGCTAAGCGAGCGCACTACTTACCACTTAAGATTACTGGTCCACTCGTAACGACCCTGATTCTCTATCGCCACGACAAATATAACCTGTGGCTCGTCTGCGCATAACTTTCCACTCGCCAGATAAGTACAGCCGCGTTTACCTACAGGGTATGGACGGACGTTTATTTCCACCCGCTTTAATTATAATGATTCACTAATGGTGGGTGAGTGTTAGTTTAAATACGTGTAATAGTCTATTAAAATTCGCAATTTATCGAGCGTTCTTGAGCGCGCACGATTTCGTGCATCCGGTACGTATATACGGAGCTGTACGCAGATGACGTCCACGGATATGTTTGACGCGGTCGCGGCGGGTCACCTCGAGGACGGGTGTTCAGCTCGACAGGTCGGGCGCCTCTCGCACGAGAAACATAAAATATTAAAAAATCGGCGCGTGCATTGGCGCGCCGCGGTCGATTAAATTTCTACCAATCTAAGGAAATGTAAATGTATTTATTTTGTAATTGAATCATTCGATACCATTTGTTTCTGTTCCGATTTGCTTGTTTAGTTGTAATTGAATAAATAATGTTCATGTAATGTACGCTCGCCTCGCGAGCATGTAAGATCATATGATAGAGTAATTGTTAACTTTGCTGTATTTGCCAGGTTCTGTGCGTAGGCGGACCAGCGCGGGTGCCTTGGCATCCCGCCGGTTCATACACAATATTACAGTGATTTTTTAATAAAAAGATTTTTATAGACTATACAAATGAGTTTTAATGTAATTTTCATTTCACCCAGAACTATATAAGATAATAATAATAACTTTACACACTTCGTGCCTCTGTTTCGTCAGCGTTGAATGTATATGGTAACTGCTATTTCTTCCTAACGCGGTCCACTGATCCATTTCTGCAATGACGTTGCGAGATTATTAAGTTCTTGCTACGAAACAGATAAATCACTCCCTACAAAAATATCGATAACTACCGTTTTAATTGCCTACTCTTTCCGTAAGTTTAAAATGTGTGTAGGGTTACCTCTTCAATATTTTTTTTATAAAAACAATTACAATTGTTATGTAAATTAAGTGTTTTATTTTTATGTAAAGATTAATAAACTTCTCTTTTCTAAAATCTCGATTATTAAACTGTATGGTGGGAAATATTCTATATTTCACAAAAAGTTTACTAATTACAGAAATTGCGGTGCTGGGGTTTTTTTCTCTTACTTTATCTACATTCTTATACTGCACATAAACAACCATGTCAATTTTCACTATGAATTTTACAGTATTTAAAGAATTTATGAATAGGATATCGAAATATATTTTTAGTACTTTAAAATAAAAGCGCGATTCATCTGTCGGCAACCCACTTCGCGAGACTGCGTAAATGGTACGCTGGCGGACGAAGGTACTTAGCGCGTGTAGTGACTTACCGACCCCCCATCATACTGCGGAGACTGAGTTTAACTCGGCGGACCTAAAGCGGACCGTTCTTTGCCTGATTAAAGATCTAGAAGCTTATGCTATCAAATGGAACAGACTACCATATCGCTTGTTGTCTCAGGCCCATTGTACTAGGGGAGGTGGGTTATTTTTTGTGAGGATATTTTCACCGCATCAGCCAGTCAAAAAAGCAGTCTTGAAATGCCCAGTTTAATTTCCGGGTGTTCGACGATTACCACTGTATTGTGCCTGACGTCAGCTTGGACGGCCAATAGTCTGCCATTCAGCTGCATCAGACAGTCGCTCTGTTTACACGTTTATCGTAAGGAAAAGAAGAAAGAAAAATCTAAAAGAACATTATATAATTTTTCTATAAAAATAATATTATTTTTTAACTATAAATTACTTCAATACGAAAAACATCGTAAAAAGAAATCCGAGAATTGGGTGAATTCTTTAGAATCTCATAATTTGATAACAAAACTTCAAATAAAAAATACATGTACCCACCATATACCTATACACCTATTATTATAGTATAAAAGAAGTGTAGATATTAAATATAGTCACGTGGCCTAAAGCCAAATGTTTCTCAAATATGGCGGAACTCCGCCTACAACAAAAGTGTACTGATTTTGTGAGAGATGTGGTTTAGCATAGCTTTTAGGACTTATTACATCAAAAAACTATCAGTCGTAGAAAAACTGTCAGGAGCGAAAACATAACTGACACGAAACTTTTCCCCGTACCAAAAGTGACCAACGTACCTAAAGAAGTTTTCACTTAAAAAATAGTCTAGGCTTTTTATAACATTTCAAAATTGACTGCTAACATATGGTACAGGGGTTTCAAGGATCATCTCAGTCGGTCATCACTAAGTACTTAATACCTACCTACGAGTTACTCAATAAAAAAAACAACGTCTTTTTAATTAAAAAGATGATGGGCCTATATCCAGCAGTGGATGTCATGGCTGAAATGATGAGCGCAACAAAGTTACGCGAATCATTTCGATTCGCTTCAATAAATAAAATGTCTGACTGTACTAATCATCAATACAAATAAATAACATTGAAGAGCCAGAATCCAAAAGTTGAAGTTGAAGTGTCTGTTTGTAATGTCAAAATAACCGGTTTTTTTAAACTCTAAAAATAAAATTAAAGAGAGAAAGAACTGAATAATAAGACAAGCAAAATTTATTGAAGGAACAGTTTTTGTATCAGGCAACGTAACAGTTTTAAGCATTGACCATGACAAGGTGCACGCTGATCTCTCTCTATAGGTGTATAATCTAAGGTAAGTAAGTAAAAAATAATCAAATGTCAAAACGATTGTCACTTACCCTCTACCGACAACAAACAAAACCGTTATTCACTTAAAAATAGTATTTAAATACTTAATGTTTAAATGTATCAAAAATAATGAAAGACATTAAATAGGTAGATCTTTACGAGAAAGTATATTTGAAAACGGATACCAAATGCTAGAAAATATAAAGCATGTCGTAAAAACATAATACATATTGAGAAGATGGTATTGGTTGAATTCATATGGACAAATTAAAGGCAAAAGAAATAGAAAGGT
Source organism: Euplagia quadripunctaria (assembly GCA_963859945.1). Lineage (NCBI taxonomy): Eukaryota > Metazoa > Arthropoda > Insecta > Lepidoptera > Erebidae > Euplagia > Euplagia quadripunctaria. Next base: position 16,829,957 of record OY982575.1, on the reverse strand, counting down.
CGCTAACTAAAAGTAGCAATGTGGGCGTTATGGGACCGCACTATGCTACAAAAGAAGTCCCATGCTGTGAGAATACTTACAAATCAAATCTGAAACAAGACCTTAGTCCAAAGCTATTTAGATCCAATACATTGCGGTTCAGAAACAAAGCTGTAGATAAAGACTATAGCAGTATTATAGATGACGCAGAATTTAAAGATAACAACCATTATGATCGATATGTGCCTATAAAATATACAGCTTCCCAACAACTGTTAGAATTGAAATTACAAAGTTCTTTGCTACAAATCCTTCAGCAAGAAATACCAAATGTTAGAAACGTCCCTATCGAATGTACTGATTGTAAAATTCCCCACTGCTTTGATTGTAGTCGTAATTCTTCGATATGTAGTAATAAATCACTACGATCAGTTATTGAAATTGTTAAAGAGTCATCGTTACAGGCGATACCAAAGCCAGTAGCAGCAAAATTAACTCGGAAAGCTGGGTTGGACCATGAAAGAGGAACCAAATGGGAGAGTTACATGACATATGTAAAACCCAGAAAGTGTGATTGTTCTAAAATGAGCAAGAAGCAACTATTTGAGCATTTACCTGCTTACTTGAGAAAAACGTCTAATTACGATGCACCTGAATTACCAAACTATGAAACTTGCCCTGTTACGACACTAAAAACATTGGTGAAAAAAGCAAAGGGTCAAAAAGAAACTGTTCCAATTTTGACTGAAGTATTGTCTGGGGCAAAAGAGATAGCTACTCAATATTCTAATCATGAATTAGAATGTTTATGTAGTTATATTTTTAATGAGAATATACACCAATGCTTCAAAGAACATCAATTAAAAAATGAAGTAGATCCACGGAATGTCAAGAATTCGTTACTGGACAGCTCGATGTCTGGGGCATATCTAACAAAAGAAATCACTACATTCGCTAAGGATAGAGCAATTTCTTTAAGACACTTTATAGAGGAAGCACCCGAAATTAAAGAAATTTTCGAACATAATATTGAGGATTAATTAATTAATTTGTATGCCTGTGAGTAATGTTTCTTTTATACATGGATCGGACATCTCTACATGAAAAAGTAGTATGTGTATAGTGTCTATCGAATGTGCAGGTTTCACATTATAAGAGCAAACAAAGTGCTTCTGAATCCATTAAAAAATCCGTAAATTACGGTCGCTCCGAGGTCGAATTCTATACTAATCTGTGCTAATAGAATAAAACTGCATACCGAGTTATTTTTGTTTGATTGTTTATTTGTTTAAAAGCGCTAATCACTAGAACTATCATTCAGTTTTTATAATAATTTTTGTATTGGATAGAGTATTCATTGAGGAAGGTTATAGGGTATGTAACATCACGCTACGATCTTTAGGAGAGGAGCAGTGACCACAAACGCAGATGAAACTGCGAAGAACGGCTAGTTTGAAATAAACCGTAACCGTATTAACAATGAAGATCAATGAAGAATCAAGAAGAATGAGAAAAATAACTGTTACTACATTATTTTATTGATAGCACTAGACATCGTCAATAGTTAATAAACAAAAAAGTCGAGATATGGAAATCGGTTTACAGAGAAGCAAAACGTACTGAACTGTTTTGTTTCGACATATTTATATTTAAAGCCCAGTCTAATTAGGGTTTCCCCTCGGAATAAGATATAATAAGCTGGCAACTCGTTTAAACCTTTATTTTGGCATTCTATTTATTCTCCAAACTCGATTGCGCACTAATCGTAATCGCACCTTAAGAACAATCGTGAAAGCTCACCTAGGAGGTGATGATACGCATTTCTCGAGTTATTTGTTTGTTTGTTCTTAAAATGATCGCACCTCAAGAACAAACATGAGAAAGATTTTATTGTACATATATATATTGTATTGTAGCGTCGAGTTCGACACTCCAAATGAGTTTTTTTTACTAAAACGCTCAACCACTGCTCGAGCGTTTTAGACCCGACTCGAGTTCCGACTCAAGCGTTTATGAACTGCTCGAGCGCCGACTCGAGCGCTTAAGCGCCGACTCGAGCATTTTTACAACACTAGTTGATGCACTCTAATAATTCTAATAACCCAGTATTATTTGGTTATTCGGCGCCAACTTAATAGTTTTTACATTAGGTGGCAATGATAGCAGGCATTTCTGTACTGCGCCTGAAATAGGAGGGATGCGGGAGAGCTTTTATTCATCCGGACCCCTCCTAACGCCTGCCCGCAAAAGCGCGGACACCACCTCTCAATTAGCCGGCAGCTAGAGATCCCCTCCGATGACTGCAGTGAAGATCCGACGCTGCGTCGCCCAGGCGGAGCAAACCCAGCGTGTGCTGAGCCGAGTCCTCACTGCAGTCGCAGCGGTGACAGGCGGGACTCAATTCCCTTCTAGCGATCGAGTGCAGGTACCTACTTCCCGAAGCAGCCGTGCCCGCAAAGAACCTGCGTGAGTCGGACGGAAAGGGACCGGCTTTAGAGAGGCAGGGAGGGAGGTAGTTTAAAGGAAGAACACGTTCGCTAAGAATGGATTACGGGTTCTATGCGGTTAAATGCTTTTTAATCCTTGTGAATAAAAAAAATAAAAAATTGAATTGTACATGTGAGAACTGTGTAGTCACAAGTATTATGTTACTTTTCTATGTTGATTTTGATTGATTTATGTAAAATTAATAAATAGGGTAGATAGCTGCTGAGATTTTTCTTCACAGGGACGGCTTAAAAGTGGTCAAAAGATAATTGCTTTTTTCGGGTATTTTCTTAATTTAAAAAAATCTTAGTATTTGCAACCTACGTGGTTGCCAAACCGATTTTTTGTTTTGTGTTTTGTGTTTATAGGAAAGAGAAGTCAGCTAAGAATGGGTGCTAAGTGCTAAGTGCTAAGCTATGTTACCGTAAGGTAGTAATACCTATTATTATTTCTCTTTATTAAACTTAAAACTTATAAATTACATTTTTAAATATGTATAAAACAAAATATATATTTAAAAATATAAAAAATAGTAGACCACCGACATCGGGTACAGAGACCAAGACACCGGTGGTTAGGGCTCCAAAGACAGGAACCTCCTCACCATACGGGCCGTGTCGAGGAGAACTGCTTTCTGCATCAGTCCCTTGATCCAGCCGTCTAACGCGAGCCTCTTAAGGTGTTGATCGAGGCTCTTGGCTATTAATCCATGAGCAGATATGACAATCGGAACAATGATCGCCGAATCAACATCCCACATATCGACAACCTCGTGAGACAAATCCAAATATTTTAATTGTTTTTCTTTTTCAACTTTCACGAGGTTCCCGTCATGAGGAACAGCGATATCGATAATCATTGCGCGGTGCTCTAATCGGTCTATCAGCACTATATCAGGCTTATTGGCAACAATAGTTCTGTCAGTGATGATAGATCGATCCCAATACAATGTGGCACGACCATTTTCGAGAACTGGGTCGGGCACATACCTGTAATATGGCACCTCTGAATTCACAAGATTGTATTTAAGGGCAAGTTGTTGATGTACAATCCTGGCCACTTGATTGTGTCTATGCAAATATTCCCCGTTGGCAAGACGAGAACATCCAGAAATAATATGCCTGATAGATTCACCGGGACAGTGGCATGCCCGACAGATGTCCACCGTACCATCTTTCAGAATATATTTCCGATAGTTATTCGTCATAACAACTTCGTCCATAATTGCAAAGACAAAACCTTCGGTTTCTTCGAAAAGATCACCGAACCGTAGCCAAGATGTGGAGGCTTTAAAGTCTACATCAGGCCCATTGAGGGCCCGATAAAAACGACCATGAAGTTCTTTGCCCTTCCATACCTCCCTGCGATCATTAGTACTAAGTACTACAGGCTTGCGCCAGTTCTCTTTAGCCAGAGCGAGCGGAGTGAGTCCGTTGTCCACTGTGACCACATTACGATGCACTCCCACATCAGTATGAAGAAAATATTCTCTAAGGTTGTATATCTCGCGATTGTGTAGGGTCTTAATGTTTAAGAGTCCACGACCCCCAAACTTTCGCGGGATATACAACCTCATTACCGATGAACGTGGGTGGTGCATTCGGAATGCAGTCAGCAGTGTACGAACTCTCCTATCAAGGGCATCTAATTCGGTCTGAGTCCATCTAAGTATACCAAAGGAATTTTCCGCAGCAACTAAAGCTCGCTGAGGTTATTCCTGTTTACAAAAGTGGTGACAGAGACTGTGTCAATAATTATAGAACAATATCTTTACTTCCCACCCTTTCTAAAATTGCAGAAAAGCTAATAAATAAACGCCTTATAAATTACCTTGAATCCTTATTACTTATTACCTTGAAATGTCTTATCTAACTCTCAATTTGGATTTAGAGCAGGTATCTCAACTACAGATGCAGTACATGCACTGATCGATGAGATTGTTTCTAAACTTGACTCCAAAAAGAGAGTAATAGCAATATTCCTGGATATAAAAAAAGCATTTGACACAGTCTCTGTCCCACTCTTGATAAGCAAACTGGAAAGATTAGGAATCCGTGACACGCAGCTTGAATTATTTAAGGATTACCTTTGTAACAGAAAACAAAGAGTGAGAGTTGGTGATGTTGTTAGTGATGACTTACCTACATCCTTCGGCGTACCACAGGGATCTGTACTCGGCCCATCACTATTCCTGACCTTCATTAATGACCTGTGCCACTTACAACTTTCTAATGGTAAAATAGTGACTTTTGCTGATGACACAGCCTTAATTTTCAACGGAGACACTTGGGAATCTACATACACCACCGCCATAAATGGCTTCAATGTTGTATCTTCTTGGCTTCGAGAAAATGGTCTCACACTCAATATGGACAAAACAAAATACATACCATTCTCTATTAAAACCAACTCACCCTCAATAAATGACAACCTGTCTATCATAGCACACTCTTGTTCTCCTAACCATTCCTGTACTTGCGAAGACCTAAAAAAAGCTTCCTACATAAAATACCTTGGCATCATGATAGATGACACCCTTAGCTTCAACCAACACCTTGAACTACTATCAGCTAGGACTCGCAAACTGATTTTCATCTTCAAAAACCTCCGACATGTTTCTGATAAATCTGCCATTAGGATGGTGTACATGGCCTTATGTCAATCCATCTTATCATATGGCATCACTGTATGGGCGGCGCATGTAAGACGAACTTGATAAAAGTTGAGAGAGCCCAAAGAGCAGTACTAAAAGTCAGTCTAACATTGCCTTTTCTGTTCCCCACAAATGATTTGTATAGACTTGCCGATGTTCTAACAGTACGACAACTTTATATTTTAAACACCATTCTCAAGCAACACTCTCTTATCAAATTCAATCCCTTACGCAATCAAAATAAACAGCTCAAACATAAGGTCTGTTTGTCGGATAAACAATGGTCCACTAACTTCTCCAAGAAATATTTTGGCTTTTTAGGAGTATACCTTTATAATAAAATAAATAAGTTGATCACAATTTACCCTCTGACAAAATTTAAATGCAAACAAAATCTCACAGTATGGCTTAAGTCCTTGAATTATGAAGAAACTGAAAATTTACTCAATGTAGGTTTCTAGACAAAAAAGTATTTACATTTCTACCAGAAAACACACACCCACACACACACACACACATACTCACACACACACCCACACACACACACACACACACACACACACACATAAACACTAATACACATCCTCACTACTCATCTAATACATAGTAATAATTGTTACTTACCTGAACCCAATTGTCCAGAGTCTGGAGAGACTGGTAATCTGTCACACAGGTCTCCTAGTACAGATACCAGTCTCTCACATAGATATCTGTAATTGTAATAATCTCTACAACTATTTTAAGTACTACCTTTGTATCTGTGTGAGAGAACAAAACAATAAAGTTATTATTATTATTATTAATACATCAGAACCGGCATGACCCAACCGTTGCAGGCACGCATTTTGTTACCCCCTGATAAAAGACTTTTTCAGGTATTCCTAATGACTGTGATATACCTAGATACTTGTAGCTTTCAGTGGCAGACAGAGATCTGAGTTTTGTTGAATTTGAAAGTTCGACTCCTTCAGATTCTACTATCACGCCTTTCTTTACATGCATGGCTGCACACTTGTCCACACCAAATTCCATCTTGATAGAGTTACTAAAGTTTTCAGTCACCTTCAGTAACGCTGTCAATTGCAAATTAGTGGGGGCAATAAGTTTCAAATCGTCCATGTACAGAAGGTGAGATATAACTCAATCGTCTTTCTGCAACCTATAGCCTAGTCCTGAACCCTCTAACAGCGTACTGAGAGGATTCAAAGCTAGGCAGAACCACAAGGGACTCAAACTATCACCTTGAAATATACCCCGCTCGATCTTTATTGGTACATCGTTTGCCGCCATCTGCCGGCATCCTGGATAGCGAAGTGCCGTTGTCCACTGCCCCATACATGACTTCAAAAAAGTGCAAAGAGTTGTATCAATTTTGTACAACTCTAGCACTCTCAAAAGCCATGTATGTGGAACTGAATCAAAGGCCTTCTTATGGTCTATCCAACATGTCGCCAGATTCTTACGGTGACGACGTACCTGTTGGCTAATGGCCATATCTATGATAACGAGCTCTTTAGTGCCACGGGTCCCGCTTCTACATCCATTCTGAGAAATAGATATGATCGAATTTTTATTTAAATGTGTAGTAATTTTGAATCTCAGAATAGATGTTAGAAGCTTATACATAGTTGGTAGGCATGTAATTGGTCTATAATTTTTGGGATCCATGGCACTACCAGACTTATAGAGTAAGTGGGTTACGCCAGTTGTCAAAAATTGGGGTAACGAGCCGGAGTCCAGTGCTGCTTGGAACTGAGATGCCAAACGAGCATGCGAGCTTCGGAACCATTTAAGCCAAAAGTTGTGCAGTCCGTCTGGTCCAGCCGATTTCCAGTTTGATAATGACTTTACTGCACAACTTACGTCACTTGTGGCTATGGAAATTGGTTCCATTACTTGTATAGACTCGCATGAGCGCCCGACATCTCGTATCCAATCACCTTCTGAATGAGTGACAGGCACCGACCAGATGTTACGCCAAAATGCATTTGTAACATCATCATCTGGGAAATGCCCGTCACTCACACAGGGATCCGATTGTTCCCATTTTCTGTAAACCCACCTCTCATTTCTTTGGAACATACGATTCTGATTATACCGATCTGTTCGCTTTTTGTATCTTCGAATCCTATTTGCCCATGCATAAACTTTCTGCTTTAGAAAGTCTATGCGCTCTGTGACACATGACATATATTGTTGAGGACTAATGTCAGTCCCCAAGAATGCCTGTTTCACAAAGCGCATCACTCTCGGCCGCGTATTACCCGATCTAAAGCAGATTAGCTTACCGATGAGTGTCCTGGCCTCAGCAATACGACGCTCGATTCTGCACTGCCAGGCTGGCACAGCAGGCTTGGGTCGAGTAGTAGCGGTATTTACAGAGAAATGTACTCCAGCTACTCGACATGCTGCGACAGCCGCACAGTAGAGAATAGAGTGTGTATCACTAAGATCTTCGCTATTGTCTAAATAATCATATTATTATTATTATATATATATATATTACAGAAACCTTCTTTATTTTTTTGTCGCTAAGTTTACTTTCTCGCTGTTTTAGTAATCTAATAGTTAGATATTGCCATACCTTATAGTAGACCAATTCATAAAACCACCAACTCTTCAAGTTGGCTGTCAATTTAGTACATAATTATGGGAATAAAATTCAAATCACTACATATTATAAAACAAAGTTCCCCGCCGCGTCTGTCTGTTCGCGATAAACTGAAAAACTACTGAACGGATTCTCATGCGGTTTTCACTAATAGACAGAGTGCTTCACGAGGAAGGTTTAGGTGTATAATTTGTTAAGATTTTGTGTAAATTCTTTGAAATATGTTGATGATTGTTGAAGATGTCTCTGGTACCCGTGCGCAGCCGGGGTGGGTTGCTAGTTTCAAATAAAAAACATGTTCCAACAGAAAGGGTTTTCTATTAATAAGTATTTTAAGCGTAATAATTCGCGTATAACAGCTAGTATGTACTATATAAAACTAACACTAGCACTATATAAAACTAAACTCAAAACCATATATTATTTGAAATTACAATCTTGCCTTTTAAATATTTCTTTAACGTCAGGTGCCTGTTTTATCAATAGCATTAACGAACGTGCGCGTTCCTTTACAAAAGTGTTACGGTCTGTTTTCAGGTGTGATTCTGATATCGTACTGTCAACTACTCGCAACTGGTCTTGTTTGCGTCTCGGAAGCTTTTTAATAAAGTTAAGTAGAGAATCCATAGAAAAGCATATGCATAAGTCTTCAAATTCATGGTCCGAACATTGGGTGCCTATATCCTTCGTTTTAGACGGTGGCTGTGGTGGAGGCGGAGTAGGATCTTTCTTACCTCTCGTTTCTTTAACCAGGCTTTTTAATTTGGTAACAGAACAAATTCTGTAGTTCAGTAATTCAGGGGCATCGTAATAAGACATTTTTCTCATGTAGGTAGGTAAATGTTCTAGCAAATGTTTCTTGGCCGTTTTAGAACACTCACATTTTTTAGATTTAACGTAATTCATGTAACTCTCCCATTTAGGCTCTCTTTCGTGGATTAATTCGGCTTCTCGTGTTGAAAGTTTTTTACCTGAGGGTATTGATGGCAACAAAGGCTGTATTTTTGTTTCAATCTGTGACAATAATGTTTGCTGGCTATGAGAGCTAATTCGGTCACAATCGAAGCAATGGGCTATTTGACAACCAGAACACATGAAATTAACTTTTTGTATGTTTGCTATTTCTTGCTCCAATACTTGCAATAAAGAGCTTTCTAATTTTAACTCTTGCAACTGTTGAGAAGGCGTGTAATTCATAGGTACAGTAAAACTGTAATTCTTGTTATCCTTAAAATCAGCGTCATTCAAAATTTCACCAAGAATGTACCTTTTAATTCTATCTGTAAACTGTTCAAAGTTATCGCAGGCTGCGTATATGCATCGTTTATTAATGACTATAACTGGGAACTGTGAAGCACTGGAGGTACAATGTTTTGGACAGAATTCCTGATTTACTTTTGGTTTGTGATTTTTCTCACAGAAAAGATAAAACGGATGTGGTTTTGGTATGGGTGTGTGGAATTGCTCAAAGTCCAATTCAATCATGCTACAAGTGCTCGGCTGCTCTAAAGCTTCACTAAGCTGTAACAACATTAATGTTTCCATGTTTATAAAAAAATCCGCTTGTTCGGGTAGCATCTTTAGGCAGTACGACACAAACATTTGGAAATTTTTCACGACATGACATACTTTTTTCTTCCATATTTTATTAAATTCTTGTTGCGCCTTATCTTTCTTTTGTGCGAGCCGAACTTCGAAATCTTTACTTACTATGCTCTTTCCCAAAGCTTTAGCTTTTTTGGTGTGCTTATGTTTGCTCAATTCCATTTCTGCTAAACATTCTTGGCGTTCTTTTAACGCAACATATATTTGACAAGCTAAATTTTGGCATTCCAGGTAATTTCTAAGCTTCTCTACAGCGACGTGTTTTTCTAGTTTTATATCATGCAATTTATATCCAAATTTAGTTCGCGCTATTTCTAAACCCCTAATAAATTCTGTTTTCAATCTCTCTTTCTCTTCATTTAGTTTTTGGGTATATCTATCCGTTAGCATTATCGCTTGCTCTTGTAAAAAGTACTCATATTTTGCCTGCATTTTTTGGAATGTTTCTTCTCGAAAACTTTTGATTTTATTTACAGTTGCATCGAACATTAAAGTTTGCAATTTAGTTATGGACGTTGTATATAAAAAGGTGAATTCATTAAAAGCAGTTTTGAGATATTCTGTGTTAAGGTTAGCTTCGGTTTTCGAACATTTATTCCACATCTCATAACTAAGATTTACTACTATTTGATGCCACTCAAGATCACTTTCATGTAACTTTCGGTTACATTCTTCCTTCATCTGACGGTGATATTCGTCTATCAGTATCATTGCAACTTTATCAACGCCATAACAATTCCATTCTCTCATGCATTCCTTTTTAAACGGTTTCATAACTACTCTACCTTGTAATAAGTCCTTTGGTGGAATGAACCAATCTTTACCAGCGCCTTTCATAGGAGGCTCAAGACCTGCGAGTACTTTAAGTTTGGGTATCATGCTTTTAAAATAAACATTTGCTAAAGCAGGCGACATCTTTTTCTTCATTGTTGATTGCGTAGGAACTTGTCCTCTTTCAAGGAAACATTTTCTAAGGTAATAATTTTCATTTAAACTGAACATAGCGATTATATATCAAGTAAGGCTACGCGCTACTAAAATAATGTACCTAATGGTACTTGATTTACTAAATTACAAATCTTATTCCTTTGGTTCAATGGCAATGGTTTAGGTTTCTTCGCATTTCAAATAAGTGTCGTCAAATAATAAAATACATCTCAAAACTGTGGTACATCTTAGAACACCTTTTTACAAAATAACAAATAAATATTATCATTATAAGTGCATCAATGAAAAAATGTTCTAGCGTTATGAAAGTTGACGTTAAAGGCTTTCTTTTTTATGAATAGTCTATTGTAACCTCCTTTGTTGTTATTGTTTGCATAGACATTTGAGTGAGACATTAATTTTTGAGTCGATTGATTACGATTATATAACGATCATCGGATATTACAACAGATATTCAATAGCCACCCTACTCCTCGAGTTTGGCTCTTTACGCTTTACGTGACGCTCTTGTGATAATGGTGCCAGGACGAGTAAGTAGCTATATTAAATTCTTAATGGAGCCGAAAAAGGGTAGTGGTAGAAACTTCTGATTTAGACTCTCTTACGAGACACATACACTTGGTGACGATGTCTGATAATGAAGCTGAAAGTGGTACTCTTCAATGGTTAGTAAGAATATAAAGTTTGAACTCTTTTAGTCTGTTTTAATGAGTCGCAGACATTGCACTTGGTACCGAGGTTGCGAGGGTTTGACAATTTAACCAGGAGGTGAAACTATTTAATATACCTATCTCAGGGTATCAAGGTTTACTGAGTGTAAACCTTTCATGTACTACGTCAGACAAATTAATACATTTATTAGTTAATTAAAGTTACTATAAAATATATTTTGCAATTTAGTCTTAAATTTATTAAGTGAATCACCAAAGATGTCAATGTCAGGATTGCGCTTTTGAATATAATTGTACTGTTGACATTGGCAAAATTGTGGTAACTCCACAAAGCCACAAACCAAAAGTTGAAGTTATAATTGTACTGATTGAGAACTCTATTAACAGGCGATTGCAGACCATAAAACGCAGATATTTTGACGTGAGAATTTTCGATTGAAAATTAAGGTGCTTTTTCGATATTAACTCAAAATAAGGTAAAAAAATAAATATTTTAAATAAAAAAAATGACAGTGTGTTTGGGACATAAAAAGGAAAGTTTTCACTAAATTTCGTGAAATTTTTTTATTTTTGTAAAAGATAAAAATAAAAAACAAAAAACTTGGTCATTTGAATTTTTCACATAAATTTTTAGGTTATGTGAAAAAAGTATTAATACAAAAGTTGTAGATCTTTTTATTACCTACAACTTTTCCATTTAACTTTTTTCCACAGGACTTGTAGTTTTGCCGGAACAGAATCGAGAACAGTTTTTTACCCTTAAAAACTCACTTCCTTCCACTTCCTGACCTCAGATTGCCCATAAATAATTTTTCCTTTCATTTTTGTTATATTCTCTTCCTTTTCCAATGGGTTTCATCCTACTATTATTTTTTTATGGTTTCAAAAATTATCGACTCTGGTCTAAAAGGTACCCTACCTTTTCCAAAAGAAAACTGCACTGAGAAACAGGGGGATATAATTTGAAAACAATATAAATAGGTATTTGATTTCTATTTATATTCGCATTAGCATTGACCTTCTGTTTCGGTCATTCATTAGTTCCGGTATCTTCATTAGAAAAAATATTAAAAAATAGATACCTAAATAAACAAATGATTAGCTGATGTCGTAAATTATTTGAATTTCAAATATATTTTTTTATCTTAAAGTAAGTATTAACTTTTCTTATTCCATTAATCGATTTCGACCAGATAGCTAAATAGTGATTATTAAAACGAAACGGTTCGGCCTTTGTGTCAGCTGTCAGCGTAGGCATCGAGTGAATAGCAATGTGAATGATCCCGGATCTTATATTAATTATCTCTTCAGTTCCTCCACCAATTATTTTAATGGGTGACTTTAACGATAAGAGCAATCATTACTGCTCTTAGCTTTAACGCCTACCACTCATGTTAAAGCTCTTGTCATGATGACCCCTTTGGTCGTTCTCTTCTAGAAATTCTGGATGACTCAAATCTCTGTGTTATTAATCATGGTTCTCCCACTAGAAGAGTTCTCCCTTCTCAAAACCCCAAATCGGTGGTTGATCTTGCTATTTGTTCAGGATCTTTGGCTTCTACTGTTTCTTGGAATATTCTACCCCATTCTCACGGTAGTGATCATTTTCCCATTCTTATTTCGATATCTAACAGGGTCTCTCCCATGCGTAGCATTAACCCTACCTTCAAGTATAGGATAGTGGAATCTAACTGGCCTTCATTTGCTTCTTCCCTTGAGATTAAACTAGAGGTTCTTCCTTCTCCGGATGTTAATAACCAATTAGACTGTTACAATAATTTCGTTAATTGTTTTATTTCAAGTGCTGAATAACCCCTCAACCTGGCTTGAATCTTTTTCTGACAAACTGGCTCCTCCTTCAGTCCCAAACTCAGACTGCTTTCCTTCTCTAACTCTTCCTATTCCACCTCAAAACTGTTTTGACCAAGTATTCTCATTTCCGAGTCAACCGGCGCTAGATTGTCTTCTGGATTCTTCTCCTGCAATAGATGGAATCCCTTACTCTTTCCTAAAATATGCTTCCGATAAAAGCAAAGAATATTTCTTAAACCTAATAAACTTTTTATACATCTGATTCTGTTCCCCAGGCATGGAAAATCAAATCGCGATCCCCATTCTTAATAGTTATAGACCTATAGCTTTGTCTTCTATCTAACACATGATAAAACACCGTCTTGAATGGTTTGTGGACAACAGAAAATTGTTAGTTAAATCCCAATATGGATTTAGAAAAGGTAGAAGCAAGATGGATAATCTTGGTTTATTAACCTCTGACATTCGATCCTCTTTTTTGATAAGGAACTTAATAGGAGCTTTTATTGATATTTCGTCAGCCTATGATAGCGTCCTAATTTCACTGCTCAAAGATAAACTCATTTACCAACTCAATATTCCAGAACAATTAGTTTGTTTTACTTGTAATTTATTTTTAGAAAGATCCATCTCTATTAAAAGTGGGGACTTATCCCAGGATGATTTAGAAGGGCTTACCTCAAGACTCGGTGCTAAGCCACCTCTTATATAGTCTATACACTTATGACCTAGAGCTGTCGATAGGCCCCTATGCTCAAATTCTCCAATACACTGACGATCTAGTATTATATGATTCTAATAAATCTCTTAAGGTAGCGGTTGACCAGTTGTCGACTGCATTCAATTACTTATCAGAGTGGCTAAATCGACACGGTTTTTCTTTATCCTCTAAAAGTTCGATTGATTGTTTACCAAAAAACGAACGATTCCCCAAGTTGATTTATTTGTATATATATGGTAAAGACATTCCGCAGGATAACAAAGTCAAATTCCGCGGAATTTGGTTAGATTCCAGGTTGACAGGTAGCATCCATACCGATTACGTTGTACAAAAATGCGAGAGAAACATTAATGTTCTTCGTTCCGTATATTTTTTAAACTTGTTCAAAATTCAGTTCACCATCTCTTTACAAAACTAGACCAGTTATCCAACTTATTTAATGCCCACTATAATAAGAGCATCTCCTGTCTTCTTCTAGCTTACCCGCAATTCTCCCGTCTCCCTAATCCTCTCTTCCAAAACTCCGTTTTACCTCTTTTTTCTACACCCTATGAAGCGTTGGTATTGTAGCCCAACATTATACTGGACTTGAAAATCAACAAATCCTCAATTGAAGTAAATAGACTTTTTATTGATAAAGTTACCTCCAATTACAACATAATAATTCCATAATAATTGGCGCATAATTTTTACAGAAGCTTCTAAATCCTCAGTCAGTGGCCCAGTTGGTGTTGCTGTCTGTATTCCTTCTACTAGTATAATCTTAAACTATAAATGCCCAGCTACTTCTTCGGTCTTCACAGTCGAATCTATTGCCATCTTGGAAGCTATTTCCTTTATAAAATCTCATAATTTAAACAATAGCATCATTTTTACAGATTCCAAAAGCTGCCTTCAGTCTATTCTTTCAAACCCTTTTCGAAATCATTAAATCGAAATCGTATTCCGATATCCTTAAAAGTAGTTAGGCTGAATTTAAACGTTGGCCTGGATTCCTGGACACTCAGGGATTTCAGAACATAAATCTGCAGATTCATGTGCTAAAAACGCTATCTATACCGGTTCTCTTGACCATTCGGAAATATATTCGTATGATATTTGTTTATCCTTAAAATCGTAGTTGTTTGACTCTTGGTCTAGGATGTGGCCAGGGTCGAAAACTATAAGAGGCAAATTTTATGGTGATATACAACCAGAAATACCACTAAAACCCTGGTTTGCCAAATTTACCAAAATTAAATAAAAGTACCGTCTCTACAATTTGTCGATTAAGACTAAATCATTCACGCTCCCGGTATTTTTATTAAAACTTAGAATAAGTGATAGCTCTATTTGCGAATGTGGCCTTGATGAGGGAAATGTGGACCATATATGTTTTAGCTGTCCTAAGACAAGGTTCCATAATTATGATATTATTCCTTCTCATATTCCTCGCCCCACGTCCCGTAAATTGATCCTATCACTCGTTTTCACCCCTTTTGTATAGACATTAGACCAGTATATTAATGTCAATAAAATTAAGTTGTAGTTTTGAGGTGTGTTCCATCACAGTCCATATTAACAGGCCTCAGGTGTACCCTTAGAAGGAAATCCCTGTGTACCCTGGCAGACTTGGCCGCCTGTTAAACAACAGGCGACCCCACTGTGTTGTGGGGGATTTTGTCCCCTATCAGTAAGTAAGGCACGCGCGGAACACGGCGCCACCGTCTCGGGCCTGCTTCTGCTAGGGCGCCGGATAACCCTGTCCGTCGCCCCCAGGCAAGCGCTCATGGAGGCCGGAGATCCACTTGTTCTCTCCGGCGCCTGGTGCGCCTTCTGCGGGATGGGAGAGTACTAGTTCTCTCCCGTTCCCTTTCCGCCGCCTCCTTGGCATACATTACCTCCTCGCAAAACGAGGCGGCGGAATTCCACGCTCTCTCGCTCTGGACCATGGACATAATCATGGTCTCCAGCGAGAAGCTACCCATACCTATGGCCGTCGCGAGGTCTTGAGGTCATAACATAACAAATTATTTGTTTTTGTTTATTTTTAATTATATTTATTTTATTTACGTAACTGGCTGTCTTATTTATGTTTGATTATGCCTTTAAAAGTTTACAATTATAACAATTATTCTCCAGTCCCTACATCTTTACAAATTCTCTTTGACTCTACCATACCTCTACATAAAATCTTTGGACAACTTGTCTTCCGGATACCTGACATCGCCTGACATTGTTAAAATTGTGGTAGCTCCACAAGCCATTAATCAAAAGTTGAAATTGAAACAATGTGAATAGGCGTTGTTTTAACATTTTACTGTGTAAATGAACATATTAACGTAAATTATTTAAACACGAATATTTCGTTTTGCTAATCGGAATCCAACGTATGTTACGAGCAATAGAATATATACATATATGGTAGTTTTTATCAATGAAGTTGGTAGTTTTTGAATCAATGAAAATGGTAGTTTAGGTTATTCTCGATTTTATTAAATTCTTAAAAAGGTCGGGTTTTACTTGTAAAAAAAACAGTTGTGCGTGTTAGTATATTAAATGTAGTTCATGAAAAACTAAGTTTGGTTGTGTTACAACTCGGTAGGTACAGGATTTCATACATTTATGAGCATTGCCCTTTGGATAGCCGCTCGTCATATCATGGTTTTCTATGAGAGAATCCGATACACAAGAATAAAATACTTATGGTAAAGGCTTGCTGAATACCTTCAATTCATCACACGGCATTATAGCAAATTCATGATGGCTGATATTAGGGCTAATATTTTTAAAGATAACAGTGTTTCTTCTCAGAAATCCGAACATTTGGGCTGTTTTTTTAACAATTTTGTCAACGTGTAATGTGAAAATTAACTTTGTATATAATGATAACGCCCAAATCACAGATTTTGTTGACTTCGCTTAAATATATTCCGTGAATCTCGTTTTTGTAACACGTGGTTCTTTTTTGCGGGTAAACTAAATATTAAAACTTTTATTTATATTGAGCTGGTGTAAGACAAACTGGATACAAGGTCTCGGATGAGCACTAAAATGTCATTATTTGTCGAGCTTAAACTTTACCGAAAATCTAAGATGAATTTAATAAAATCTCACGACTGGTGTCTAATATTTCACCAACCTAATCCAAGACGATCTTAATGAAACCTTAGACTGGTGAGCCAAGCTTCGGCACGTATGGGTCGGCTCGGCTGGAGTGATACCACGGCCTCACAGAAAACCGGCAGTGAAGCAATGTTGTATTGCTTTTCGCCGAGTGAGTGAGATTACCGGAGGTTTTAACCCTTCCCCCCCTCACCCCCTCGTTCTCCTTTCCCCTACTCCTACCTTAAAGGCCCGGCAACGCACTTGTGACTCTTGAGTTACAGGTGCCCATGGGCGGCGGCAGTCATTTACCATCAGGTGACCCGTCTGCTCGTTTGCCCAAAAAAAATTCATGAACATCGGTTGATTAGTTAAGACGCGAACGATTTGTTTACGGCATTTTACTGCTTGTTAGGGTAACTATATAATTTCTGTACAAGCACTTCCGTATCCGTGGCCAGTACTCGGAAATTTTACTTTCCATATAGCGTTCGGTTCTCCGGACTAAATCGCCTGCCCATTGCAACTTTAGCTGGCAATAAGGCAATAATTTGTTAGTTATGCCTCATGGTTTAGATACTAATTAAAATTCTATTAACAGGTGTAAAAATTGTATACAAACTATACAAAAGAATTACAATCACTTCTCTTAAATATTTCGTGAATTTCACATGATTGCATCAGCCGCCGTAAAGAAAGAATTCTTGCTTCTACAAAAGATTGGCTTCTCTTTACCAAGAACGAGGGTGATTCTGAATCGCCTAACAAATTGAATGTATCGTTGCCACACGATGAATCTGATAGTGAATGACAAGGTAGTGAACCATTTAAAATATTTCCAAAATCCTCATTTGTAAAGCAAGAGCATAAATGTTTGTACTCAAAATCAATATATTGACATGCCACTTCTTTAGTTTTTGGTTCAGTTGGGACTTTTGGTCTCGAAGTACATTTTTCCCCCTTTGCTATTTTGATCAATGTTTTTAGTTCAAATGCAGAACACGGTTTATAGTTAAGCAATTCAGGGGCATCGTAGTAAGACATTTTTCTCATGTACGCTGGTAGTTGCTCTAGTAAATGCTTCTTCGCCATTTTAGAACAATCACATTTTTTTGGTTGGACGAATTTCAAGTAACTCTCCCAGTTAGAACCTCTTGTGCAAGCCAACTCTTCTTGTCGTGTCAAAAAGATAGAATCTAATGAAGGTAAGCTTTCAGTTTTAATTTGTGACTGTACCGATTTTGGAGAATGAGGGACACTGCGGTTACATTCGTAACAATGAGGAATTTGACAAACAGGACATGCGAAAGATACATTTTGTATATTTGCTATCTCCTGCTCTAACACTTGCATCATAGAGCTTTTCAATTTTAACTCTTGTAACTGTTGAGATGCTGCATACTTTACAGGTTTAGCAAAATCATAATTGTAGTCCTCAAAATTGGCCTCGTTTAAAATGTTGCCGTCAAGGTAGTCTTTTATTTTGTCTGTGAACTGTTCGAAGTTGTCGCAATCCCCGTATATGCAGCGTTTATTAATGACTATAACCGGGAACTGTGACGCACTTGAGGTACAATGTTTTCGACATAATTCTTTATGTAGATGTGGTGTGTTTTTTTTTTCGCAGAAAAGATAGAAAGGATGAGGGTTTGGTTTGGGTGCGTGGAATCGTTCAAAGTCTAATTGAAAAATACTATCCACCCTGGGATCCTCTATTGATTCATTAAGCTGTATCAACATTAATTTTTCCATGTTAATGAAGAAATCAGCTTGTTCTGGCATCGCCTTTAGACAGTACATTATAAACATTTGAAAGTATTTCACCACATGACAAACTTTTTTCTGCCAAATTTTAATAAAGTCAGCTTGTTTTTTTTCTTTCTGTTCTGCGTGATGTATATGTAAACCTTTAGTCTCTATTTGCTCAGTCAAAGTCTTATTTTTTTTGCTGTATTTATTTTTGACCGACTCCATTTCCTTTAAACACTCTTGTCGTTCTTTCAATGCAACGTAGACTTGGCAACCTCTTTTTTGGCATTCCAGGAAATGTCTCAGTTTCTCGACAGCTACATGTTTCTCAAGATTAACATCATGCAACTTATTACGAAATGCGGCACGTTTTTTCTCCAAGTCTTGAACGAAATTGCCTTTTAGATTTTCTTTTTCTTCTGAAAGTTTTTTGGCATATTCATTAGTTATTTGAGCTGCCTGCTTCTGTAACAAATTTTCAAACTTCATTTGCATCCTCTGAAGTGCCTTGTATCGAGTCTCTTTAATTCTTTTTATAGCAGCGTCTGCCATAAGTTCTTCAAGCTTTGTTATAGACGTAGTATATAAAATAGTAAAATCTGAATAAGCTTTTGTAATATATTCCGTCACAGCAATACTTTCTTTTGCAGCACAATTTTGCCAATGCACTTGACATTCATTTGTCACGGTGAGTTTCCCCTGCTCATCTTTGTCGTGTAGTGCTTGTAATGTTTCCGATACCATTCGAGCACGATAAGCTACCATCATTCTCATTGCAATTTCGTCCATTCCACACCAACTTAATCGTGTCAAATATTCCGCATTTAACGGTTTCAAGACCACTCTACCTTGTAACACATCTTTTGGCGGTACATACCAGCAACCACCACCCCCTTTCAAGGGAGGTTCCAGCCCAGCAACAACTTTAAGTTTTTGGTCCATAGACTTGAAATAAACATCAGCAAGGGCCGGCTTCATATATTTCTTCATTAAACTAATGGTGGGGACATGGTTTCCTTTTAAATAACATTCTCTTGAGAGACGATTATCGGTCATTTTGAAAATAATTATACAAAAATATATTGTAAATATAATATAAAATAACTTTTATAAAATAAACGTCAATTATAAAAGTTTATAATGTGATGAAAATGACAAAGTTATCAATGTCAACTTCAATTTCTATGAGTGACAGTGAGCCGATGACGGGTTTGTAGAAAAGAGGTCAGTTTATGGTCAGACGCAACTAAATAAAATAGTAAATACTAGAAATGAAAAAGATATCCTGCAACTATCCGGTATGTGGCCTAAATTACCTATTCGGCCAGATACCGGATATTAAAATTACCAATTTCTCTGTATTAAAAAGAAATAAACGGTTTCGCTTGTCTTCATAGAGGAGGCCAGCTTTAGAAAAGTCTTCCGCTGTATTCTGACCAACTTGGTTAAGTACGAGTATTGTGTGGCATTACTTAGGTAGATAATTGGACTGGTGGACACAAAGAGGAATGCAGATATTTAAGAGCAGAGTTTCTTGAAAGGAGACTCAATGACTAAAATTGAAAAGGGTACGGTGAAGTGGTTAGGATGAGTGCAGAATGAATGACATAACAAGTCGGTATATAAAGAGAATGTTTGTGTGAATTCCGGTAGGTTTCCGGTAGGTCCACCACGCAGAACATACTATGATCAAATTGATTATGTGATGGGAGATTGTGTGAATTAGTAATGATGGTAGAGGAAACTCATGAAGTATGTAAGGATAGAAACAAGTGGTGGACAGACTCAGTTTCTAACAAAACTGCGTTTTTCTCTGGATCACGAGACTGATTACTGTTGTTTTCATTTGCCACCTTGTTAGTGCAATCGCAAAACCTGTTGTAAGTTTCACGAGATCCATTTGACTCGGACTCCTCATTTTTACTTTTTTAGCCGGTCGTAAAGATTAGCTGCTACTGTAGGACTCGTTGCTATATATTTTTTTAAATTCCAATGTCTGTTGAGCTCATTCAGCCTTAAGACAAAAGATGAGGGGTTCGTCGTTTGTCTTACATCTTGCGTGGAGTAGGTAGACTGACTTAACGAGTTATAATGATTTTCTAATTTCGCTTTATGGCCCTCATGAGTTGTAAACCAAGAGTACTTTGCTCAATATTATCTTTACCTATTGTTTTTAAGGCAGCAACGTGTGGCAATTTGCAATGTTCGGCCCTAAATCCGGCCTCGAGGTTAGCTGGATACCCGGTAAAAGAGCTATCCGTTCGATCTCCTAGTAAATACCCTATACGGTAAAACTTTCATTATACTCGTTTTTATTATCATTCGTTTTCATTGTCATTATACGCGCGCTGCTCGTGCTTATGAGATCTATTTTTACAAACTTTTAATTAACTTGCAATGTTTGTATGTATGTATGCGTGTTCGGCACGAATGTTGGAAGCTAAATTAGAACCACTTCCCGATGTCCGATTGGGCTCAAATTTGGTGTACATATGTATCTTCGGTGACAAAACAATAACATTCTCTTCCTTCCTACCTTCTGGACCAATCCATGTGGTTACGCTTTTAGTTCATCCCTGATCTCGAAGTCGTGCGATATGTCCAGCCCACTTCTATGTGCTAAGCCATCTGTTGCTTTGGTACATTTTCTTAATTTAGAATGTCTTATCTTTTGTATTTTTGAAGATATACTTCTTTTGGCGCGTTAGGGAAAAACACAGGCACACCGTCACTAAAAACCGACATCCTAAAGTTAGCTAGTCAATATTTTACTTAGTTTTCAAAAAAAGTTACCAACTTCACGATATTTATTCAATTGTTTCTTAACCTACAACACGTGTTTTGTATCAATATAATATACATAAATATATATTTTTTCAAATAATATACCGTAGTGACTGATATTTGTTAACAATTTATTGATTTAAAGATAATTTCCTGTGATTATAAATGTAGGTAATGTGTAGGGTGTAAGTAAATTTTATTTAACTAGATAATGGGTTAAAATAAAACTTTCAATGTATTAAATTTTTTTTTTCTATTATTAGTGTCGTTTTTGTCGTTCTATTCCTCGTTGGCAAGTAATAATTTTGTTCTTAACATTTTTGTTGAATTTCCAGGTTTGTGTCCAATTTTCCAATTCAGATTTCCATGTCATATTAATTTTAAACTCCAATATTTGTTCTATGTGAGTTGTGTTCTACGCTCAACCTCCTGGTCGTTGTTTTTGTGCTCAAAGCTCGCAGGTGTTTGTACTGGTCCGTATATCTAAGCAGCTCTCTACCAATATATATTGTTTTCTTAGTGCTATTAGTCATCAACATTGTTTTGGTGAGATTCATCTGTAACTTACTTCTTGTTTACTTGCTTGGTTAAGTAACTTCTGGCCCTGTCTCTGATAGCAGCACTAAATCATCAGCAAATCGTAGGTGGTTCAGGTACCTGTTTTCAATTTTGATTCCGCGTTTAGTCCAGTCGAGTTTGGCTAATTATAGATTGCAATATCGCTATAAATAACACTGGTGATAATGGGTCTCCCTGTCTTACACCTCTTTTGACCGGAAACCATGGGCGAACTGTTTCTAGTTTTACTCTGCTCCTACTATTACTATAGATACTTTTGATTATTTGTATGTATTCTTTTTCCACTTTATGTGTTGTCAGTCTCCCATATGCTTTCGTGCGAAATAAAGACGAATGCTTTTTGATAGTCAATATATGCAATGTAGAGTGGTCTTCTTTTCTCTTAGAATTTCTCGATTAAGAGCTCTATGGTGTGTATAAGGTTGATCGTTGAATAAACATTCTGAATCCGGCTTGTTCATCTGGTGGACTTTTTTCTAATGTAGAGCTTATTCTTTTATTTACGATTGAGGAGAAGAGCTTGTAAATGCACGGTAATAAATTTATCGGTTTGTAGTTATCTATATTATTTGGATCGCCTTTTTGTAGATTAAAATTATGTTGGATTCTGACCATTGGGCGGGTCTCTACAGTTTTAATAATATCGTTGAACAAATGTGTTAAAGGTACGACGAGCGATCGGGAGGCTACTTTTAAAATGTCGTTGGTGATGTTGTCTGAGCCAGGGCTTTTCTGGTTCAGTAGTTTCATTGCCCGTATACTACGCTTTATTCTTTATCTATACTTATAATAAATCAGTAACAGGATGAATTCCTTGGCTTTATGTAATATATTTTTATAAATATGTAAATAATAATTGTAAAACTAACTTTTAAACTTTCGCGTTCCATGATATAATTATATAATGTCTATAATAATCATGTTAATTCCCGTATAAGTACATAATTATAATAATTGTAATAGATACTCAAGTAATTACTAAAACTCTGTATCAAATAGCAGAGCGTATCACATCGAAATAAATTCTCATGGAGGGTGGTTAACTTTCCATGGAAAAAAAAAAACAGGATAAATTCTGTACATTGAATATATTTAAAAAAAATCAACTGAGGGGCATTAAGATATCGATACTGATGAAAAATATATGCGATTTAAATATTTTTTGTCTGTCTGTCTGTCTGTTTGTATGTTCACGATAAACTCAAAAGTTATTGAAGGATAAGCTTGAAACTTAGTATGATAATATTTTGATTTATAATTATTATATATTTATAAATACAGTTATAGAACAAAAAGATCCAAACTTTTAAACTTTCGCGTTCCTAATAATATAATTATGTTGACTGGAATTAACGGATCACGTATTTAAAAAGTATTAAATGCATGGCAGACACTATCGCCAAAAAAATTACATCTAAGCTGAAATATTGTCAGGTAACCGGTGAAGTTTTCTTTTTACATTTTCAGACTATTTATTTTCCGTTCGGTTACAGTAGTGTGAAATCTTATGTTACACCGTGACTAAACAAAGCTCGGGGGTGGACCTTAGTACTGACTGTGAGTAATCTGTTAGGTATACCTACCGAGGAGGCTCATAGTTTCTAGGAAGCGGCACTGATTGACTGACTACAGCAAGAGTCTCCCAATTGGTCGAATCGAGACGTTAGGTCGTCACAGTTGTTTTATGGTGACGGTGTGGATTCGGTAGAAAAACTTCCAGGCGGAACCTTTTCACTCGCGCTCTCATGCGTACGCTAAGAGTGGCCGTGGGTGTATGAGACGAGTTTTATATCTTTCACCCGAAGCAGTCTCCCGTGAAGGGGGTGTCTGGACAGTTGCCACCCGCGAGCCAGCGCTGGGTGGATCATTGGAGGCAAAACGTCGCTGTACCGACGGTCAACTCATAACCGGCACTGTGAGGCACAAAGTGTGGTTTTAGTCGGTTTAAGCCTGATATACGGCCTCACCGATAGCCCGGTGAGGTGAGCCTCCACAGGAAAAACAAATGGGTAATGTTACCACGGTAAAATTATGTCGTTATTTCACGTGTAAGCAACCAAAACAACCTTTCTTGTACGCTCCAGGTTGTTTCACCGCCAATACAGTATAAAAATTCCTGCCTGGAGAAAGAGGTGCAATGCCTAATAAGCGACAATTTGCTGTTTTCCGAAAAAAATGCGAACGAAGTCGCGGGCACAGCTAGTAAGGAATAAGGAACTTATATTTTTCTATAAATCTGAAATCGATCAATTTCGACGCGCAGTCACCGTGCGACACAAGCTCTAAACACCGAATCTGCTGTCCAGCAAGCGTATACATGATCAAACACGCACGACGCACGCTCTGACGTACGACCGCGTTTAGGGACACGAAAGAAGAATCGATACTTTGTGGCATCGAGTATTTTGCCTTTCGAAACGGATACTTTGTATTCGATACTTTTACTCAATGAGTACTTTTTCACAGGTATCGTATCGAATAAATCTTAGAAATTACCTACTTATTTTATTATTATTCCTCGTTTTGATATGTTTTATATATTATCTATTTAAAACTTTCCGGCTAATGTTTATGGCAACGCCATCTATTTCAATCATGTCGAACCTTTTAAAATAGCTGATAGTGATTCTGCTCTCGAAATAACATACGAATTCTGGAGTCATCATAAGAAATTGGTTCTTACGAAAAAACGAGTTATTCATTACAGTCTGAAAATAAGGATGAAATGAGCCATTCCTTATCTGCACAAGTTTCACCACTTTCCTTAGAACCTTTGAACAATGGAAAGATATGGAAGTTGTTTTCCCAAAATTATACAAGTTGGCACGAGAATATTTATCAATTCCTCCGACACCGACTTCAGTCCTCTCAGAAGTATCTCTCAGAATCTCTAAGGCAGTAAGTACCGGCCGCTAAAACGGCTCGATAAACTTCTACTTTTAAGCGATTGTACGGAGGAGGAATGGGAAATTTAATTGTGTGCCTAATGTGATAAAGTATAATAGTATTTAGTACTGGAAAGCCGTTTAAATTGCGTGTTTCAAATTCGCGCATAACTGTGTAATGATGTACACTATCGCGAGGTTAGACATTTAGTCTATACACGTGTGGTTAGAAGCGTCACTATAAATAAAACGGTTTTATGAACGGTAAAAAAACAAGAGAATAAAGGTCAAAAATAATTTTTATTTATACAAAATTATAAATACTATTTTCGCTTAATTATAAATTCAGTTCTGCTTACACCTAAGTAACTTCTCCAACAGCCATCTGTTGTAACAACGTCATGACATGACAAAATCGTTCTTTGATTTCAGAAGCAGAGCGGTGTGGCAGCAGTTCTCTTATGCGGCCAAACACCTGTTCAGACCCAGCCTCCCCTTTTAGCACTTGTAACATGGTTTTATCCTCATCCCTCGTCCAACTATTGCTTTTCCCAACTTTCTTAGGTTCAACAATGATAGGAATCTCAATCTTCGGTTGTTTAGACTTCGAACCTTCGTCTTTCTTCTGAACAGTGTGACCTTTGTTATCCTTTCTCTCTCTCTTTTGTATATTGTCTTTGCTTTCGTGTTCCTTTTTTAAACTTTTAGTTTTATTGGTAGTTTGAGACTTTTTGCTTGTTTTTGGACTCAAAAGGTTAACAGTGCAGTCTTTATGTTTTGTGTTATCGTTAACGTCTTTGATATTTTTCGTGGGAGACTTGTTTAATTGTTTCTTGGCTTTTTTCGGTGGGATTTTGGGGTTGTTCTTGGCGTTACGTTTGGGAGAGGCTCGTTCGTCTTCGGAGTCAGGCGGGGAGAGGTGTGTGTGTGTGGGCGCGAGACGTCGCGCATGCACCCGGTACGGCTCCTTGCTGTAGGGGTATGTGACGCATGCAGACCGCAAGAGTCTGCCGTGTTGAAGGAACACTCGCCCGTGGAGGTACTGTGGAAATAATTACCTTTAACTCTTTTGGCACTAAACCTATTAACACTAGGTGTAAAAGTTCATAAGATGTACTTTTTTAAGGATTTTATTCTACGTCTACATCAGACATATGGCTCAATTCGTAATGCATTTAACGGAATTCGTTAATCGAAACATTGACATCTGTTAATCAACTAATACGATAGTCAATCGAAAGCGTTTATTCTAGTCAATTATGTGAGAATACAGCCAAACGAATATTATTTATACTAGTCGGTGTACGAAGACCGGCTGCAGTTATATTAGGCCAAACCTAATACGATAGTTGACTGTCAAGTCAGAGTCGAGGGCCCCATCCGATGAAGCCACGGGCCTCAGATAGTTACGCCACTGCGTGTGAAGCCGGGGTGGGTTACTAGTGAGTTTATAAATTACACAATTGTATAAGTCGCGCTTGTTAAGTAGCAATGTTGATGTTTGGTACCGGTAATGTACTAGTCGTGCAACGATTAAGGACCATCAAACACAAAGCAGAGGTTTGCAGCATTGAAATTATACAAAATACTGGCTTCTGGCTTCCTGGAAACGAATGGCGCTAGGAGTCGTAGAGCCAATTTCACAAATGATCATTGTTATAATAAGTACATGAATTTCATAAAATAATAGGTCGGGGAAAAAGTCTTCGTATTTTTAACCGACAAAAAAAGGAGGTTCTCATTTCGACCGTATATATATATTTTTTTTTTATGTATATTCAGCCCTCTCTCCGTTATTTATGAACCGATTTTGATTATTCTTCTTTTGTTAGATAGGGTATAACTAAAAGGATGGTCCCATGTCAAGGAAGTCAGGATCTGATAATGGGATCCTGATAAAATTGAGAGAAACCCTCGACCCCCTGTTTTTGTGTTTAGAAATTATCACATTATGCAAGCATGTTCTTGCCCAATTTGGGTGGACCCAGCGTCGCTACGAGACGGCTCTACACGGGGGTTGTCCGGTTAATGGCACTTTACGGTGCGCCGGTGTGGGCGGAGGCTCTGACCGCCCAGAATAGGGCGCGCCTCTGGCGCCCTCAAAGGGTTATATCGGTTAGAGCCATACGCGGATACCGCACCGTATCGACGGAGGCGGCGTGCGCGTTGACCGGGACACCTCCGTGGGATTTGGAGGCGGAAGTGCTCGCCGAAGTATATCGGCGAACGTCTGAGTTCCGGGCGGGAAGCGGCAGTCGGCCCCCGCCCGAAGAGGTACGCGAATGGCGTGAGGCCGCTCGCCAAACCACCACGGCTCGTTGGTCGTCACGGCTGGAGGCTCCATGTGCTGGCTTTGCCGCCGTGGAGGCGCTCCAGCCGGTCATCGTCGAGTGGGCAGGGCGGCAGCACAGGACCCTTTCCTTCCGACTGACGCAGGTTCTTTCCGGGCACGGCTGCTTCGGGAAGAACCTGCACTCGG
Organism: Euplagia quadripunctaria; assembly: GCA_963859945.1. NCBI lineage: Eukaryota > Metazoa > Arthropoda > Insecta > Lepidoptera > Erebidae > Euplagia > Euplagia quadripunctaria. Next base: position 16,802,910 of record OY982575.1, on the reverse strand, counting down.
TCGCTATGAGGGAATTGAGTGCCACCTGTCACCACTGCGACTGCAGTGAGGACTCGGCTCAGCACACGCTGGCGGTTTGCCCCAGTTGAGTAGCGCAGCGTCGGGCTCTCACTGCAGTCATCGGAGAGGATCTGTCGCTACCGGCTGTCATACGCTCTATGGCCGGTAGCGACAGGAATTTTACCGCGGTCGCAACCTTCTGTGAGGAAGTCATCTCGCAGAACGCGGCGGCGGAAAGGGTCCGGGAGGACGACCTGCACTCGGACTTAATTCGCCGCCGGCGAACCGGGCAGCGGAGGCGCGCTTACCAGCGCCTCATGCCGCCCTGAGTGTGGCCGCGGGTCGTCGCCTAATTGAGAGGTTTTTTACCCAAAGGTGATGCCCGCGCGTTTGCGATCCTATTAAATTAAAATACTAACCATTGTGTCTAGACTCTCCTTGGCATCTAACTTCTTTTTGTTATCACTCTCGTCCTGGAACTCCCACACATCATAACCTTTATCACACGTGAGAAAGCTCTCGTTTATAATGTCAGTTCCGGTCTCGTACAAACTGCAAAATGATAAAAACCAAGTTCATATAAAGAAAGAAGTTCTTTGCCATAGAAAGAGTTTCTTTGCCAGTATTCTTCTCATAAGGCTCTACACATTTTGTACACAATCCAGTACTCGGTACTCGTAGTCGGTTTTTTATTTCTGTTGCTTAAATAACAGATTTTTTTTATATTATGTATTATATTTTTTACACATATGCTTCCGCATCCTCTTCTGTTTCTATTGCAGCTGTTAGAAACTTACTCCCGCTTTGCTTACGTTATGACCATGACCCATCGCATAATATTTTGGTGACTCAAGTGCAACACAATGCCAGAGTAAAAGCTGCTCATGATGCCCTTCACATAATCGTGATCATAATATCTTTGGCAGCAACGCCCTATCGCAAGTGTTGACCCAATAGAAGGTAATGGAGAGAGTTGCTATCTCCCTCATAAATTTTTCACAACCATGTCCGCCTTGAACATCTTTTCAATGCATATTGTAGTAAGTTTTGGAAGGTTTTTGCGAAGAATAGTTGACACTGCTGTTTTTATTATCTTGTTACCTTCTACTTACCTGTCCAGAGGAGGTTCATCAGGGAGTAAGGTCTTGAACATATAAGCGAGGCGTGGGTTGGAACGCAAGTGCAGTAGAAATATAGATTAACTTATCAAGTTAATTACTCTTTACCTACCTATCTGGCGGTCGTTCATCGGGGAACAAGGACTTGAACATATTAGCTAGGCGTGGGTTGGAACGCAAGTGCGGCAGGACGCGAGCGCGCATCTCTTCAGGGCTGCCACTGTTGATGCCATTCGTGATTGCACGCAACACTTTCCGATGTACTGTTGGCTTGCGTGAGAATGACCTCTGCAATTCATTTACAGGTGTAAACTTAGTCTATTGGCATTTAATAGTATATTGATATCAATATATGATAACACTGTATAACAAATAATATTCGTTATTCGCTCAAAATTGAAGTAAATGTTATAAAATTTCGTATTGCAAATAAAGATTGAACAAATGTTTTTCATAATTGTGTAAAAAAATAGAAAACTGGAAATGCTCTAAAGCAGCCGATTCCTACAGTGGTTCCTAATAACAATTAGGTTCTGTGTAATCCCCTTTAGGAATCCGGAATCATGTGGCTCCATATGCACATAAAACTATCAGACACCAAAGCATAAAGTGATTACCAATAACATTCTTCATATTTAAGGTTAAAATAAAGTATGGAAGTCTATTACTTTTAAAATAAAATACAGGTAGTTGATCTCCCTGGACCTTGTATGCTTATCTACCTTTAGGTTAGGTTAGTACCTTTTAAGTAAAATTTTAAACTGCCGGCCCAGCTCCACAATCATCCAAATGTTGCATGAACGTGGGGTTCCATAGGATTATAGGGATTTGATGAGTGTTCTGAAAGTTTGGGAACCCCTGCTCTAAAGTTATGTGAAATACATAGAATAGTATCTCCATTAACAAATTTATTATGCAAAATGATAAGACAACATCCTTCCTGATAAAAATTTATCAGTGCATATTGCATTCATGTCTTGTACCCAATGTAAACTGTTGAAAAATGTAAGTTCAGAATAGTTCAAATTGCTTTTTTTGTTTGTGTCTATAATCCTGTTTCATTAGGTACAACAATTTTAATCAGTTACTAATAAGCAGAATAATTCGATTTATAACCAGACAATTAGGACGGATGGTATTATCACATGATAAACCAATGACTAAACAAACCTCTTGATTTATTCATTTATGCCGCGTTCCAATAAACAAGAAACAATTCGTTTTACTTACGGACGGTAAAATTTTCATTGAAAATTCAACAAAATTTTACTGTCCGTAAGCAAATCAAATCGTTTCATGTTTATTGGAACGCGACATTAAAGTACTATTAGCTAAATAAAATCGCACAGCTTTAGTATAATTTAAAAACACTTACTTGCAACATTTCAATGAAACCGGTGAGTTGAACTAACATGAAATGATCCATAAATCGTCCAATCTCAACGGCTTGTCCTGGTTTCAAAAACAAGAGGAACTCTTCAACAATATCCTTGTGGTCAGCACCAAATAAACTGTCTATTTTCTTATACAAATCTACAGGAGTTTCTTTAGAGGGGTCAAAGGATTTTAATATACTTTGAAACTGTACAAATTTGTTAGTAGGCACAGAAGTGTTGGAAGAAAACCTTGATTGTACTTTTGTGTAATATGATCTAACTAAAGCTGAAAGAAACAAAAGGCATGTTTATTTTTTTAACACTAAGATATTTTTAACACCTGTGAAAATAAAGTAAAAGTAAAAAAATTGTTTCTGACTAGTTGAACTGACAATAAATATTAATAAATGTTCTGTTCTTTTTAATTCTTCTTTTGCATCATGTAAGAAACAAATGAAATTATGAATTAAATTACATAAGTTCCTAAACAATTTACCTGTCTCTAAAATGTTGTCATCTATCTTAGGCGGATCAACTTTCTTCTTAGCAGTTGCTTTGCTTTTAGTTTCCTTTGGCGGTACTCTCGCAACTTGCAGTGCCACCTTCTGGGGTGGTGGCTGACACATAAACAATTTTGTAAGGTCATGTAAATAGATCATGCTATGTTATAAATATGGCGACACATTAACATACAGTAGTGTTTACTTTTCTTCATTCTAAACACAAAATTGTGAATCAAACTAGTTATTATATCTTCTTTACCTTCTACGATCCATTTGTGAATTTTATACATTGACGTACAATAAAGGTATAGGACAGAAATTAGGAAATCATCGTCGATCTTCTCTGACTCACCTGTGGTAAGATAACAGGTTGAGGAGTAAAATTTGCATTGAAAAAGCTTGTGCTTGGCTCAATTCTGTTACCAAAAGCATCCTGACTATCTCTTGTAAACAAGACAGGCATAGAAGGCAGCATCTGGAAGATCTACGATCTGTTCACGCAACGAAATCTCGACGACACCACAGTTGCACAGAATCTTACATCGTATCTAAATACAAACTAAACAATAAAAACACAATAATTATGTCACCAAAACAAAAAGGATTCAACAGTATTTTGAAGTGTAAAACATTATTGTTTTGATTTTATCCAAACAACACAAGCCATCGAAAAAATAAGAATGGAAACAGTTTTGACAGATCGAGGACGCGAAACGGGCGGGCGGAGCGCGCGCACGTTTCATTTTATGAAATTCCTAATCAGAGTTTCTATTTATATAATAACATTGGCATTATATTTTATTGATCATATGATTAGTTGTAAATTTTTACACTTTATATAACGTAATTCGTACTTTTTATAGCTGGGAACTATCGTTTTAATATGAAGAAACTAACAAGAAAAGTTAATGATGAAAGTTATAAAAAATCGCGGAATTTTTAAAGTTTAGTTACTTTATTCTTAAAAATGCTTGTAGTAGAACGTAAAGTCATATGTGAGGAAAGAGGAATCCTTACAGGACTCTGAAGTTTACTCTTAGAGTAAATATAAATATATTCTCCCAAAGGTTGACTGGTAGAGAATACCTTAGGCAAGTCCGTCTAAGTATGTACAAAAAAATAAATAGACAGGCATGAAATGCATATACCATCTGTGCACTGAGAATATAACTTTTTTTAATGTGTAAGAATCTTTTCAATGCGTTGAACTTGGGTAGGTACTTATTTATATTTATATGTAAAATGTCGTATTCTCCAGAGAGATCAATTTTTTTTAAGATAAAATTTCAGTGGAAAGAGTCTTGCCTTGTGTAAATAAAGACTTTCAATTTAAAATCTTTAAATCCTCTTAAAAATATGTTCTTTATTAAATTAGATAACGTGGTAAAGAATTATCAATAATCACTATTGATCACACATAGAATTATGTTAGAGTACTTTCGGCAACAGCCAGTTCGAGTTACAGCCGATTTATATGCGACCAAGACCTGCTAGAGCTATTACTTACACTCCCAGATCCATCCGTATAAGCAATATCTCCTTCCTGCCATTGTCTTCATTTGTTACTTACCGTTCCCTTTTAGTGTAGGTGGATTGATTCGTGGGAGAGCCATGCTTTGGCACGTATGGGCCTGCTCGACCGGAGTGATACCACGGCCTCACAGAAAACCGGCAGTAAAGCGATGCTTGCATTGTTTTTCACCGAGTGAGTGGGGTTACCGGAGGCCCTAATCCTTCCCTCTACCCCCCCCCTTTCCCATTTCCCTCCCTCTCCCCCTCTTCCCCCTTTCCCTACTCCCACCTTAAAGGCCGGCAACGCACTAGTGACTCTTGAGTTGGAGGTGCCCAGGGAGGATTATCAGGAGGGGTCTGTACTTACTAGAGTGGATAATTAAGGATAATTTCATGTATGTTCCAGTTTACCACCTTGGTTTATACAATCAAAAATATGTTTAACCAATTAGTGTGAAAATTGAAGCCAGCAAGAATACAATATATTATATGAAACCCTTCACCGCTGTCGAACAGTAAAAGTAAATTTAGAATAATCATAGTTCAATAAAACTTAAAATACGCTTTAATGGTGAACCAAATTAAAAAGTAAAGAGTTCCAGTTTCTTCTGGGTTCATCATCTAACCATCATTACCAAGCCCAATCTGTTGGCTTCTTCAAAACGAATATATAAACTCGCATCGCTTACTAATAGCCAGTGAAGAGTTCCATTGACCACCTTCTGGCTCCATCATCACATCAGCTCCAAGATTCCAAATTAGTATTTTATTACTACATATACCCTACATACAAAGTTTCATTTCGATACGACAATTGGATGTAGGGAAAAATTGACTTTCAAAATGTGTTTACATAGGTAATTAGTTTAAGTAGAACACTAGAACAGTTAGAATAAAATTACAAGTAAAGCTAAATAAAAAAATTCCGTTGCTACGTGTTATATCTACTAACTTTTAAACTTTCGCGTTCCATGATAGCAATTCAGGGGTATGTAATACCTTTTTAATTCCGTGGAAATACATAGTTCCTAAGTGTTTCTTTGTGACCTAAGTGAATAAAGATTTAGCTTGTTCTATTTGAGATTTATCTTAGCTTTATTGTAGTCAATATGAATAAATGTGTCGGTCGTCACTATTAATTTATGTTGACTTATATACTCGTACAGTCATGTTATAAGTATCGAAACGTACACCAAAATGGCGCAGACTTCAATCTGAAATTTTTGTGTGTTGCAAGAGCTTCTCACTTTTCACCAGAACCTAGTACTATTATGTATTCTGTGCCAGAACTAGTTTTAATGATCAAGTTCTCTCTGGGGTATATCTCTTTATCTAGCTACAAGAAAGAAGAGATATTTGAAGTAAAAAAGGCGGAAAGGAGACTGTGAGAAGATTCCCATGCGACTCAGAGCAATACTTAGCTATTAGCAATATAGCAATAGTTATAATACTTAGTAATAATACTTTAACGTAAACGTTACCCATTACCGTAAGAATATGGGTCTATGCAATCCGAAATAGTAGGTAAAGGTTACCTATTCATATAAGTATTACCTACTTTTCCCCTAGAGAAGTACATCAGGGATGTTATGGATATAAAATTATTTCGGATTATCCGATAATTTGGATAGTTTCAGTTGAGGATATTGGATTCTTAAGGAATCGTAATAGAAAAATAGATAGGTTAGGTATAAGTTGGTACGTATGTACTACAATTTATTATAGAATTTATTTTTGCCTTATTAGCGATTATGATATGAAAATGAGCAATTCAGCAGTATACTTATTTTCATCTACATAAAACAAAAATATACTAAATCAAGACAACTAATTCAGCCCATATTTCACTATCATTTATACTCGGCCAATATCCGAATAATTTCTACAAGATTCGGTTAAAGTTTCAGATAGATTTTATTTCGGATATCCGATAGTTATCGGTTAAGGAGTTCCTTAACATCCCTGGTGTATGACTTCTAGTCTACCCAGACATTACAGAATATGTGAGCCGAGACCAACTTCTTACTTAACCTCCGAGGCTCCGTGTCCTTTTGATACTTGGTCTCCTAGGTGTCATAACGTTTAATTCGCGCCATAGCAAGTATGATTTCTAAAAGCGTGTCTGTAGATTGAGACTAAGTAGGTAATAAATTGAAATGAATAAACTAATAACTACCGAAACTGAGCATTTCGGTATTTTTATTTTTTCTTTCTTTGGTAGTATTACTTAATAACTTTAGCATACACAACACAATCATCTTAACATATATGTTTTATAAAGTCCTATCATACGGAATGGTTTTAACATAAAAATCAATGAAATCTATATAACCTACTACTATGTATTACCGTATACCTTAATGAAACTTATAACTTTAATGAAAAAGCCAAGACAAAACATAATGAGTAGGTCGATCGATATTAGAATGAGCCTAGTTACTAGTGTGTTTATCATTCATTCATAGCTGTGTATTTACCTAGTACATAGTTATAATCATAGTTGCATGTTAGGTAAGCGGCGGCACCGGCTAGGTAGGCTTGGGCGTCGGACTTACGATCAAGTGTTTGCGGGTTGGAATCCCACCCAGTACTCTACTGTCGTGAAGTTCCTGAACCCACTCCTAACACAAGCATATAGCTTAGCTGGACGGGTACCAAGAATACTAGTATGTGACCCATGTTGTTAGTATTCTTTTACTAAAAAAAAGTGTGTGTGTGTGCAATTCACACACGGCAGAAGTGAAACTTCAGAAAAGTAGCCTACGAGAGAATGAGAAATAAAATATAAAAACAACACAAATAATGTAATTAAATTTAATTTCAGATAATTTAGGTATATGAAAGTTGTTGGTTAAATTAACACAGATGTATTAAATAATTAACATAAATAATTACCAACGAATTTTAATACGCAAATACATAAAAATGACACCACGTTGACATTGACGCATCTGAAGGTTTGGTAGTACGCAGGCGCAAAGATAAAGAATATAGGAAACACTGATACTTGTACCAATTCTCTTGCAGGCTAAATCCCATTTATGAATATGTTTGTCACATTTCAAAGATTATAGGAAACACTGTAAACTTGTATTCTATCTAATTCTCTCGCATGTTAAATCCTATGAATACTATTTTCGTTTCATCGAATTTCAAATCACAACGATTCTAAAGAAGTTTCACTTCAAAAAAAGTAGGTAGAGAACTATTTTCTTTTTGAGATTTACTTATTAAATATATTAACTTTGAATGTTTACATATTCCTCGAAATCGAAAAAGAGCTTGCTTTTTTCTTAGTTGGCGTTAGGTTCGAAATTTGAATCTCGAATAATGGGCGCCATAAATGCGGTTTACAACTATTAACAGTATTTATTTAAAATTTAGGCCTATATATCCCCGAAGGTAGGTAGGAAGTAGTCATATTCTGCCAATTAAATTATATACTATTAGAGATGACTCTATCAATGAGTTGTTTTGTATCCATGTTTTGTAGAAATATGATGGCTGAAAGAAACTAAAAACTCTCTACTAGCCGACCTAAAAAAAGGAAGGAAATAAACAAAGCAAGGGCAGCACTCTTTTAACAGTCGTAATCTCGCAGTTCGAAAACATATATGAGTAATTAAACCGACTGTATTGAAACTTCGTATAAGAGTGGTGTTGCCAAATTTTACGGTTCTGATCTCTAGACCGTTGACATCTTTTTGTGACTGCTCATCGACATCGAATATAAGTCGACCATATTGCATTTTAGATAGGTACGTGTAATTAGAGCAATCGCGTGATATCGTCATGGGCCATCCAGTCCCCACATTGCGTTTTTTGTTTTCTTTTGTGGCCTAGTCACATCATGTTATCACGGGACTATTTCTTGTATTCCTTGTTTATACTAAAGTGACAAAAATGTTTTAGGAGATAGGTATGGAATATATCTATTGGAGTTAGAACCGACCTGGCTGGAGAAGCACCTAAAGAGGTTAAACTGCACTTAGTTTATTTCGTCTGTAAAAATTGTTACTAGAGTTCCATGGGATTTTGGATCTGTTTTATATTCGTCTATTTCTGTTGATAATTACATTTGTTTGTCTTATGATATTACGTCATCCGTCACGCATATGACTAAATTAAATTATTATTATTATTTCCTTTAAAACTCTGAATAATCTAACAAGGAAATCATTCTGCACTTACATAAAAAAGTTTTTTGCATTTACATGGTTATTTCCTTGAAACACACGCAATTGATACAGTTGCGAATTGTTGAATGACGGTTGTTGATTTGTTGGACTCGCGGGGCACAGAGACTTACTTGTGTCTCATGAGCCTAGGGCACAGATAAGATAATAGTGCCTAGGAATGAGTTGTACATTAATTGCAGCAGAAGCAGAGAAGGAATGACACAATAATGTGCTACTTACTAGTCCCTAGTACATCATTGAACGAAAAGACTTTAAACTAGTCTAACTAATTTAACTTAAACTGTAAATAAAATTATAGTAAATGTGTCGTATGCGTAAAGTCGAAAACTCGTAGTCATTTTTAAACCTTCAAATATAAATCCCCCGACTATTATTTACCTACTTGTTATAAAAACGTCATTGTTGGATACTTTCAATAGTTGTTGTGTTTACGGTTGTCAGGTAACGACATCGATTTGACTTGGTATTCTTTAACTGAACGCTGAAGGAGTGACAGTTCATTGCAACATCCCATAAAAAAATAAAAATTCCAATTTTAAAAATAAGTTATGGTTATTAAAAGTTGATGGTGAAGATAATTTAGAAAAATGGCGGCAATACTTCCAACAGGTATACGAAATGGGGTGAGTGACCGTATTATGGTTTTCCTTTATTTGAATGTAAACCAAAGTACCTAGAAATCTTTTACTATGAGATTAATTACGCTGTTTTAACTCATTACAAGTTAACATTAGCATGAATATTGTTAGCAATACCATTAGGTATTTTGTAGCATTTTTAATAACAGCCTTGCATCAAGGATGCGAAGAAACTACGTACTGTGATTCCGTTTGGATACAAAGCCTCCGGCTAATGACCTGATTTCACATAATCTTAGAATTTGAACAATACAATAGCGTTATTTATTTAAATCTGCGTGAACTGCCACACTTTTTAAACAACGTCTCGAATATATTTTTCTTTTTTTTTATGGGATAGGGGGCAAATGAGCAGACTGGTCACCTGATGGTAAGTGACTACCGCTGCCCAAGGGCACCTGCAACTCAAGACTCACAAGTGCGTAGCCAGCTTTTAAGGTGGGAATAGGGGAAGAGGGGGAGTGGGGGAGAAGGGGGGGGGGAGGGAAGGGTTAGGGCCTCCGGTAAATTCACTCACTCGGCGAAAAGCAATGCAACCATTTCTTCACTGCCGGTTTTCTGTGAGGCCGTATCACTTCGGTCGAGCCGGCCCATATATGCTGAAGCATGGCTCTCCCACTGTTTAAAAATATCGTATAAAATATTACGCATAAGCTGTTGTTATTGGGATAGTATTTAGTAGTGAATTGTCAACGTTGCAAGCGCGGTCTTCCGTAGGGTTAAATTATCAGTCATAGTTGGGGGTTCAAATTAGAACTGATATTTCGTGTTCTCTTATGTTTTCTAAGTTAAATAGCAATTATAGAATTACTCTAGTTTATGTCAGACCATAAAGTAGACGCACGCATACGTTGTTAAATTCTTACCCCGAATTCTAGTGAGAAATGGGAATGGATTTTCCATTGAGTAACAACTCGAGATGTATAAACATTTTATGTTATGGGCAAGGACAATAAACATTTAATACACATCAATCCCGTCCTAGATGAAATTAAAAGATTTGTTTAAGTGTATACTTATAGGTTAAGGACCGAGTGATTAATATAGCATTATTAATTATGTCCAACTCCAGACCGTTTAAAAAATGGTCAATATGAGTAGTCAATATAATAAAAATGATTGAAGTAGGCAAATTGACCGGGCTGGATGAATAATGATATATATGACAAAACCCCAACCTATTGGGCAGAGTAATAAAAATATTATTATGTATTTTATTCAATAGGGAATATACACGTGAACTTAAAGTAGCGTAAATATTTTTATTTTTAATCTTTATTGCTATAGAAATATACCAAAACATTTATTTTGTATGTGTTTTGATTATGTAATTCAATAATTTAAAAGTTGATATTATAAATCTCCCTCCCTAATTCCTAAAACGTAACGCTATTCGATGAAACGAAATGCGCCACTTTTTTGCTTAAATTCGCATCTCGTGGTATATAAAAATACATTTTGTCATGTGCACTTTTAATGATATATAGAATCGTTTACAGGAATAAAATAGTAATGCGTATGCCCTATTGTTTTAATGATACCATACCTTATTATAATAAAATCAATATGGTAGGTGAGAACGAATTCTATTTATGTAAAAAATCGTACTAAACAAGTATTAGTTTTTTAACTTTAGTTAAACTTCTGTTTAACAAGAAAAACTTGACAACTTGTGACCCAGCATTGTATCCTGTGGTTCAATGCCGATATCCCTTATAACCGTTGGCCCCTGGGAGGTGATGACATGTCGTTATCACTTTAATGGCATTTTGGGATGCAGTTTTGTGCAATACAGTATACCGAAGTTTCTAGACTGCATAGAAAACAACTACCTATGCTCTGTAGTATCTGATCGAGGTCCTTCTACGTATGTTCTTGGTCCTAGCGCCTAGGATCTTAATTGGCTTAGTTATCAACGTGCTTGCTATGTAACAATATTCATAATGGTCAGACAATGTGATAAATAACGAAGTTTATAGGAGTATTAATCACAGAGCCTAATTTCACTTGTCATTATACACATTGTCCAAGCATTATAAATAGTGCAATGTTTAATCACTTGGTCCATAAAATACACACAAACCCTTGCCCACGGTTGTGAGGTCACCGACAGCAACTTTTGACCTCAGATATAGCAGTTGTAACAGACAGCTTAAGTTTGTTTTACTTACCTATGATTAGTTTACAGAATCTTATTATTGAGCACAGTGTACCTAAGAAAGCAGTATTTCGTCTCGGCAGTGAAATAGCTACCTACCTGTAACCACTCTGTAGGTAACCATCGTCTCTCTTGTGTTAAGTATTTTAAAATCACGTATTATCCTTTGATGCAATGTTATTGAAATTTGAAGTTTCAAGTTGAAGTTGCAAAAATAAAGTCTGAATTAATTTGGAAGGAAAGTAAATGTGAAAGCTGATTATTAATAAATTAACTCAGACCTAAGGTATTAATGAAAACAAAAGAAATAATTTAACTTATATAATACTTCTACTCGTCGACTGCATGTACCCTAACATTGTACATTTTATGTAATATACCTCCTTTCTTTATTTTTAAGAAGGAAAAAGTCTCCCCCTCAGGTTAGGTTTGTCGGGATGTGGTGAATTTCTTAGAAGCCAGGTTTCTAAAACCTTGAAAAAACTCTTTAATACTGCTGCTTCACGTGCCTTAGCTGATTCATTTTCGTAATTACTACACATTCACGATAGTTCCCTTATTATCTAATACAAATAAATGAAATTGAAGTGTCTGTTTAATGTCATAATAACAGCTTTTTACTAAATGCACCAGAATGTCTACAACACCTATACAAAAAAAAAACATTTAAAAAAAAAATTCTGACTGGGGTTAAAAGGAGTAATTTAGGCTACTTTTATTTTGAAAAAAAAAAAGATTAGGGTTCCGCGCTAAAAATATAAATATGTAGGTACACGCGAGCAAAGCCGCACGGGGTACAGCTAGTCAATTAATAAAATTCACACGCTAACTTAGAAAATAGTTAGCAGTCTCCTCCTTGTTTTTTCTATTGCATTGACTCGACTTGACTCGACTCTTTTACTACATTACATTAAAAAGTAAAAAACCGATGTGAATCCACTCCAAACACATGTATTTAGCTGAGTTTAAGAGGTCTACAACAATTTTAGTGCGACTTTACCAGAAGTGTTAAAAATGTGAATGTCGTGTACCGCAGTAATGGGTAAATCGATATTTACAGGCGCATTGTTTCGACCATTTGTATGAAGACGTAATACTGCTAACTTATCTCTATTGTTTATTGATAATATAGTTATGCTGTAGCTCAAGCATGAACGATGACCGTCCAACATTATTATAATAGTATACTAATATTGGACGTCATAAATCGAATATTTTGATAGAAGGTAAATTCAAGACTCTACCATATTGCCATAATTACGACAGGCTGCCTATTTAAATAAATAATGAACACTTAGGTAGTAGGTAGTGAAGTTCCAACTGATTTTATTGATTAAATGATAAAATAGTCGAGTATAAAGAGGTCATTACAATTATTTATGTATCGAAAATTCAGGAAATAATTATGTAATAAGATATCTTCGTTACCGATTTCACAAAACTGTTCAATGACTTAGAACAATGTTGAATTTTACGAAACTGTTCAATTACTAAGATTAATGTCCGATATCCTTTCTGAAATAATGTAATCTTTTGGGTACTATGTAACCATTAATTTTAGGTTTTGTAATAAATCGTCTGTCCTTGTTAGAAAGGAAACAACGAATGATCCACGGTTTCTCACAAGCAATTGTTTGCATCAGTACGTATCCGAACGCGATCTCACTAACACTTCAAAATTGATCGTTTAGTGTTAAGTTCTTACTTGCTGAAAATGGAGGAGGGCTCGAAAGAGAAGTTTGGAAGTAGAGGTGGGAGTGATCAGGAAGAGAGTGACGACACTAAGGACGAAGTTGTTAAAGGACAGGACACCGTCACTGATATCGTAGGCGATGAAGTAAATATCTCGTTTTTACACGCTTTATATTAGCTTTACTTGTTTGTATGTATGTTTGTATGATTCTAACCGACTCCTTTGGGCACGATTTTGACCCACTTTAAACGGCCAGATTTCATTCAAATTTTGCACACCTGTCAAAGACCGATGACAATGCAATAATTCGATTAATTTTTTTTACTTTTTAGTTGAATTTTCTATAAAAGCGTGTTTTTTAGTTTTTCAAACTATAATTATCTATCTGAATATTAAAAAAAATTGGTTTTTTGTTAGACCACGTAATCTCAGGTTCTTAAAGTCCGATTTTTAAAGCCGTAACACCGTCAACAAGGTATCGCTTTATCACAATTAAAACATTACTGTGTTCACTAGGTTTTTGTTAATTTTACAAGTAATAAAAACAATATTTTATTCACCTACACAGATATATTTTATTACGGGAAGTTATAGGAGGAATGGGCCAGGGAACTTAAAACTTAGAACTTAACTTCTATTATTTATTTAAGAGCTATTTCAAATGTTCATAATTTTTTCGATAATTTGAAAACAAACCCAACTACCTACACCCCTGAATTTACACATGTAATCCTTTTCTGTATTAGTTAGTTTATTTCTTTTAATTATAAATATTTATCTTTACAAGTATACCATTATTATGTTATTATTACATACATTTCATTCAAATTTCATAAATATCCTTCCCTAGGAAACACGTAAATACGTCATTCATTTCTTAGTGTGCAAATTCTCATTTTTTAGTGGCTGAATTAATGAGCTCTTCATTAATTCAGTTTTATACGCCCTTGTTATAAGTTTGTCCTCTGGTTCGATGGATGGATGTTATTCGAATGCAGATTGAATTTTAATGCTTATAATCACGTGATTTTAAGTCGAAAAGAAGATCTTTCAGCAAAAATATTATGATATTTTTGAAATGACTGAAAATGCGAACTTAATTGACATACGTTCACAAAATTCACAAGCGTAAAGTACCTAACTGAATCAAAATAACAGGAAGGTGATAGTAGCTTTTTTTTACGGAACATTGTTCAAGGCTCTTCGTTATGGGCAACTGACCACGTGGCTTTACAAGAATTCAAATTTGCCTTGTTTTATATCTAGATATCTCTGTTTTGCTTTAGATCAAGGGGTTGGACGCAAATCGCTATGCGACGAAAAAGACGGTGGCACAGGGGATGCTGGACATCGCGCTACTGACCTCCAACGCTTCGCAACTAAAGTACGTGCTTCAAGTGGGACCTAAGCACGAGTTCTATACGTTGCTGGTCGTGCTTATTTCTATATCTATAGTTCTTCAGGTGAGAATTTAAATTTTGACTAATTATAAACAAAATCTCGAATTACCTAGTTAGGAGTAGGGTTTAGTTAGTCGGTGGTATCTTATGTAGGTACCACGTTCATACATACATGTACATATTATATACGAATACCTGACTTTTTTGATGTGGGATATAAGGTCTATGAAAGAGCGAATGAGAGAGATGGGTATCAATCAATTAGGTAGCTCTCCCAATGTGTGCCATAGTACCTGGTCCTTCGCCTTCCGTATCTAGTCTAGCCCAACTACCTTCTTCAGGTCGTCGGCTTCGGCTGGTCCTACCTTTTACCAATTTACCGATTTACCGTTTACCAATTCGCGGTCTCCATTCCACAGAGATAGAGAGAGATACGTATAACTTTAACATAATTTTGTATCGAAAAACATAGGTATAGAGCGTATCCAGGAACTACTTACTTTTTTTGCAACTAATTTGGCAGACCAAACGCAAGGCCCATTCAACGCTACCTCTGTTCTACCCTAATTACCGCAGAAATATAACACTACGCAGAAATTGCTAGTAAACCGCGACCGTTTGGAATGTGGAGGTGCTTTCCCTTTTCAAAGGTCAAATAGCTGTCTTCACACTGCCATAGTTGCTCATCTCTTCCCTACCTCCCCAAGATTGAGATGCTGCAAACTTTTTTCATATGTATTCTAGGTACGTTCAATGCTACTTCCTTAGCCGTAAAAATTTAGAAAAGAGCCAAGGTACTCTTTTTTAGGAAATTAAACACTACTATTTTTGTTAATTGTTTCAACGGCCTTCAATTTTTGCCCTCTTAATTGTTTAAAAATTATGGTGGTATGCGTGTTCCGGGTGTGTACTGTACTGACTACTGAGAGGGATTCGAAGCTACCTTTTAATGGAAAATTTGATGCCTAAAGAATTAAACTATTCCCCCTTCATGCCTTTATCGTAACTTAAAAAATGTGTTTAGTTAAATCACTATGTTTAGCTTAATTGTTTTCTACGACATCCTCAAGCGACATCAACAGCTCTATAGGTGGCGATGGGCTTCGTGCTCCTGTCCCTGAACCTGCTCCGCGACTGCTGGTTCCACAAACCTCGACACAGGACTTCGGCCCTCAACATCAATTACGCAACTACAGCTACCGCATTTATTGTCACTGTTTTAAATATACTAGTATCTGCATTCGATTCCTCGCTTGCTAGATATCAAGATCTTGATTGATTAGGCAGTTATTTTTCATTACAGCACAAAAACGCAAACGTTAAACTTAAAAAATGAGGACACGAAAATTGATACCGTTGTTTGTAGTTAACAGAAAAACAAAGGAAACCAAAGACATTCAGTTTTTAAAATAAAAAACTAAAAACGAAAGTCTTAAGGTTCCCACGGTTCTTGTTTCAGCGGATTATTCGCGCACTGCCGACGACCACGTACAGCCACGGACCGCACCAAGGCAATTCCAACGGGGTGTGTCCATGTCGGTCTTGAGATTCGAATATTTTGTCATTTCCAAATGCAAATTCAAAGAGAACGTATCACTACGTAAGTGCGGCTCTTGTGGTGTATTTAGTAGAAGTTTTTGCATGCTCGTCTGTATTTATACGGACGACTTCGGACTCGCGGCGGAACTAACGCACCGCTATTGACTTGCCACGGTGCGTTGGAGCGGGCTGATCGGCGTCCGTCCGTAATATCACGCACCGTGGGAAGCCACCTTTAAATTGTATATTAATTATCCAAGAAACAACCTGGATCGTTCCCCCAATTCATAGACTATAGAGTAGACATAGAAAATTTGTATCCACGGGAATTTGGTTTCCAAGGCGGCATACAAGCGCAAGACAGGATCTGGAAACAAAAACATTGTGTCGTGCCACATTAGTTTTTAAACAACGAGTACTTTAGTTCTTTCTGATATTAAAATCGCATGTCGAATGATAAAATTACAATGCAATCGCTCGACTAAAACGTCGATCAAACAATGACACACATTCATTGTGTGCAAAAATAAACGTTAAAATACGCTAGAACCTTTGTCAGTTAGTCCATCGGAAATATGACTGAATATTCATTGCCGGTACCATTAGCTGTGCTTGTTTAAGTAGTAAACTGTTTCTCAAGAATATACCTTCTAACTTTGTTTTAGCTTCTCATTGGACTGTTATTCGTGGTGATCGGTGGTTTGGACCTGAATGATCACGAAGACCAACCTTCAGCCGTAATTCTAAACGATAGCATTGTTTTATTTATATTCGTAATTTCTGTAATCAACATTGTAATTTCCGCTTTCGGCATAGAATATTCAAACAATCCTTTGATATTAGAGCGACTACATTTTATAAATAATGAATACTTAAGAAAGGGTAATTCTACTATATCATAGTAACCTATACCTATAGCACGATAATTTTACAGAACGAGTAATCTCATAAAGGCTCATGATCGGCAAAATCATTGTGTGTGCATTCACTATGCAGAGTAAGTAGCTAAATGATCTAAGCCAATCTAAGGCATCCCCACTTCATCCCGGTTGTCTATTATAATCATTCGCCGTCAGGTAATCTAGATGGAAGTCCTAGTATTTATGCAATTACCGCCCTAACAAACATCTCTAAAAGAAACCGACTTCAAAAACACACTTTGAAATAATCCAGCCAGAATAAATAGGTATAATTTTATTTCAGCAATACAACAAAAAGTAAATTGACTACAACACACTTACTACAACCAAACTAACCAAATTGGCTTATAATATGCTCAATTTGTAGGAGATTTGGTTTAGGAATAAATTGAAATCATAAAGTCAATCCTCATCGAAGCGTTTGTATTTCTTTTCTGACACCCGTGGAATGTATTTTAAGAATCATCGGTGATCGTTTACCTTTCTTTAATGTTACGCGATATTTATAATGGTCGTTAATTTAAAAAAATTATATGCATATACTTTAATTTTACGTACACCATAAAGTTTGCACGTTCTTGCACGTCCACGGTGTAAAAGCTTTTACGATTCGATATCTATCAAACCTTTTTTTTTTGGATTTTTTAATGGACTTCATAAAGGTTCTCAATTCGACTTATTTTTTATATGTGTTTCTTCGAAATTATGTACCAATTTTTTTTTTAAAAGATAGGTTGGTCCTATTTTCAATTTCTTTTTTGTTCTTCTAAAAGTAGTCATCAAAGTTTGGTGTTTACGTAAAACTTAAGCAAGGGATCAGGGTAATCAAACATAGGTTAAGTAAACGTGATGATCTCCAGTTCATTGGAGTCACATAAGTGTCCCTCTAAAAAGTGTATTTGTAAGTCATTATGTCCCGATAAAGAGTGCCTACGTAGGCCAGCCCGCATTATTGTATGACAATTTTGTAACACGACATCATCTATCTATCTAAATCATTATTGAGAAATGTGCCATAAATTAAATGTTGAAATGTCTAGAGTAATGTCACCCCTATGTCAAAGTCATAAATGGGTTACAGAGGTATTAAAGAGGTTTTATTCCCAAGAAGTGTGTCCATTTCTAAATAAATAATTTTGATTGCTGCAGGCGGCTGCTGGAGTTTTGGCAATAATAATTTCGTTTATCGATGGCGAAGAAAGCAACAGACACAAGAAGATAGCCGATTGGCTATACCAAACTTCAGTTGGCATGATGACCGGGGTAATATTCTGTGATGTCATAAAAATGACCTTCGGTCTAGACCCTGCGATTTCATTGGAAGACTACCTTGGGAACAAAACTTCTAGTCTTTATGGTCTCTTTTTTAGAGTTCCTAATGAAAGTATTAGTCACTAATTGTTCACTTAGCAATATTTTGTGATTAATTTAGATAGTTATATAGCTCACTTATTTGCAATATTGTAGGTACTTAGGTATAAACGAGTACATTTATGTGAAAATTACGAGGTTTCTAATCGGTACTAATAATAATAAGTAGGTAAGTATTTATAGATTTTAAAGTTAGTATTATGGAAGAACCTAATTTTAACAACTAAAATTTAAGTCGCGATTCTGATTCGCCAAATATCATATTAAATTAATGAACGCGTATTACCACAAAATACAAAATAGTACAGGTAGTAATATATCACTAGTATCTACTAGCGCGTTTCACAGAACCCAGGGTAGCGCATTTATTTAGGGTAAGTATTAATTTCGGGATTTCCGAAGTAGGATATCACCATCTTCTTTACTAAAGTTTTACATAAAAGTATTTCGATTTAAGAGACTTATGTTTTTCAACTTCAACTTTTGGATTGTGGCTTTGTGGAGTTACCACAATTTTGCCAATGTCAAGTAGGTATACGGAGGACAGACTTATGTTTTTAATTTTATAAAATAGTTTGAGAAACATAAGAATGTTAATTAAGTTAATGTCATATAAAATATATATCATATGTCATAGAAAAATGCGGCATGACATGCGTGATGCGTTACGTGCTGTCGTGCATGCATGACCGTTTAATTGTATTGATTGATGCGAATGACATTTAATTTTATAAATTTATTTATTTATAAATCTGCCTTTGACAAAGACATTTCCATACCAGCGCAGAAGACCTCTTCACTGTACTATCTATATCGACAGAATAAAATGATTATATCAAGCGAATTATCATTCTGCATGATCCACTCTCAATATATCCTTCATGCAGCATGATGATTCAGCATGTCATGCCGCATGATCGTCTAGGGACCGCTTTATTCTACTCAAAAATCAATGTTTTTTAAGCGACTAAAGTACCTGTCAAGATGTTAAAGACAAATCAAATAGGTAAGTACGCCATGAAGAATAACACCAATGTTGCCAGTATATTAACTTTATAATCATAGTAGTGCTAGTTATTTAATTATATTAAAGTACCTACGTACTTCAAACAGAACAGGCTTTTTAAGATGGTATCATCAAAACGCTTTTTTTTTCAGTAAACATTTTTCTGTTTATTGCCTACACATTTTATACGTTGTATATTAGTGTATATTAGATTAGTAGTAGTGCTCAGGTTTATATGTACCTAATTAAGTGAACAAAGTTTATACACACACACCTACCATACATATTACCGACACATATTACCTACCTATTTAATTATTTTTTATTTGCAAAATCAAGCGCAGGGCATGGCTCGAATCTTAAGGGCCATCGCGTACTGGTAATTTTAAATCGGCCGATAGTTTGATCGTTCTAGCAATCAGTTTGAAACCGTGGTATGGCAGTGCCCGCATATGACGATTTAAAATCGATCGATCAAACTATCGAAAATGACTGCCCGATTCATATCTGATTGAACTAACGAAAAACTATCCCGTCGCTTGGATTGTATGTAGGGTCGGCTACTCGACTCGATCGTTTGAACAGATTTCTTTTTCTTTTTTCTTTTTTTTTAAAGACATCTCCTGCATTAGGAATTACTCCTGTGTCGCGGGGCTTTACAAACATGGAAACAACGGACACAAAGAACACCCAGACTCAGGTGGGAATCGAACCCACGACCTATAAGCATAGCGGTCAGGGTCATTAACCACTAGACCAACAGGCCAGTCCATGTACAGATGTACAATCAATACGGCTAAGTACGAGTACGTGTGTGCGCGCACTTAATAAACTAAACAGACGGTCTATACTTAGTTCTAATACGGGAGATTTTCGGTTACTACAACCATGTTTATAAAATATTTTCTGTCTGCTCCTGGCCTACAAGTGCAATGTAGTGCGCGAATTACAAATCGGTGTAGTGCGCGCACCACTACAAGACTGAGATTTCGCCCTATAGCTTGATCACGGTCGTCAGGCTATTCCGATTAAAAACGTCCGATTAAAAATCACCAGTGCGCGATGGCTCTATGCATAAATAATACCATTATTATTATTTTCTAGATTGTCTAGTACCATACCACAGAATAAATGAAAATATTCAATATATTCGCTTATACACCTTTTGCGATATGTTGTCTCATTCTGAGGTGCACTGCAATATTCCAATTTTCAGTGTTTCAAGCTTTACTATTATTCTTAACTTAGTTTTATTTTTAATTTCATTTCACTGAGTATTGTTTATGGCTTTTTTTCTTGTCTACTACGTTCACACGAGGCGACTTTGGCGGATCAGCTTTAGTTTACTAACAGATATTTATTAGTTTAGTTTTTATTCGTTGCTTTAATTAGATTAAAAGACTGTTCAGTCATTCGATTTAGCAGTCAATGAACAAAAATCACCTCGTGTAAACGCGATGATATATTAAGGTTTTATTTCACTGCCGTAGTTCAGAAGGTAGTGAAATAAAAACTCATAATAATTTTTTTTGCTTAGGTTTCATCAGCTGTAGTGGCAGTACTATTGAGCTCTATTGTCAACATTAACCACCAGCCTGATCATCGAAAAGCTGAACTGCTAAACAACATTAGTTTGGTGTTTAAAGTATTTAGTATCACAGTTAATATTCTTATAAGTATATTTTATTCAATGCAGATAGATTCTTATGCACAATTATTATCACAGTAGTGGGTAAGTTTACATACTCCAGCACCACTCTATAGTTTTAAGTGTCAAGTGGGTAAAAAGGGATTAAGGGGTTAAAATGTCACTAGATAGTCTTGAATGATTATTATATACAACAGCTGCATTGAACGTATCTACATTACATATGATTTTATTTTATAAGTTTTGTCTAAAATTATTGGGTAATTTAAAATAATAGTATCATAAAGTATACTCTCCACAGATTTTAGCCTTAAAAAAACCTTAGCATTAAAATAATATTGAAAAACAGAAATGTAATTATTTGCAAACATATCAATAAAACTATTATATACAATAACGAACGATATATAAATTTTAATTGTTTTTTTTAAATTTTGTCAATTATTGTATGAACAAGTAAAATTTAACGTGGACGTTTAATTAATATTATAGCGTTAACGGTTAACATTTAATTATTCATTTATAATAGGAAATAACTTAAATTTTCAAATTTTAATCTGTCATCTAAAGTAAAATGTCTAATGTTAAGAGCATGAGCTCAAAAACTGCACTGAAATAACTGAATCTTCATCTTTTTAATGCACAAAGCTTTTAACAATGGCACAAATGTTACACATCGTGGTTTCCTGGTGACCAGTTAAGATGTTTGTTTGGTTACCTACCCAGAGCTAACCCAAGTTAGTAGCGTGCTGTGCTAAAAACAAGCACGCTGAATCATAAAACGCGATAGCTACGTCCCGTTTTGCTTTAGATATTTTTACACTCTTTATATTAGCTTGACTTGTATCTAACTGTCAACGTAATTTTCACTAACTTTAAGACGTCCGATTAAATTGGAAATTTTACAATTTTGACAATACAAGACTTTAAAATAAGAAAATAAATTATAGTTAAAACTAAAATTAAAACCACGTTTTAATAGCAATACCGAACTAAAAAGTAGAACATAATTTTTAAATATGGAGCGTTCGTTCTATAACTTAAAATAATAATTAAGATATTAACAAAATAATTAATTTGATTATTAAAAAGTGTGAGGTGCTTGACATCAAATGTTACAAATAGTTCATTGGTTTATATCTATAAAAGTAGAGTTATTATAAAAAGATAATTAAAAACACCCCAAACTTTTATACAGAGTGTTAGTGAAATGCTCCCGAAAACGAAGACAGACGATAGTACTAATGGTACCTTTGATGATGGGTCAGAAAATATCCTGATAAGAAAAACTATCTTTTTACAGTTTTTTATTAGCATATTTTTCTTTTTACAGTTTTTTATTAGCATTTTTCACCGAACTCGTGCGGCCTTCTGCGCCTGTGCGTCTTTTGACCCGAGCGTCAGCTGTTTTTAATTTACTTTTTATTAAATTATCGTTGCATTACCTTACACAACTGTACTAACATGATGGAGATATTTTTATATTGCTACAGAACAAAGTTTTTAGTTCGCTTTGCTATTGAAGGGTGTTTTATTAGTTTTTTTAAACTATGCTTTATTTTTTGTACATTACATCTCACTCTTACGACGTGATGATGAACTGATAACCTATTATAGTTATTCTAAGGTATAGACAGTGTTTATAATTTAAACTAAGGTAGCAATAATATAAGGGAATATACATTATATTATCGCATATATGTGTGGACTCCGGACAGACAAATTTGAATATAAAAGACATAACGGCACGCCAACAGGAACAAATTATTCCATATTATAATTTTCTTATTTGATATTAATATATCTCTGATATTAAATATCAATGATATTATGGGTACTTAGTTAGTATTTTTATACAGTGTAAAATTGTGATTTGCCTTTGATTACATGTACCTATTATACTTACTTAGCTAATAAATAAATACTCAAATGTCTCTTGTAATTTATTATAAATGGCGAATAAAATGTGGCGAAAAACTCCGCTCTTATTACTGTCATGTACTAAGGTGAACAATGAATATGTATGTATTTTTTTTATTGTTTTAAAGAATTCTATTACCTATTACCTAAAATGTCAATCACTTTGAAAAAACTACAGCTATCATGTGATTAAAACACCGCCGCCGTTTCGAATGCGGCTGTAACGTCACGAAACACGACGTGTTTGATTATAAAAGTTTTAAAACGTTTTCATCGTTATTGAAAAAGACAGAAAAGCTTATTTAAAATGTTTTTTGTTTCTATTTGCTATAATATAATCAGAACCATAAACTTAATATAAGTTTATGATCAGAACTGAACTTGACAAAATGACAAAGTTAATTTTCATATACCGCGAGATGCCAATATAAGAAAAAAATGATGCAAGGCGAGGTATATCACGTCAAGTGTCCTTCTATCCAATAGTGTTGCGTTTTAGGAATTTGCGAGGAAGATATAAAATGTAAATTTTTTAATGATTAAATTTCATAATTAAATACTATTTTCACAAATAAATTGCAAAATTAATGTATAGGTAAATTCCAGTATAAGTATAAGTAATAAGAACCAGAAATAAAATCATTTAGGCTATTTTGGATGGAGTCACGTGCATATTCCCTATTGCAGGTTCAGATTGATAGGAGTTTTGAGATACACTTCGTGACTTAGATACAATAAAATAAAGATTAGTAGATATAACTGCTAGTATAAGAATGAACAAAAATCAATAGTTTTGTAAAATAATAGATTTACGAATTTACGTAAGGAGTTTACGAATGGTAAACGGTACGAATGGATAGGTATGTGATGTAAAGCCTGAAAAAACTGTGTACTCAAATTGATCAATAAATAATTTTATTATACTCTACATCTGTGTTTCATTGCTCTTGGCCAGTCGTTTTAATTTTTTAAATCAAACATAGCCTGTGTGTAATAGTAGCGCAGTGCATAGATATTACACCAAAGAGTAAAACTGAGTAAAGTAATATAATACTGTTTAATACACTAGCGATGAGTGTTGAATGAACGAACTAGTTAATTTGACGGTCGACGTCTAATGAACGAATCAACGGTTCATCAACTATCAATCTACTAGTTGAATCATTCAACTAGTAGACGATCGACTGCGTCAACGGCTCAACTAATACGTTGATACGTTGAACCGTTCATGCCGACGTACAACGCGACGAAAGTCGACCGTCGCATCGTTCATTCGTCCGTTGAAATAAAAACTTTGAGCAAGTGAATTTGAGCTCTAACCTTAAACTTTAGAGTTTAGATTGAATAGTAAAGGATATATGTTTAAGTAAAAGATAATTATATCATAATGGTAGTTTTGAGTGTGTGAAAGACTAAGGAGATGGACTGGACGAACGATGTGAGTTTGTTTGTTTGTTTATTACACTTTCTCGCCTTATCTGCTCAACCGATCTTTGCACATAGGTGGTCAGGGGTGCAGCAAAGAACATAAAATGCCTTAGGGATACCTGAATAGATTTATAAAATCTATATTAACACGAGCGAAGCCGTGGGCAAAAGCCAATTCTATATATGAGTTGGTACATATCAAACGTGCTTAAGTCCACTACAGTCATTATTGAACGTTTTTGATAAACCTGATTTTGGGCGCGAAAATAAATATTTTAGTTCAGACCCAATCACACAAAGTCCATTCTTACTCATTGAAATAAGGCTCAAAATATTCGTTTTCTTTTCAATATTGCTTAAGTCACAATGTCAGTATAAATCAAACTCACCAAAGTCCGATTCGACCAATGACAGACAGCCCTGCGCAGTGTCATGGCCGCCATTGTTTTCA
Source organism: Euplagia quadripunctaria (assembly GCA_963859945.1). Classification (NCBI taxonomy): domain Eukaryota; kingdom Metazoa; phylum Arthropoda; class Insecta; order Lepidoptera; family Erebidae; genus Euplagia; species Euplagia quadripunctaria. The sequence continues at coordinate 16,778,030 of OY982575.1, read as the reverse complement.
TAAATTGGTGGAGTTCGTATCGTGTGCTTTGATTTTTATTAAATTATGGAAGAAATAATAAGACTTGTGAAACCAGAATTAGCTAAAAAGAAGTTACAGTTGAAGCACAATGAAAAACAGAAGAAAAGACAAAAGGATTTGTAAGTTTACTGTTCTAATTTCACTTTGTTTGAGTTTTGTCATTGTCACGTGGTGATTTATACCATTCAAAAACAGGGCCGAACTCCTAATAGATATTACCAACCCCGGGTTCATTGTTGCATGTTTATAAAATGGAAAGTATATTTACTATTATTCTATTCTACATAGTAATACTAATTAAGTAGTTACCTAATATTACACTTTTTAAGCAAAGTTTTGTTTTAAATTAAGGTTTTATGGTAATCAGCAACATTATTTAATTTTTAACATTTTGTTGAGTAAATAATTTTGTGTAATTCGGGACTTAATCGTGATAATATTTAAAAGGTACAAAGGTGACCACGACCGGTGCAATTCGATCGAAACGTCGGGTAACAAAGAGGTATTGCACTTTTTAAATACTATCGCGATTAAGGCCCGAGTTACACAAATAATATGTATCAAAGTCGCGAAAGTTTAAAAACAAATAATTTTGTTTCATTTTGTAAACTCGTTTACCAAACAATGTTTTAGTTTTTAAGATATGTATAAGTAAATTTTATTTTGATTTTTATGTTTTTTTTTATCCCTAGAGTCTACTTACCCGAGTACGTCCCTTTATTAGTTAATTACATCAAACCAGCCTAAGTCACATTGTGGTTTTTCATAATCGCTTAAGTCCAGTGTCAGTTCCTTTCAAATGAGCTTACATCCATATTGTTAATATCAAAGGTGCTTATGTCCAAAACAAAAACCAGTTTATTTAAAAACCTGATGGTGGTTTACCTTTGTTTTTCATAGTGTTCCCCCTGGATATCATTTCGAACGATTTGGCAGTATTGCACTGTACTTTAGATCACAAGATAAGTCAGACAGCAGTAACAACGTTTCCTCGAAAGTTGACTAGCTGTGACTTAAGCGCGTTTGATATGTATCGACTCATATTTCCTTAAATTCAATTGTCAATTTACTTTATATAATTTTTTTTATAAAGAGCGCTCGAAACTTAAAATGAAATAAAACAAGCTGTGGAGTGGAAGTGTTATTGCCACGATTTTTATTTTATTTTATACGACATTCGATGGGATATAATTTCGACTGCGACTTCACTGTTGGTGGTGTATCTTGATTGACTAAATTTGGACATCTTCGCATAAATAGGGTTCAATTTCATGACCAACGCGAGTTATGTTGGCCTTCAGGGCGGCAATTGTCTGTGGTTTATCTGCATAGACCAGAGATTTCACGGAGCCCCACAGTATCCACACCAAACAGTAACTTTTTCAGAGTATGGTATGCACCCGATGAACCTCCCGCGGATTTTCGTCACTCCAAATCAAGCAATTTTGTTTGTTAATAAAGGCAATCAAGCAATAATGAGCCTTATCACTGAATATGTTTTTTTTCCGAAAGCAGGATCAGCCTCCAATGCTGCCATATGCTGAAAAGCCCAATCAGCGAATACATGGTGCTGTCTTTGGTGGTTGGTTTTTAACTCTTGACTTTATTGAATTTTGTACCTATGAAAACCCTAGTATCGACGCAAATCCACCAAGTTGATGTCGCAGAAAGACCCAGCTCTTGCTCACGAGTCAACGACGCGGAATGGACTGTCTTGGGGTTTTTCGCACACTATCCCGAACAGCGAATTTAATTCTCCGTATTTTTGCTTTTGACTATAATAGCCTACATATTTTTTTAATCCTAGTTGGCAACACTGCAGTGTCACTGTCAAGCAAAGCAATAAAATTTAAATGTCATATGTCATATCAGTGGAAGAATCAACAAGTTGTGTTGTTCTCGACGTCCTACGGTAAAATAATAAAACAAATTTATGAACGGTCAACGCAGCTGTGCTGCACATAGTCAATAACCCAGAAAACATTGTACTTCATTAATTGTCTTTGTATTAATTAAACTGCAAAAAGTGATAGTCGAGGCTACCGCGCCGCGCAAGTTATAGCTAGCGTTACTTTTACTTATTGGTTCAGTTAGTTTCTACTGCACCGCGTGAGTGTAAAGACGTGAAAATGGTTAGCGGAAGAATTGTTGTCTACGGCGGGCGAGGCGCTCTCGGAGCTGCGTGCATCAACCACTTCAAATCAGCAAACTGGTGGGTCGCCAACATCGATTTGAGCGTAAACGAGAGTGCCGATGTAAATATCACCGTTCCTAAGGACGTTTCTTGGATCCAGCAAGAAGAACACGTCGTAAATGAATTGGCCAACGCCCTGCAAGGTCAGAAAGTTAATGCTGTTATTTGTGTAGCTGGTGGATGGGCTGGCGGAAACGCCGCTAAAGACCTCAGCAAGCAAGCGGATTTAATGTGCAGGCAGTCTGTATGGAGTTCTACTATTGCAGCAACAGTTGCTTCCAAATATCTTACACCTGGAGGCCTGTTGGCTTTGACTGGTGCCAAAGCTGCTTTAGAAGGCACTGCTGGTATGATTGGTTATGGTATGGCCAAGGCTGCAGTTCACCAACTAACGAAGTCTCTTGGTGGCAAAGATTCCGGTCTGCCTGAGAACTCATTAGCCGTGGCTATTCTGCCTGTGACGCTAGATACAGAAATGAACAGAAAATGGATGCCAAAGGCTGACTTTGGCTCTTGGACACCTCTCTCCTTCGTGGCTCAGTTATTTGACAAGTGGATCAAGGGTGAAGAACGCCCAGCTAGTGGCAGTCTTGTTGCTCTAGTTACTAAAGACAATGTTACAGAGCTGATTGTTCAGTAATCTCACCAATGTTGTAGTAATGAAAAATTGTTTTGCAAAGCATATTCAGTAGATAAGTGAAGGAAAAGATCTGTTGTACTATTGTTTTTTTTTTGTAATTTTATGCCATCAATGTCTGTCTATGTCTGCTTTTTCAACATTCAAAGAAATAAAAATAGGTAATTGTCTTTGAAGATACAAAAAGTAATATTGTTTATGGAAACCCATTCAATTTAGATGTAATTTATAAGACAATAATGTAACAATTTATGTGTATGTGTAGGTCCATATTTATGTGAGATGTAACATATAAATGTAAGTTATATTTAAAACAATATTATTATTAAATGTTGAGCAATGAACTTGTTTTTAATTAACTGCCTGATGTAATAGTTTATTACTGATAAACAAGGTCACTACCAACAAGTTTATCTACATACTTGTTAAGATATTAAACTTTTAAGATAAGCAGCTGTAATTGATTTCAAAATGCTTCTTTTTTTAAATGGGTAGGCACTGAACAAATTCACTCAAAGGCTGTTATTTAGTTTATTTAAACTAAACTTCAAACTTCGAAAAATTTCAATCCAGAGCAGAACAATTAGTGGTGAAAACATCAAATTTTATAACTTTCTAACGGAGACTACTTAATAAAAAAAAAAATTATTTACATTGAATGGGTTGGTTATATTGGGAACAATCTTTTGTATGTCTCATCTTTGACTAGCCTGTTTATCTAGTGGTTAGTGATCCTGACTGCTGAGAGGTTGTGGGTTATATTCCCACCCAGGACAAATAATTGTGTGATGAGCATGATCATTTGTTATGTGTCTGTGTGTAATTTATGTAAAATATGTATGTATTTAGAAATATATAAGTATGTTTAACAGCAGTCCGGCTACCATAACACAGGCTCTGCCTAGCTTAAGATCAGGGGCTGTGTGTGAGATGTGTCAAGTTATTATTATTATTAATTTGTTCTAAGTATTGTAAAGTATTGGATTTGGGGAAATCCATGGCAGTTTTCAGAATCTCTTGAGTCATATTTGACACTCATACAAAAACTGGTATTTCCCATAACATGCAGGTATAAGTAAAATTAATTATGTTTTCCTGTTCACTTTAAAATATGTGATTGTCTACTCACATAAACATCTTGCTTTTAATGGGGTGTTTTATTGAATTATCTTTAGCAACTTAGTGTCTTAAACTTCTTTTGGTCTTTCAATAAAAATTAAGTAGGTGTTACTACTAACACATAAAAAGTGAAGAATGTAAAATTACAATTAAATTTATTTATAGTTACTGAATAAATGAGGGTTTTTTTTAATAACAACTATGCTATCACGTGAAAACTCTAACGATGTCATGACATTAATGTTTTTTCTTATTACTCAAGTATAAGGCTGCGTTTCCACCAGAGACGAGTGAGGATGCGTAGCGAGGGATGTGTTTGTTAAGAACTAATAGAATCGCTTCATTTACCTAGCTTCGCTCAACGCAGCTTCTGTGGAAACGGCTTAGCGGAGCGAGGTTTTTGTATGTACAAAACAAGCGAGTGATGGGTGTGAAGGATGTGTGCGAGGGATGTGTGCTAGACGGGGTTTGTTAGAGGTCGATGTGTATTATACCTACACATCCTCCCACAGCTCATTTGCGCAACGTTTCACAGTGTCGCTACGAATCCTCGCACCGCTCAGCGGTTTGGCACATCTCTGGTGGAAACGCTCACATCGTTTCATGGCTTCGTTACGCATCCTCGCACCGCTCAGCTATTATCTCTGGTGGAAACGCAGCCTAAGTGTGAAGTTTAAAACGATACCCAGCCAAAAGGTATCATTTCAAATATAGCTCGTGATGGAAGGTTGTATTTACTCTTACAACACGTTAATGGTGATATTTAGCTACCTATTATTTGCCTCGGTTTACTATTTTCTCACGGCACAGATAATGTATTTTGAATTGCTAATATTTTTGTTCCATGGCAATGTGTTAAAATAGGTACCTACATGTTTAATTATTATCAGCTGCCATGACATGCATCAAAGACTGCATATAGGTAGGTACATACAGTTGCAAGATCGGCTCCATATAGCAGTACATACTGTGAAAACCTCTTGACAGGAGCTTGGCTTAACTCGGTGTAAAAACCCGTCTTAAAGGTCACAAGGGTTTGCGAAAACGAGAGGTGGTAAACTTTCTTCCGTTGACGTTGAAATTATGGAATGTTCTGAATGGAAGGTTTTTCCAGATGATTAAAATATGAGGTCAGTACACAAAATGGGTATCAAGAAGTTTTTATAAGGTTGGGAGAACGTGTATTCCCTGGTCTTTGATTATGTGTAATATATAATCAAAGTTCCTAATATTGCAAACTTCCACAAACGTTGACTTTTAGATGGATCGTAAGCTTGTTTGCGACCTTATGTGTCAAAAAAGGTCAGGGTGGAAGAAAAATCGATCAAGTAACCTACAAAGTTATCAATTCAGAGTTTAACTAAGTACTAAATTCGATAGTTCAGTAATGATTTATGTCTTAATTCATTGTTGACTAGCTGCGCCCCGCCGGTTTCACCTACATAAGTCCCGGTGCCGTAGGAATATCGGGATAAAAGTAGCCTATGTGTTAATCCAGGTCTCCAGCTATCTAAATACCAAGTTTGGCGAGTTTCAACCTCACAAAATTTCACATTTATAATTAGTAGGATTTACATTTTAAATATACCTATATACTTACCTACTCTATGAAACTGCATCAAAAGATAAGAAAGTTACCTACGTTGTGGCTAAATCGTTTATAGCTATGAAATTATTACACTTTTATTAAAGCGTGCCTGCATAGGATAGGAATAAACTATGTCTAGGTTGAAAACGAAGTTCCTTAGGTCGGTCCCATAGACCTTATTCCTAACGTTTTTGCGGTAAACTATGGGCAAATATATGTGTAACCACTATTTATCAATATACAACTTACTGGATGTTATCTATCTATAAAGTTAGGTACCGTTCGGTGGTACCTTAAATATATGATAATTGAAAACAAAACCAGATGACTTCGGGTCGTTTGGTCTGTGTTGAAAGTGTTCCGAACGTGTGCATTTCCGAATTAAAAGGTGTCCAGGCCCAAGTAGGTATTCCCCGGGGGTCCTAGGTTATACCAGAGTCAGGCAGCGCCTTCAGACGTGCCTTTATGACGGAGGTCTCTTTATTTAAAAACTTATATACCGATAACCGCAGGCCACAGTCCAAGATATCCCTGGGGCACTAGTGGTAAGAGGTATAAAAGGAGGGGTTGGTGTTATTCTCATTTTGAAAAGGTAATCGATTTCATTCGTACCGACTCAGTTTGTCATAAAGCTATTACAATAATTGTTTCAATTTTACGTAATATACTTTCACTTTAGAGTATAGTGAAAGTTGAGCTCTAAAGTCCATTTACCACTTTGATAACTCTTAAATCTCTGCTATCTCTCTCTAAGATCTGCGTGCAAAAATATGTTATATTTTTAATTAAGTGTATGAATATTATGCGAAATAATTTTACAGAAAGGTGTGGTTGTTGTATAGTCGTATGTATAACATATTTATTTACCGGCACTTGCTTTTCCTGGTCTAAAAGCTTTCCTAACCTCGCCAACGACGGGCTATAAATTTTCATGCTAATTTCAATGATTGAATATCTGGGTATAATTTATGTATTATATATATATAACTTATATATATTTAGAAATATATAAGTATGTTTATAAGCAGTCTGGTTACCGTAGTACAGGCTCTGTCTGGTTTGGTATTAGACGGCCGTGTGTGGGATGGGTGAAGTTATTTTTTTTTTATGTTATAATATTTTGTTCGTGAAATCCGGACATTCCATCAACATCCAAGGTATTAATTATCTACCCATAGTTTCATTCATGTCACTCTTTCTCTCATGAAATCAATACTTTACTACTTAATATTATAATTGCGAAAGTAACGCCGTCTGCCTGTCTGATAGGTTTTCATGCCTCAACAACTGAACCGATCATCATGAGATTTTGAATAAGTATACCTACACATTATCAAGCAGGAGGGGCTCGTGGCTTAGTGGTAACCGATTGTTAGCACATTACAAAGTTAAGTAATAGTACTAGCCAGGTCAGTCTTAAGTTGAGTAACCATTCTTAACACATTGAGACCTCTCCGTGCCTCGGAGAGCACGTAAAGCTGTCGGTCCCAATTGCCATACGAACCTCTGTGGCATTCGTTATGGGTAGTTGGAGCCCTAAAAAGTCCGACAATCTAACTACAGAACTTCGATATCGCCTAGTACTTGGGTTGTGGAGGTTTGATGGCAGTCGCTTCACGTAAAATATCGAAGTTCGGTCGTATCGCAGTTAGATTGAAAGCTGATCCTAACTTAGTTGGGAAAAGGCGCGGAGGATGATTATACACGTTGTCAAGAGCACAGGAAAGGACATAGTAGACATAAAGGTACTGTTCCCGAGGGATAAGGAATTGACTGACAAAATTTACATTGACGCAGACGAAACCACGAGCATAAGCTAGTAAGCAGTTAGTTTGTATTCATTGTTAAAGGAGAACAATTGCCGACAAACTGCTAAGCAGTTTGTCGGCAATTTATTTGATGTAAAAACTTATGCAAATTTTGAATAAAAAAAGTATTCTATAATAGATTTACCGGCAAATCTTCAACTTCCTCAAGACATTTTAATAAACCTGTTAACATTCTGAAAAAATTTTCACACATGCATTCGGGTTCAAATCATTTATTTGGGAGTTCCGATAATACAAATCAGATGACACCCTTAATTTTGCGTTAGGTTCAATCAAGACTATTAAAAAATATTATTAAAAAAGAATTTTATTCATATCTATACTAATATTATAAAACTGCTGCTTCGAATTGAAAAATTATTTTACTGTTATATAACCCATTTATCGAGGATGGCTATAGGCTATATAACATCACGCTACGACCAATGGGAGCGGAGGAGTGACCATAAACGCAGGTGAAACTGCGGGGCCGGCTAATGTGATTTTATAGCCGTGCGATGGTCAAGTTGTTTTATTTACTTCTCTTGACTCCGGTATTTTATATGTTATATTCTTTGGGATGGGATTTTCTTGACTATTTCATTTGACTGATTATAATTTAATAACTTTTATGGTATGATTTTCCTAAAGTGTACTGTGTGTGTCACTTGCACATTTTTTTGGGTAATCGTTATTCGGTTCTTTTCTCAACGAGCATATCCCTAGATATAATAATTGCCTTTTGAATTTTGTTCCCCGTGAGTATTATGTTAAAATGCACAAAATTTGAGCATAAGATCTTTAGTTATTATGATCTTTAGTCTACAAAACATATAAATACTCATGTCACATTTAAATATTAATATAATGTTGAGACACAAAACTATCAATATACTTATTATGACTTAAATGCCTAAAAGATGTATACCACACAAAGTAACGCTCACACTGTAATGACAGTATTCCTAAATTATATTATCGAAGTCTAAGAACAATAATTAGGTACTATTACTCTTAGATCGAAGTAACTAATATCTTATCTGTGCTTATACTTACCTACCCAAGCTAAGAGCAATGTGATACAGAGTTAAAACTCGTACCTAAATTTCAGGAAAAAGTTTGCTCTCAGCTTAATAAATTCAAAATATATTTTTCTGTCTAATTTTTAACAGAAATAATGACGCCTGTTTACAGAGTTTAGCAATAAATAGCGTTTATGTGGAACTTACAGTGAATTTCGTGAGGTAGATTTCCGTATGTCACGTCTGTCCGTAGAGTAAAAAGAGCGAACCATAATACGTCATTACATTACAGCAAGAAGTAACATACAAAACTAGTATTTCCTGCGTCTTCAGTCGCGTTAATTTAGATTTTTTCAGTCATTGCGCAATCCCTCGGGAATGAACTCTTTCGTGGATGACGCTTTTCTGTACATCTGACATGGTGTATGTTAAATATCGTGATGACCGGTTGGATAGTCAAGGCGTAGACTCAAGCGTAAAAAACTCACATCCGCATTTCTAATATTAGTTTCAGATGACTCTAGTAAATTTAGTTTTTGTCTCAGTCTACTACTAAATTCAGTTACCAAGACAAAGATGTAGATACAAGATTGTACAACTAACATTGAAAAAGAGGAGATAAACATTAAATCAATATAATACTTGTCTTTACCACATTTTAGGTGATTTCCTGTTTTATGGCCAGCTACGCTGATATTTTTATAGGTAGATATTGTAAGGTCGCGTCAGTTGCGAGCGACAAGAGCGAACCTTATCTGTAAGATTTTTAAAGTAGCTTTTCATGGAAACATGTAGGGCGGCTTCCGAGGCTTAGTGTACGTTCCTGTGAGACTGTGACTCTCCTAAGATGTGTGATACTATCTTCAATGGTTCTGTATTGACTCACACGGTTGATCCCATACACGTTGATCCAAAATCCTAATATCAATGGCCATTAGATTCTAGTAGAAAATAAAAAAGTAATATACTTAAATAAAAAAGCATTTATTAAGTCACTGTCTGACTTAAAATATAAAAGCTTACATGCTATCACAATAATAATTATTTTATTCTACGATATGCTATTAAAAAACCTAACATAAATAATTTAACACTTAAATCTATAATGACAAATTACAGTAGGTACCTAAATCTATATAATAATAATGTATAGGTACGACAAATTACTTTTAATATTTGTAAAACCAGGCTAAAATTATCAAACTTTCTTTTTGTTTTGCATAGACTCGATTCAGAGCTACAACTTGTTGAAGGATATAAAACCTTGTTTGAAAGGAGATGTCAAACATCAGTCTGAGGCCTGTCAACGTCAAAAGTTATATAATTATAGTTCCCATTTTTTGATTGCTTGAGTTATAATAAAGATAGATACCTTAAGGCATCGTTTAACAATTAGGCAGCGCTAAGGTACATAATTCCGTATTTATTTTCTGCGGAAATATGTTGTATTTTAACCCCAGAAACACAACTCCTGATAATAACTAGGAATTTAATGATGTCTAAATATAATTGACTGGAAAAGTATTGAACATTCTTTACCCGAAATCAAGGATTTTTTTCACGACTTTCTGGGTGTTTGTGGTATCATTGTTTTTTTAACTCAATCTTGCTAAAGCAAGAATTAAAATACATTTTCAATTAAACTTATGTAGGTATAACACGATTATGTCACGGAGCCAAATTTTTATATAAATAAAGTTAAACTGGTTATGAAATGTCGCTCCAGCACTTCCTGGCAATACAAACTTTGTTATGCTGATCAGGTCTACATTTCTTACTTCGTATAATCTCACAGTAAAAAGGCTGTTATTAGAATATAACAAGGTATTTTTTAAGTTTTTTCCAAACGAAGTAGTGGCGTTTTTCCACTACGAATTCCTTGACTCTTGTTGAAAATAAAATCGTATTAAACGTTAGAACTATGCTGTAACACTGGCTGTATACTTTTTTTAGGAAGACATGTTTTGACATTACCTAAGATCAATAAATCACGCACGGAAAACTACGCTCTTCTCATGCTTTTAATTTAAAAAAAAACCGCATTTAAGCGGTACTTGTTCGTTTTTAAATAAATGTTTTTGATTTTGGATACAAGTAATAAAATAAACTGATGTGTTTGACAATTTGTTCTTATATGGCAACACCCTGGTAATTGGGTTTCTCCTAAGCACAGTTTGATTTAATTTCTTTTGACTTCACTCAATTAAATATTTACATTTTTAGCTTCGGACTACGGACAGTCAAAGATAAAACTGGGTTTTGAACGCAATTGTTTTTAGACCTAAAGGTTTATTTTTACTGACTACCGCCCGACGACAGCTCGTACTGTATTCTTTAGTAGATCAGTGAAAAGTTCCGTGGTTTTGATGATTTTGAATCCTATCTGGTCAATGATTGTGATCGCTGTGGAGTAGGGTTCTGGAAGATCCGACACAGGCCGCAGTGGAAAACGTGTGGTCTGCGTGTTGTATCCTGATCCTGCCCACGTCATCACTGTTGCTGTTGGTCTGAAATATAAATTGAATTTTGTAAGACACTTTGATTACTGCAGGGCATGGTGTATAATTCCCTTAATTCCTTACATGTAATTCCCTATTAGCTCAGGGGTTAGCATAAAGTACGGTCCACATGATTCAAGAGTTCTCTAGAGAGTTCATAAAGTTCCTAAAGTTTATGAGAGAAAAATGTATTTAACAGTAATTTTGTTACACAGTAATTGTCCTATCAACATCGCAACAGCATTATTCAGTAAAGGTTGAGAGACGTAAGGTAATAACATTTCAATGTTCACACTATGGTAAGCAATTCCTTCCGACAGAAGACCGTAGTATGGCTCCTACGGCATTATGTACGCAATAATTAGTAATGTAGTAATTTGTCTATGGTTGACTAGAGTTACCAGATGTCATTGTGTTTTTGACGTGACAACGTCTTATAAATTGGTTTGCCGGGTGACACTTCAAGAAACTGCGTTACGCTCCGCTCACGTTATGCGCTCACAATGAGAGCGAGTGAGAGGCACGCGTCCCTTCCACTCGGGCATGGTTAGCCCGCCTAAGAGCGAGAGAGACAGACATAAAATGTTTTAAATATAATTCTTTGTTTAAATAAATGTTTTAAATTGTTACTATTATTTCATCCTTCTTCCTACTATACGAATGAATATTCACATTAAAATTATTTTACCACTCAAAGTCGTTGTCACGTAAAACTTTCGCCCGTATACCGACTTTACAGGCAACCAATTTTTTTTTTTTTTCTTTTTATTATTGTTTGCAACGCACAAAGGCATAAGTCTTATTACTTATTATAGATGTTGCAAGTATTCATAGCCACTAGTAATTTCCAACATTAAGCAGGCGGGTGATTTTTTCTCGTTTTTTCGTCCACGTCATTGCTAACAACACAAAAATCTTTAGAAATCTAATTATTTTTTAAAATAAACTGTAAATTTTAAAATTCTTGTTATTTATGTCACTGCTTAATTTAAACAACATAGTATTTTAGGACAATTACCAACGATTTATTTTATTTCGGTAGGTGAATTTCAAGAATTATCATGAAAATAGAAACACTAAAGTAAAAGTGACAAAGGCACCACCCAAGGCTCCATAATTAGCCCGTTTGAATATTATCATATAAGTGAACCAAATGTGTAACCTCTTAAATGGGCTCACGACGTCGACTTGATAATTAACGCTCAAAAAACGAAATTCATGCATAAATACACGCCTAATATAATAATGCATGACCATGAATGACTGTTTGCACAACTGTCGCATGTGGAGATCTAATGATAAATGTAGTACCTTACCTAGATACAGTCAAGGAACTAAAATACCTAGATTTTGGATTTTTATTAAAAACGCATTTATATTTTTGGATAAATAGTAAAAAAATGCGCTGATTTAGAATTTCGATACCCTCAGTCTGGACAAGTAGGGCGTCATTATTTTTTATCAATTTAATGAAGAAACAAAGACTTTTTTACTTAGGACTTAGAATAGACAATCGGTTTAACTGGAAACCCCACATAGAACATGTCTGTACAAAACCAAGAGCTATACTTAATAAATTGTATACATTAAAAATTAAAATGACATATAAAGCCCTGCGATTAAAAATTAAAATTTACAACAGTTTACCAGATAAAATAGTTAATAAATATATAACAAACCAGCCTTACTTGAAAAGGATGAAAAGTTACAACAGATGGAACATAAGCACATACTTACTGCACATACTATATAGCTAAATATAATAATAGTACATATTGTAAAAATAAACAAAGCGAAATCCCTCTCGCATAAAACCTCAGCGGTTTAGGTTAAAAATATTGTTAATATGCATTGTAACAGTTTGAACAATAAACAAAAAAACATCAGTGACGCACAAAAATTGCTAATTAGAAAGAACAAGTATTCATCCAAGCCGTACTTTAGGACAGACTTAAAAAAATATATTTTAGTAAGGTAGGTAAGGTGGGTAGTTGGTATTTACCTACATAAAAACAAAAAAAAAATTACATACTGCACCACGGAAGGAACAATAAAAACAAGGGGAATTATTTGCACGTCTCATGGTGAATTTGAAATTGATCCAATCACATATGCAGAACAAAATGACATGATTGGGCCTTTTTAGTTAGTATCATGTATCGATAGCCAATCGCAATAGAGTAAATTCTGCGAATCTCTGCATTATTGTAACATACGAGCGATCGGTACGTGACATATCCACTAGATATGTTAATGAGTATAGACGCAAAATACCAGAAAATGACAAGAATTTAAATATTTACAGTTTATTTTAGAACATTAATTTAAGTTCTGATGACCTTTGTGTTGCTAACAATGACCCGGAAAATAACCATATCTGAACATATTAAAATTAATCATACAGAATGCTACTGAAACCTCTATAAATCTTTTAAGTCGCTTCCTTCTTTATTAAATGCATTTTATTGCAATTAAGTTCTAATAAATCAAAGGAGTTGGAAGTTTTAATAAATCAAAGGTTACAATAAATACAGCGTAAAGGTGTAATTTGTCTTTGTCAACCAAGTTTTATTTATTAAAAAAAGATATAAAATTATGTATACAGGAAATAACGCGATCACGTAACAGGTATAACATACCTTCGAATTGCCTGCTAATGACAGTCAGTCAACCTGTGACCACGACCAGTGCGAACTGGTCGAAACGACAGCCAATTCAACAGTGTACAAGACAATGGCACACTCTTAAATCACTGAAACTCTACCACGCAGTTACAAAAATAACTTAAAAAAAAACTATTTAAAAGTTATGACCATTTGAATTTCAAGGTATTATCGTCTCCGTTTTTTATAACAGCCGATGGATGGTTTTTTTTCGGAATATTCAATCTGTTATTGAGAAAATTAATAACAGCTAAGTTCAAAAATTATGCAAATTAGTTTTTATGGATTTTCTTAATAACGGAGTGTATAATAATACCTACTACGTGATCGTGTAAATTCCCGGATACATAAGTAATTATATGTCATGGTACGCCAAAGTTTAAAAGTTAGTAAAGGAAAAGATAGATAAAAAACTCGACTCTTTTCGGCTACCGTCTTACAAAAGATTAATAAAATCTATCGAGGTGAACCTTTGTTTAAAAGAAAGCATACAATATACTGTAGATAATTTCCGTATTGTATGACCTCTCAAAACCTACCAACTGTGTCTATCTTGATCATGATACGCTCAATTATATTTTCATAAAGTATCTATAATCTAGTTCATAGGAAACTCGCTCGCACGTTCATAAGGAACGCTGTAATTAAGAAACAGGCCTCTTTCACATAACCGCCACTGTGATCGTCAAAGTAATAATATTAACCTACCACAAAGAAATTATTAATCGTAGTACAAATATCATCAATCATAATTAAAGTTCCTGAAACATGATTATAAACTAGATTCACTGTATGTCCGAATACCACATTTGAGCTGATATTTCAAAGGAATAAAACGTCTTGCTATCTCCCTTTATCATTATAACAAAAAGCATAAGTAAGAATAGACATGAATATACCAATCCTACTTCGAGTTTTTATGCTCCGAAAGACGTAAGTCGTTTAAAACAAGGTCTTTGCTATTCAATGTATTCGTTTAAATTATGTAGGCAGGAGAGCACTAAAAAATGGTTATGAATAAAACAACACAAATAAGTTAGTATTTATTTCAAACGAAGGCTCTTCATTTAAACAAGAGGACCCGTGCTGCTCCGCAGTATTGTGTTAATAATTTATATGTCGAATGTAACACCTAGCTTCCTGCAACTCAATCAATTTAAGTGGGAAAAAGCTCAAATGAAAGAGCTCGTTTTAGCGAGTGTTCTTAGAACAAAATTACTTACTTCACTTCGCGTACTTCAATTGTAATCGGAGATATAAAGAAAGAAAGCTATGAAAACATAAATGTACAGGATAAAATCGCGTTTGAGTATAACTTGAGCAAAATGAAAGTTAAGTGATTTAAAATGCTTGGTGACAAATCTGTGCATCAATACCAAGTACCTTTTAAAAATTAACGAAATCTGTTGGATAAAATACCCGGACAGATAGTCTGTCCTATAAAGATGGTCATTACAAATAATAATAAATAATTCAAATAAAAGAAGGCGCAAAAAATAGTCACAATTTAGCTGTCAACACCTTACAAATGATTGTTATTAAAAATTAATAGAGCAACGTCAAATATATTTTATCTGAGAACAATTTAACAGGTACATTGTTAGTGTAGAGATTTATCATTCATCAGCCCATTGTAAGACTTTTTTGTATTTAAAAAAAGAAGATATTATATGGTATATTCTACAGAATAAATCTTCGTATGGTGAGAGAATAAGTATATCACAGGCTTAATGGAAAGCGGTTCAATCAATCAATCATCAGCCTATCCGGATTGCCGGACGCAGGTGTAGGCCTTTGGGGTAGCCCAAGGAGCGCCAACTATCCGCGGATTCCCCAAGACAATCCGCGGACAAGAGAAAAGGTTGCCATATGATGTTTTTTTTTAGATTGACAAATTCTGATTAGGTGTTCAGAAAGCGCAATACTCCGAGTAGGCTTAATACTTCGACGTCAATTAAAAAAAAATTATCGTGAGACGCACCTTGTCGGTGTGCGTAAGTTTTAAATTTTTTTTTTTTGATAACTTTAAATTAATAAAATAAAAAACAAAAATACACATTCTAACCGATCAAATAGACAGACAGATAGACATAAATCTTAGTAACTACACCGTTCCATTTGCATCAGTAGTTAATAGAATCATTCTTAATTTGCAATAGGCCACGTAGCCAAAGCATAAATTGATTTAATAAAGTGGAACGTACAGAAAGGGCAACCGCTCAACGCAAATAAAGAGAGAAAAAACCAAAATGCAATCTTGTTTATTTTGCTTGAACGTTTACTCGCGAAATAAAGTTGTGATTTTCTGATTGGACATAGTATTTCTTACTTTATAAACGTGGCAAACAAGCATTTTTGATTACCAATTCTTGTAATTTAACTTGTAGTAGATGCGTCTGTACCTATTCACGAGTAGAAATATATACATGATATTATTTCATCATGTAAATATTTCTCCTTTCATCGAGAAGGTTCATGCCCATCAGCCCGCCAGGGAATTAGTGTTCTGTGCCTAGGGCTGCGATCCGTCCGGGTTTCCCCGGATTCGTCTTAGTTTAGAAGACGTCCTGTTAAAACCCGGACACTCTGTGTCAGGGCACAATTATAATTGTTAGATGTATTGTTAACAAGGTAAAAATTTTAATAGAATAGGCGTTTTTTAAGGTGTCCGGGAAAGAATCTCGATTTCACCCATGTGTCCGGATTTTTTAAAGTTTTTGTCCGGCGTCTACAATTTAAGTGAGGGCAGGCCTATCTGTGCCCATCAGTGGGACAAGTGGTTTATAAGATTAATATTATATTATAGGACTGATATCGAGAATGTTGTTAAGTGCACTCTTCTATTGGATGAACTCTCCATAACATAGCGGCTTCGATGCCAACATAAATCTGCAATGGTGCTTATTTAAAATATATATTTATACCTTGAAGTTTTTGGCCGGTTGGTGGTTGGACTTATCATGGTCGTGGTGGGTTTTGTGGTGGCTTGTGTCATCGGCCTTGGGTTTATACCAGCTGAACCGCTACCCGTCATCAGCTCACCGTCGTCTCCGAACCTGTAACGTAAATTGTGATGTGTTATAACATTGTAAGAGTTTTTTACACCAAAGCAAATGGTCAGTCCGGTGGTAAGAAGTTACTGGTGCCTGTATGTCCTTGCAGCAGTAGTAATATCACTTTGCAGCGAAAATCTTGCTAACCAGTAAAAATACGAGTAAGTACAAACTGTGAGCCTATAGGAGGATATAGGAGTCCTATTAGAGTAAAGTTTCTAAAGGAAGAAGGATCTGACGTAGGTGTCATTTCAAGAAATGATAAATACCTAACTAGTTTTTCTCACGGCTCTGTTTAAAATGGTAAATTATGTCTGGCTCGTCTATCTAAAGTCTGGCTCACTCTCACACACGTCGGCAACAATATTGGCAACAATAATCTTAACAAAAGTACGAATGCCACCGTAACTACATAATGTTTTATAATAACTACTTGTCTTATTTGAAATATGTGAAGGCATTATATCTAAAAAGGATCGAATTTGTCTGATTCAGACGAACACCTTTTGAGTTTTATGATTGGTTTACGGATGATTTATATGATACGAGAATCACGATTTTAAACTAATAGTGTATTAGGAAAATAACAAGTAAATATAAATGGTTATTAAAGTAAATCTTAATGGTTTAAATATGAAAATTAGCTAAACTAGATTAATTTGATATTGATTGGTTTGGTTGTCTATGGTTTAATTTACGCGCGAACTGATTCAACCGCCGATTGCGTACTGACTTTAATAACTTAACTACTTAACCTAACTTAATTTATAAAATTGTGCGACCACACAAATGCTGATCTGTTCGTTGCGATGCACCGAACAATATCGTGTGCAAAAAGTTTGAATAAAAAAACCCCTTAAATTTCATCGAAATCATTAGAGGTGTTCCCAAGAAATCAATTATACAGGCTGTATTTAACAATGTGACTTGCTTATATCACTTCAAGGGCATAACTCGAGCATGCAAAAGAATTTTCTCAAACTTTAATACTTTACGTTACCTCCACGTGCTGCCATTAATGGTTTGGCATGCTGTACACCAAGTTTCTTATACGATGTTAGGGAATAATCTCCCATTCCTCTATTTTTATGGCATAACTTTAAAACAACCAAGAAGTTTTATTGCTTTTATAAGGAGTATTTGCTGCAAATGCTGAGGTGCTAACCCTTTTCGGCGGATTGTGTTGGACACGCATACTTGCATGTTGCATATTATATTGTAGTGAATAGTTATATATCATATCATGTAACCTATGTATGTGTGTCTTAGCATGTCGCTGAAATAAACATTTTTTATTTCATTGTCTATTAAACACAATTGGTTTCGCTGGACTGGCATTGTTTGTTTCCGAAATTTTTGGGTGTTTTTATGTGCTCCGGATTCATTGCTCTCGAGTGTCTTGAGTATCGTTCTAAACAGTTATCATCTCCCTCTATTACAGAATAGATAGTTCTATGATATACTATAGATAGACTATTAGTAATAAGGGTTACATATCTCTTTCTGCTATTAACCTCACCAACTACTCTAAAATACTTGGGTTTATAACGACTTCAAACCAACTAAAAGAATAACTTGGGAGGACTATTAACGTGGGAGAGCCATGCTTCGGCACGTTTGGGCCGGCTCGACTCCACTCGATACCACGCCCTTACAGAAAACCGGCAGTGAAGCAATGCTTGCATTACCTTTCGCTGCGTGACTGAGGTTACCGGAGGCCCTAACCTTTCCTTCTCCCCTATTCCCTCTTCCCACTCTTCCCCCCTCTCCCCCTCTGCCCCCACTCCCACCCTCCCACCTTAAAGGGCGGCAACGCATTTGTGACTTTTGAGTTATAGGTGCCCATGGGCGGCGGTAGTCATTTACCATCAGGTGACCCGTCTGCTCGTTTGCCCCCTATACCATAAAAAAAAAAACTATGAAATTGGTAATGCAATGATTCCTATAGTGTCTTTATTACTAAATCCCAGTAGGTTTGTTATTTATAAAAACAATGTTGAGGGTTTAGAGGACTCTAGCGAATCTCTTCAGCCATAATGAACAATGGTATTAGGAGTGGGTTCACACTTCACGTAGGTTCTACGGGTACTGGGTCTGGATGTCTTAACAAAAGCTGTTCCCGGATCCCTCCTATTATATGCGCAGTATGGCACACCGTGTGATTTTAGTCAACTAGATTCCGACAAACCGCCATACTGAAATCCCCGGTGGGGTGACGGACTGAATAGGTTTCTATATGCACAAAGCACCTTTGCTTTGCAGGTACTAGATGAGGTTTGAAATAGCTGCATTAAGCATTGCACTAACACCGATTTGTTTGAAATATGTAGCTAGATTAAACTTTTTTAACGAGGTAATTGACCTCACAAACAGTCTACGACCTTATGATTTTATTTCAATAGCGTTGAGCTGTTTTGCACAAATACCGTTATAAATTGAGGGTCTTGTTTGCAATAGTAGCGAGTCGCGACTAATTGACAAAATGTTTCACATTATTATATTTTGTACTAACAGCGCCCCGCGGTTTTACCCGCGTAAGTCCCGATCCCGTGGGAATATCGGGATAAAAAGTAGCCTACGCGTTAATCCAGGTCTCCAGCTATCTACATACCAAGTTTCATCGCAATCGGTTCAGTGGTTTTTGCGTGAAAGAGTAACAAACATCCATCCATCCAAACTTTCACATTTATAATATTGGCGGGATTTCCACCTATATTTCTTTGTTGTTTGATAAGACTTTGTTTTATAGAGATATACAATATGCCTTAATTTAATCGATTTCTTTATCTCGATTAAAATAAAAATACTTATATTAAATTTCTTATAGAGCATTATTATAAAACTATGATTGCCCGAGATTAAGTGCAATTGCATCAATAACATAGTTCGTGAAAATGGACAACATAAAATTATACGAAACATCAGAAACAGCTTTAAAAAAAGTGCCCGAAGTTAGGTGATTGCTTGCAGCTAGACTGAAATTCTGGTCCAATATTAAGCTGACCTAAGTAAACAGCTCTAGACCATAAAATAAACCTAACTTTAGGAATATATATGTATGTACATACATTATACCTACTTTTATAGTTTCTCGTATCGCATGCAGAACCATGCCAACCCAAGTCATTAAAATCTGCTACCAAAACACTCGTCCTAACGCAGACTTGTTTGTCTATGAATGGTCTTGTCCATCTTCACAACGTATATGTATCTAGGTTAAGTAAGTACATTATATGAAGAGTCATCTTTTAACTGAATCTCTGAGCTTGCTTGACAATTTATTGACATATGGGACCCTGCACTTTATACGTAGCCTTTATATCTCTTTAACGAAGTGGCTTTCAATTAAACTTTTCGTTCTCAGTCGTGCAAAACGAACCCCCTCTATTAGACTTCTATACAAACACGTTCAGCTAATAAATAAAATTTAAATTGGAAGAAGTTATTGTTCTGTTATTTCCACGTGATAGTTATAAAGTAAACGTCAGCTTAGAGGAAAATTCGATAAAATCACGACTATTCCAAACTCATTGTAGCTATTGCTCAGTAATTTATATCTCCCATTATCCTAGGTTCTTACAGAAATACAAGACTTGATATGTAATGGATACTTATGTTTGTGGTCGTGCATTAAAGCTAATAAAATATGATATATCTTTAATTGGTATGTTGTCCCCTTTCAATGGGTTAATTGACCTCATCATTTACCCTTCACCTACAATATATTTATTCTTCTTACATCTATTAATTGATCTTTATTTATCTAAAATAAGAGAATTCTTTGTACTCCTTTTCAATATTAATATTATAAAGAGGTAAAGTTTGTGAGTTTGGATGTTCGGGGTAATCTCCAGTACTACTGATCCGATTTTGAAAATTCTTTTAGTGTTGGATAGCCCATTTATCAAGGAAGGCTATAGGCTATATAACATCACACTACGACCAGTAGGAGCGAAGCATCAATGAAAAATGTTGCAAAAACGGGGAAAATTTACGCAGATGAAGTTGCGCGGGTCAGTTAGTTAAGAATATTTCGTGAACGCAGGAACGTGATATTTGAAATACTTAAAGTTTATACGAGTATATAGAAGAAGTGCAGAGTGCAAATTTTTTTTAACAATATGTATTACAAGTTTTTAAATTACGTGAAAACTGCTACATCAAGCTACAAACATCCAATATATATGTTAACGCGTCATGATACAAAAGTGTATACGATGCCAATTCAAGTTATACTTGCTGATGAAATAAAGCAAAAATAAATTTCGGTAGAAATTCGACTAAATTATGGAATAAACGATAGAT
Source organism: Euplagia quadripunctaria (assembly GCA_963859945.1). Lineage (NCBI taxonomy): Eukaryota > Metazoa > Arthropoda > Insecta > Lepidoptera > Erebidae > Euplagia > Euplagia quadripunctaria. Next base: position 16,757,122 of record OY982575.1, on the reverse strand, counting down.
CGGTAGGTATTGAGTGAAAAATATATGTAAGAGAGAAGATAGTCGATATAATATTAGTAAGATTTACGATAACCATTGTAAAGCGGTCTCTAGACGATCATGCGGCATGACATGCTGAATCATCATGCTGCATGAAGGACCTATTAAGAGTCTATCATGCAGCATGATAATTCGCTTGGTATAATCATTTTATTCAGCCGATATAGATAGTACAAAGAAGAGGTCTTCTGCGCTGGTATGGATATGTCTTTGTCAAAGGCAGATTTATAAATTAATAAATTTATAAATATAAAAGGAATTATCAATCAACCGCCAGCACGTAGTTTGCATGTCATGCACGTAGTTTGCATGTCATTCGTGCCCATGGCGTGGCCAAAGAGTGGTGCTAAAGGTTGGTTGGAGGCTAACATGCCGTTTCCCTACCACTGATCTTTATAGAACCTGTAATGTCCTCTCTGTCCGTAAATTATTTATCCTCAATGTTGTTCTTACGATTCACTCACAAACCCCATATGATCCTTCGAAAATAGATTCCGTACGTCTAAAACACACTGGATGTCCATGGATCCCGGTCCGATCAAGTCTAGCCAAGCGATCTTTTTACTTCTTTGGTAACTATTTGTAAAATAAAGTAAATAAAATCTTAAATGTGTATCCTATGACGAAACTGGAATGTAAAAAAGCAGTTACCAACTGGTTAAATAGTTTAGATTACGACGAAACCGAGAAGCTGATTTGCACTTTAAAATAAGTAAGTACACACACACACACACACACACACACACACACACACACACACACACACACACACACACGCGCACTAAAAATATCTTCTTTTTACATTAACTTATGTTATCTTAAATACATATTGTTGTGACACGTCCCTCAAACTCTCACCCATTTAGTCATGAACCAATGTACTCAACCTTATTGAGAGAAATAAACAATATTATTATTATTATTCGCATCAAGCAATACAATTAAACGATCATGCATGCATGACAGCACGTAACGCATGTCATGCCGTATGATCATCTAGAGACCGCTTAAAGGAGTCTAAAACAGTGCGAACTGGTAATTTTTACCGGGTACAAAACTGGAAGCTGTGTTTTATTAGACGTGACGCGTAGTACCCTCATGTCAGCTATGCGAAATTCCATGACGTCTGGACCGTATAAAATATTTATGTTTATATTCTATTTTTTCTAACTAAATATGAATATTTATTTTTTCTGATAATCGTAAATTGTTTTATGATGATGTAGATCTCATGTAATATATAATACATATCAGTGAAGTATGTCACTACACTACAATTACTTTGTAATTAAGGTAGAGAATTAATTAACCATTTACCAAATGGTCTGGTGACATTCGGCATATTAAACAAAACGGTTTGTGAGGCAAGAATGTGCATTTTTTTACATCCCAACCTTTTTATTTTCAAATACAAGATTTTTCTCTATCTCGTCATCACGTTACATCATTTACCACAATACATTATACGTATTAGTAATAAGATGTGTTGTTAAAACTATTATGAAAAGGCAAGCTGAATACTTTTTTTTTGAAGTGAAACTTATTTAGAATCGTTATGATTTGAAATTCGATGAAATGAAAAACTCAAACTAAGAAGAGACAAACATTCATAAATAGGATTTAGCCTGCGAGAGAATGAGATAGAATACAAATATACAGTGTTTCCTATAATCTTAAATCCTATAATTAGCCTTCAGAAAATGCATCAATGTCAACGTGGTGTCATTTTTGTGTTCTGTAGCCTGTTGCTAGAACGTGCTTATTAACAAGATCTGTATTTAGATTGTTTCGGTTGTAAGAGGAGAGGCAACAACATTGGCAACAGGTAAAACAACAATATCCTTAATAAATATTCAGTGTAGTTCTGTAAATCCTGGTTCCCGTGCGCCTAACCAAATCTATCCAGCCGTTTCAGCATCAGGTAGTCTCAAACACTGCGTGTGGTGTTTGAAACTTTCTGGTCTCAAAATATTACTGGGAGGATAATTATTCAGTTTTTCTGCATGTCTTTCGGTTCTGAAATGTTAATCTGGAATCTTTTAGTAGTTATGAATATTTGTTACCGTAACCATTATTTTAATTGTCCAGTTAATTTGTTTCACGTTAGCGACGCTAGGTAACATCGATAATTCAAGCACGCATTCAACGAATCTTTTACCAGGAATTGAATTTCCGAGAACCGTGGTAGATCGATTATCATATGAAGTTACGACACATGTTACCGATTCTTAGCAACCAATTAATGCCACAACCGGGTCTTGTATTGAACCCGTCAATCAAAAACAGTGTTTTATTTTTAACGAAATAGTTAGACTTAGACAAGCGCGAGTCTGACTGGCACACCGAGAGTACCGTAAGCAAACAAACTTGTATATAGATTGTATGTCCATCTCGGGAATCAATTCTTGAAGATTTTTGCCCGTCTTTCCCGTAAGGCAAATTTAATTTGCAGTTCTAAAAATACTCCCCCATACATCGATTTACGACAAAGTTAACTTTACAAACGCAAAATATACATAAGTTTGTAATCACAAATTAAAGGCTTTCAGATTTTTCCTTTACTTGTACTGTCAGAACTTGCTTCTTACCAAAAAAGGAAATACCCTATAGGTTTTGATTTAACTGCGAAATGTTTAAATTTGTTAAAATCTTAGGTTTAATAACTTCTGATTGCATTGACTTAAAAGCTTGATTTTTTAACAGGGACCGCTTACATAAGTATTTGATACACAGACAGACTGACGGACGACAAAGTGATCCTATAAGGGTTCCTTTTTTCCTTTTGCGAAACGGAACCCTAAAAATATTGATAGAAATAAAGGGTGGGTCTACCGTAAACCTTTTCAGATATTGTGCTGCTAGTAAAAATATCTTCCAGAAAAATCCGATAAAAATGGCACCGACTCGGAAGTGAAATTCAAGATCTTGTGATTGTACGAGGGTGGATTGAAAAGTTCTCGGCCTAGTCAAGAAAACGAAGTATAATTCATGGACAATTATTTTTATTTTTCGACGTAATCTCCATCTAACTCAATGCATTTCTTCCATTTGTTTTCTAAAACTTCTATACCGGTTTAAAAAAAGATTCCTCAAGCTCATCAAAATATTGAGTTACTACTGTTTCGACCTCTTCATTTGTTGAAAATCTCTGGCCACCGAGGTGTTTTTTTTAGGTTTGAAAACAGGTGAAAGTCCGAGGGGGCTAAATCAGGTGAATAAGCCGGGTGGGGCAGCAATTCAAAACCACAATCGCGAATTTGAGCCATGGTTTCAACAGATGTGTGAACCCGGTCGTTATCCTGATGAAACAACATTTCTTTTCTCAGTAATCCTGGGCGTTTTTCTTTAATTTCTTCAAGTAAACGCCGTAAAAGGGTGCAGTAGTACGCTGAATTAATGGTTTCGCCTTTTGGGAGGTAATCGAAAATGATGATGCCCTTTGCATCCCAGAAAATTGACGCCATCACCTTTCCAGCCGACAAAATTGCTTTTGCGTCGGCTCATCAGTTTTATTCCATTGTTTAGACTGTTGTTTTGACTCTGGAGTGTAGTGGTGGACCCAGGTTTTATCCACTGTAACAAATCTATTTACAAAATCCTGTCGGTGAGCCTCAAACATCTCCAAACAGTCGCGAGAAAGCGTGAGTCGAATTCGCTTTTGCTCGACTGAAAGCAACCTCGGGACCCACCTAGCAGAAACCTTGGAAAATCCAAGTTCGTGGACAATGATGTTTTGAGTTCGTTCATATGAGATGTCCATAGTGTCAGCAATATTCCTGATAGTCAATCTGCGGTTTTCCAATATGAGATCACACACTTTGCCGATGTTTTCTCCAGTCGTAGACGTCGACGGCCGGCCGGAGCGAGGTTCATCTTGGATGCTCTCTCGACCGCGTTTAAATTCAGCAACCCATTTTTTTACAGTACTATACGACGGGGCAGATTACACAAATATTTGATTACCGCGCGGTGTTCAGCTTTATCCATTTTCCAATAACGTTGCGTTCCCCTTCACTTTACTCGCTCTTACACAAAAACTACAAAATCTACAGATAAGAAATTCAACACTATGCCAGCCAAAGAACAAATGAATTCAAAGAGGTTGGTATCATATGAGTACCTTCAATATTTATATGTCAGGCCGAGAACTTTTCAATCCACCCTCGTATTTATACGTCATATCGTAACAGTAGGAAAAAATACTTTGAATTCAACTATAGTCAGAACTAAATATACAGGAATATCCAACATATTAAAAGTCTTGTTTTACTCAAGGGCGCGACCATGGCAATCAGCACATAAAATGGTTATTACTTTTTTTTTTATATACCTACGTATTTACTGGTTGGAAGGCTACATACGTCGCCAAAAATTTATTGAACCAATCTACCAAATCTAATTTTATAACATTTCGCGCGACAAGCTTTTTCAAAACAAATAATTCAACAAAACCTTAACTTATTATTCGATGGCAATAAAAGATTAAAAAAGAAAAGGTTTTATTTGAATATATTATTTTATTATATTTAGTTTTGTGCTCATCGAGTTTTGTTTTTAGTGTTTATATCTCATAGTCTATTACATAGTTACACTGTCATTCTGTGTTTGTGTAACCAACTGGAAGAAAAGGGGTAAAAATAATTTATTAAAAAAAATCACTCTCCCAGTCACGAGTTTAATTCGTCGATAAGCGTATTTGGACTGTGCTTATTGTTTATCTGTGTTACGCGTTCGCGGGTCACTAGGAGATGCCTGGCTGTATAATCCAACTTAGTAGAGTATATTAAGTTTATGCTATAATCTGTATATTGATTAAAGTTCAATTTGTTTACAATATTAAGGTAGTCAAAATAGGTAGTTAACTAATTTTAAATGGTAATCAAAACTTACTTAACTTAAATAGTAAATAAACTTAGAAAATATGTAAAATTAAGAAACTTTGTGAGTGTGTACGCTAAAATATTAATTTCAATAAACCATTATGGCATTATTATTATTATATTAAACGACTACGTGTGAGTTACGTCGTTATAAGTTTGTTGCTTATTTACTCGTAAGCTTTTTTTTTGACACAAATAGATCGATATTTTAGAAAAAGAAATATGTCACATGCACTTGCACGGTTGACACTTTAAAAACTATTTCATGCATTTTTGATCAATCATACTGCCTGTGAAAGCAGGAAGGCTATTCCATAATTACGTGTACGTGGTTGTTCCGGCCTAAAGGTGATAAAGGCCCTGTCGGTAGTGATTGGTGCGATGGTAGAAAGTTTGATTGATGGATTTCTTATTTAGTTATAATTATTATCTTTATATAAATATATTTCTTCTGTGCGTGTGTATGTTCCTGAACTCCTTCTAAACGGCTTGATTTTAATGAATTTTTTTTTGAAAGAAAAAGAACTAGTACAACTAAACGAGACGCTAACAGAGTGAAACACTTAATTATCAAATTCTAAAAACATATAGCTGAGTTTTAGGAGATGTACCTAACTTAGTTTACAAGACGAGAAGTAGTCATCTCGCGGTCGCACCAGAATGGGAGCCCAGTTCAGCTTTGTGCCGGACACTGGTGGGTGCCTGACGCTGGTTTTCAACTGGCCCCTTTTAATTAATTTTCGTGTGTGAGGGTGTGTGTGTGTGAGGATTTTGTGAGTGTGGTGATATTATGTTTGTATCTACAGAGTACGTTTATGTATGTTTGTATCTAAATAGATAAATATTATGTACATGCTAATGTAATACATCAATACAAATAAATAAAATTAAAATATCCAAAATTAAAGTAAATGTATACACGCAAGTGAAAGCCCCGCGGGAACTGCTAGTATAAAGTATTTACCCACTATGTGTAGGTAGGCAATTATTTCATATGTATATTTCTACCGTTCATTATGCTGGAAGCATTCATCTGACAGCTCGCGAGCGAGCGTTTTTGTGTCTTCAGGTGGATTTGAGAATGGTTTAGATTTACAGTTGGACCCGATAGATGGCGCTGCGATAGGGTTACAGGAATAATGACCGATTTTAATGACGTTTTTTATGTGTCTTCAGGTGGATTCGAGAATGGTTTAGATTTACAATTGGACCCAATAGATGGCGCAGCGATAGAGTTACAGGAATAATGACCGATTTGAATGACATTTTTTATGTGTCTTCAGGTGGATTCGAGAATGGTTTAGATTTACAATTGGACCCGATAGATGGCGCTGCGATAGGGTTACAGGAATAATATTTTTTAAGTTCAGGCAAGACAACCTCTGTTGGGTCCGCTAGATTTCTTATAAATGACGTGCTAATTAAACATTACACTTACCTATTGAGAATAATAGGCCTCGGTGGTGTAGCTTCAGCTTGGGTTGGGTTGACTTCTGTTGGGGGGGCGGAAGGTAGACGTGGCGGTGGCGGTGGCGGCGGCGGTGAAGTCGTTGTGGGGATCGATATGCCTTGAAAAAAATTAAGTCATATAAATAATTCCAGAATCACACATTTCCTTAAAATAAGATGTCTCGTAGGTAGATAAATTTGGGGTCATTGGTCGGAATGTAATCTATGTAATAGAACTGGCAAGGCTTCTCTTCTTTTTTCATAAGAAGTAGAGTTGATGTTAATGTTCTGCTGTAGCGAGTCTGTTCACTCTGTTTCTAAACATGTCTAAAGAGACATGTTATGGTATGTACTGGTTAACGGAACTCTCTCGGAATATTTACGGATTATGGAATGTTCTCTCATGGAAAATGTTCCATGAGAGAACATTCCATTATCCGTAAATATTCCATTATCCAGTTCGATAATGAATAAGAGAAGAAAAACTCCTTAAAAAATAATTCTCGCAGGTGCTTTGATTTCGCTATTTTGTTCATTTTTGTTGTAAATTTACAAACTCCACAAGACGGCGTTAGTAAATGTTGTCCACATAAAAAAAGTATAGTCAAGGATATCAGGGTTATTAAATAAATTTATTCCATAATGATAAATTCTTGACAATCCTGTCCGTAAAAAAAATGATCGCTGCAGTTTAAATCTATTCAGGCTCCATAATTATCAACGATTAAATTAATAATAGATGCACGCAACATATTTCCTTGTTATACCATTTTATAAGAGACTGGCTGCACCCCGCGGTTTTACCGGCTTAACTCTCGGTGCAGTGGGAATATCGGGATAAAAAGTAACCTATCGTTAATCCAGGTCTCGAGCTATCTACGTACCAAGTTTCATCGCAATCGGTTCAGTGGTTTTTGCATGAAAGAGTAACAAACATCCATCCATCCATCCATCCATCTAAATATTATCCATCCAAAATATTAGTGGGATTATTTCTTAAACTGAAATATTTTTTTGTCTTAGCTACATTTCTTGCGTTTCGTTTTGTCGTCTATAGAGATAAGAAAATATATCGCAGGCTGTCGATTTGAAACTGTACGAGTAGACGGTTGTCACTGTGGGGTTCAGGAGACCGAAATCATCGCAGAAATACACCACGAAGGTCACGCAATATTATGTACCTACTCTACTGGGTGAAGGGCTCCGACTGTTTGTAGAATTTCAATAATTTAATTAGTATTATGCAACTTGAACGTTGTAATTTAAAATCGGTAAAAAATTGCTTTTTACATTAAATTTTTTTCAACAAATGGCACAAATTTGCAAATACATAAAATCTATGTTACTGTTTTTTTATTTTTTCTTATAAAATATACTACTTAATTTATTTCTTTTCCCGAAGGAGTACGCAGAGGCGTATGACATCCAACATTCAATTTCTTTTTTTGGTTTTGAATTCGTTCGCGATGTCGAGGAAATTGTTCTTTAGGTTTTTCTGTAAAATAACTTTATCGAATTAAATCCAGTAGACAAACATGGGGTAACCGCCATCGAGATATTGTGCACTAGAGAAGCCACTCAGAACAAAATACATGTTCCGTTTTTATTTGAATTAAAACTAAAAAGCGCTGCAGCGCTAAAACAATAATTTGTAGTCAAATCCTACAGTATTAACAAGCAGCGCTTGATCGTTTTTGAGTTGTAGTTTTCTAAGCGAGCATAAGTTCCTAAGCGCCGTGATTTTCATGGCGTTTACGCGTGTTGCCCAACGAACTGCTTTTCGCGTTTTCACTGCGGTGCAGGGACCTTTCTTCGCGGTGTCTACTCTATACGCTAGTAATAATAACTTAGTGGTAACCCCCTAGATACTAAGTAAAAAGTTATTCAAACATATTCTATACTTACTTAAAGGTGTATTCGGTATCGGTTAATTCCAAAAATTGGGTATTTCCGATAATTAATCATTTTTGTCCATGACCTAGGCAGCGGATTAAAAATGTCTGGTAGGTAAATTGTGCAAAAAATATAAAATTAGTAAATATAATTGTCGGAATATCCCGATTTGGAATTCAACGAATGAACTTTAATATATTTTGCAGTGTCATTATTTTTTTAGTTTAGTTTTTGTACCATCAAGGTTTCAAAAAGCATTGTAAGTAAATTCAGTTACTGTAAATTAGCAAAGTCTCGTTTTCTGGGTTCAAAGATTAAAAGTAGCGATGATAGGGTTAAGACCACTTGGAACATTATTAATAGCGAGACTGGAAAACATCACAACCAAAGCAATGAATTTAGTTTGAAGATTAACAACAAACAAGTAACGTCAGATATAGAAGTAGCCTCTGTTTTTAAGAACTTTTTTACTAATATTCCTGTGTCGACTACTAAATCTTTGAACTCCTCAAATGCGAAGTTTCTTTAATTGCCATAATTTGTTACATAATAAGCAATTCGGTTTTACAAGGGGTCGCTCCACAACTGATGCCGGTGTAGAGCTTGTAAAACATATATTTGATGCCTGGGAGGATGCCCACGATTCTCTAGGCATTTTTTGCGATTTATCTAAAGCTTTTGATTGTGTTGTTCATGAAACTCTGATCAGGAAATTATATCACTACGGTATCAAAGACACGGCACTGGATCTTCTTACTTCTTATCTAAGTAATAGGATTCAGAAAGTCGATATTAATGGCAAGCTATCTCCAGGGTCTGTGGTAAAAATGGGAGTTCCGCAGGGATCCATACTTGGGCCATTTTTGTTCTTAATCTATATTAATGACTTACCTTATATTGTTAAGAACAACCACGAGATAGTGTTGTTTGCGGATGATACTTCACTCATATTTAGGCTAAAACGTATGTGTACAAATTTTGACGACGTGAACGATGCTATTACGAAAGTGGTTCGCTGGTTTAACGTTAACAACTTACTTCTTAATGGAGAAAAAACTAAATGTATCTGGTTTCCTACTCCAAACGTTAAATAGGTGAAAACAACTATACTACTTAATAAAGACGAGTTGGAACTAGTGGATACCACAAAATTCTTAGGCATTACTCTTGATTCTAAGCTTCAATGGGGCCCTCATATTGATAAATTATCGAATAGACTCAGCTCAGCAGCATACGCAGTTAGAAAAATTCGTGAACTGACTGATGTCGAAACAGCCAGATTAGTTTATTTTAGTTATTTTCATAGTAAAATGTCGTATGGTATTTTACTGTGGGGGAATGCCGCCGAAATTCAATCTATCTTCGTGCTCCAGAAGAGGGCTATTCGAGCAATTTATAACTTAGGTAATCGTGATTCACTGAGGCAGAAGTTTAAAGAAATTAACATAATGACGGTAGCGTGCCAATATATTTATGAAAACCTAATTTACCTTCATAAAAATAAAGATCACTTCAGTAAAAAAAAGTGAAATACACTCTTTTAACACGCGTAATAAACACAACCTTGTTGCACCTGCCTCTAGGCTCCAAAAAATTAACAAGTCGTTTCAAGGTCAATGTGTGCGATATTATAATAAAATCCCAGATCATATTCAAATGTTGAGTCTTAACAAGTTTAAGTCCACAGTAAAACGACAGCTATGCCTTAAGGGCTATTACTCAGTAGTAGTTTATATGCGGGATAAAAACGCTTGGGATGGAATTGTATTGGATTCACAGGCTATTTCATGTACTTAATAGAAATGTAATGTGAGCTAATATGTTTCTTATTTTCTATCTCTTATGCTTGTCTTTTCTGATTTTTCATTTTTTCCTTAATTTTCAGTTTCCCTATTGTCATATTCTTTTTTTTTAGTTTATTTACTTTTAATTTTAAAACACCACAAAATGATGTGATATGTACTAAATATTGTTAAAACTGTCTGGTTTTTTTTTAAAAGAGTGGCCGTGAGTTTGTTTGCCCGATTTCTTCTCACAAGGCTCAACCATTTGGAAACGGGCGGTTATAGATCGAAACAGGCAGATCTGATATTATGTTATCCATTTTTTTCTTTAATAATTTTACATTTGACGAGGCAAACTATTGTTGCGGTGACTCTGTGTGTGTTGATCTATAATTTTTAATTATAATAATTATTTATTAAATCGACGATTTCGAATAATTGATGGTCAATTTTATGAAATAAAGATATTGAATTTGAATTGAATTTGTAAGTGGTTAAGACCAAAAGTGTTACCCTGAAGTTCGTTTGTAAAAGATTTTTATTACAATACTAGCAACCCGCCCCGGCTTCGCACATGTAGTAGAGACATTTTCAACAATCATCACCATGTTTCAACGCATTTACACAAAACGATAACAAATTATACACCTAAACCTTCCTCAGAAATCTCTCTGTTTATTGGTGAAAACCGCATGAAAATCCGTTCAGTAGTTTTTCGGTTTATCGCCAACAGACAGACAGACAGACGCGGCGGGGGACTTTGTTTTATAATATGTAGTGATACCTAAGTAACCTAACCCTAAAAAACAAGTATTATTATTTCTAATCTGAGTCTTACCTGAACCAATAATGGAATTGAAATCCTCTTTCGCCAGGAACTCTTCGAAATACCTCGTAAAGTCTCCAGTGGGATCCCACCGGGTTGACAGCTTAGCCCACTCCTCAGGATAACCGTATTTCAATCGCTTAATAATCTTGACTGCTGTTTTCTTTTGTCGATCTGTGCAGCGTATGCATTTCGTTCTTAAAGCTTCTGGAAGTATTCCTAGAAAAAAAAAATTCAATAAAAAAATGTTTCATAAAAAGAATTTGGGTTTCTTACATTCGTGATTTATTAGGAATCACTTCTTTCTTCTGGCTATCATGAATTAAAATAAATATACCTAAACTTAAAATACCTCCGACTCGAAAATCCCTTCAACGATTAGAAAAGAGCTGATAATTGTCGATTGGTTACACAGATTTTCTTGTATTATAGCTAAGAACACTCTTGATCGAGTCACATTTCATACAAAAAAACAAACTAAATCAAAATCGATCCATCCCTTTAAGAGATATGATACAGAAGTAGATGTCATTATATATACAGGTCACGTTAAACATATGTATAATACCTCTCCATTTTGCGCCGGGGGTTAAAAATTGTGTTTTTTAATCCCACTTGTGCTGCAATCTAGAGATTAACGTGCGTTCAATAAAAATAATACCTCTTCAACTTTTTATGTTACTAATAAAAGATATAATATAGATATTAATACTCCAATAACGTCACCATCCTTAAATAACCTATAATTTTCTGTTGGAATTATTGATTGATATGGTCAATTACATAACGAATACAAGTGATTTTTAATAATTGTTACGTCTTATAATTATAAGCCTAGATAAAATCATCGCCCGTATAATTTTGGGTAGGTATTCAAATCAAAATACCATATCAAATTTTGTAGTTGTAAAATAGTTTTTTAGAAATAAAAAATCCGGTAGCGTATATTCCTATTCCAAACTAATTAATACATACAATATAAATAAATAAAATTGAAGTGTCTGTTTATAATGTCAAAATGATAGTTTTTTTAAGCTCATACAGTTATTTACACGATACCTATGCCTAAAATCAGTTTTTAATTTTTTTTGTCTGTCTGTCTTTCTGTCTGTCTGTTTGTTCCGGCTAATCTCCGGAACGAGTGGACTGATTTCCACGGGACTTTCACTAGCAGATAGCTGGTGTTTTGGACTTTTATTTTGGAAACAGAATTAGCACAAAATATATAAATATGTACACGCGAGCGAAGTCGCGTCTGCCTGTGAAAGCCCCGTGGAAATCGGTCCACCCGTTCCGTAGATTAGCCGGAACAAACAGATAGATAGATAGACAGACAGACAATAAAATTAAAAACTGATTTTTAGGCACAGGTATCGTGCAAATAATTGTATGAGCTTTAAAAAACCTATTATTTTAACATTACAAACAGACACTTCAATTTTATTTATTTGTATTGATAACATGTTTTTTATTCAAATGAGTTGTAAATATAATTAAATAACATTGTTTAAAGCAAAAAGAAGTTATCAACCATTCTACGCAAAATAAAATATTATGAGTATATTTATTTATAAGCAAATGACAATTTTGTTACAGAGAGGTTTTGTTTTTTTTAAAAAGATAACTCCCGCATTAGGAATTACTCCTGTTTCGCGGGGGACTTTACAAACATAGAAACAACGGACACAAAGAACACCCAGACTCAGGTGGGAATCGAACCCACGACCTATAAGCATAGCGGTCAGGGTCACTAACCACTAGACCAACAGGTTCATTTTGATTTAGGGCGTTGGGAATCCTTTTTAATGTATATCCACTATCGAATGTTGTCATTCGGTTGGTTTGATAAATACCTACAGCAAATCTTCATGTCTAGTAACTTCACTAACCAATTGACGTGTAAGTAAGTAATTGAGTAAGATAATACTTTATCGATAGATCGCATCACTATTCGCGTTTTAGGTTATGTTTATTTGAAAAAAAAATTGGGATGATCTCTTTTGGTTCTTTATATAAATGTGTATTGATATATAATGCATCTAAATGTAATATTTTTGTTGATGTTGGTCAAGTGCGTCCTAATTTTGCGTCCATAATGTTTCTAAGAAATGCACTGACAGGCTGGCAAAATTTAAAATTTTGGACATTTTGGGAATTTTTTACTCAATAGGGTACTTGACAATCAAGTCAAATCAGTATCTTTTAACTTCAAAACGATCGAATCGGAACAATCTTGTATGAAATAACAGGGTAATATGTCCTGCCTTTCTCTTGTCTAATCGTTCATCGTTGGTTGGACGATTATACATAATTATAATTAATAAAACAAATAACAAATAAAAACGTTCACAATATCTTAAGACAATATTGACTGCCGCAGTGCAAAATAGTTTCTTGGGGTATTAGAAACTACCCAATAAAACTCTAGGCGCTAAGTAAATTTGGATTTAATTTATGCCACAGATAAATTATATCCTGTATCTTACTAATATTATAACGGTGAAAGTTTGTGAGTATGGATGGATGGATGTTTGTTACTTTTTCACGCAAAAACTACTGAACCGATTGCGATGAATCTTGGTATGTTGATGGCTGGAGATCTGGATTAATACATAGGCTACTTTTTATCCCGATATTCCCACGGGATCGGGACTTACGCGAGTGAAACCGCGGGGTGCAGCTAGTATTTAATATTGTAACCTAGAGAAATTAGAGAAAATTATGTTATGTCATCGCATCGTTAGAGTAAGACAACAATCTAGTAACCGTTTCTTGTCTCATTCCAAGATCCGGTTTTTGGCTTGCTGCTACAGATACCGAACAAATACCTATCTTATTTTGTCATCAAGAGTACGTGTTCTCTATTAAATTTTGCAAGTTTTTTGTACATAGTCCCTTCCAAGTACGGAAATAGTTCGTTGTACATTTATAATCTGTGACACGAGCACCGAGAGAGTTTTAAATGTGGAACCTGTTGTTTTCGGGTTTTGAATTTCTTGCTGTCAATATGAAGTAAATTATTTAATTTGCGCTCATTACACGTAGCAGTGAAGAGATTTATTACGGTGAAAGTACCTTTCTTCAAGGAAGCTCGTAATACGGTACTTTAAATATATTTGGATGCACTGGTTTTTGACACAATGTACAATATTAAATAAATCATCGTCAACACAAAATATTGTATTTTTTTTGCGTTTTGGTAATTTCTTATTAAAGTGTATGATATCCCGCGACAAATAAATTAACCTTCCTGAAAGGGTTTATCCATCTAGTTCTACTATATGTTCTACGATAGAACAAAATGGACAAAAAAATCCGGCCAGTTCTACTGCTCACCGGGAGAGAACAGAGTAGACTAAAAACATCCAGACAGTTCTACTGCTCACCGCGGTAGTACCTACAGAATGGACAAAAAATATCCAGACAGTTCAACTGTTCTACGACATGACGATATTAACATACGTTTACAAAACTAAACCTTAATCAATTATGGTGGAAATTCGACCACCAGGCGATCTCTAGTATTTTTAGTAATAACCGTGTCCGTCATAGTCGTAGAACAGTTTGGATATTTTTTGTCCATTTTATTCTATCGCGGTGAGCAGTAGAACTGTCTGGATGTTTTTTGTCTATTCTGTTCTATCGTAGAACTTATAGAACTAGATGGATAAACTCTTTACATGGTTGATCTAGCGATTCTAGGTCTACTCATAGAAATAATACGATATTACTGACATATTTTTGCATTATGCTTGTTGTTTTTGCTAGTTATGGAGTAGATAGAGTTGGCTACAAGTGCTACTTAAATAAAACCATCCTCAGTTTCTTACGATATCAATTTCAATCGAAGTTGACTGGTAATGATATCAGAAATCGAATTGCGCTTTGCTATATAATATTGGTAGCTTCAATATAAAAAACCGCACAACTGCTAGTCAGACTCGTTCACCGAGGGTTCCTTAAGCAAACGAACTTGTATGTAGACACTGCGTCTATTTCGGGAATCCATTCTCGAAGATTGTTGCCCGTCTTTTCCGAAAGACAAACTCCAACCGCAAAATATAAGTTTGTAATCACAAAAAACATTATTTTTTGTGTGATATAGCAACAAAGTAATGATTTTTTGCTATCCTTGTGCTATCAGACCTTGCTTCTTACCAAATTTCATGATTCTAGGGCAATGGGAAGTGCCCTTTAGGTTTTGATTTACCTGCGATTTTTTTTTAATTCGGTCAAATCTAAGGCTTAAATGGCCGTATCTTTTGATTGCGTTGACTTTGAAGATTGATTTTTTTACAGCTTCAAGGGACCGCAGACGTAAGTATTTGGTATTAATTTCAACTTGATGCGTCCACGGGTTTCTGAGGAAAAAGGTCTTGACAGACAGACAGACAGACGGACGGACAACAAAGTGATCCTGTAAGCGGTCCTTTGTTTCCTTTTGAGGAACGGAAACCTAAAAAATATAACATCTATATTAAAACATTAATTTTGCTGATAAGCAGTGCTAATAATGAGTGATTTAAATAAAGTATGAAACTGGTTTAGTTAACATAAGTGGTGATTAATAGCAAAATATGATTAATTAACTTGGACTCGACTTGTGTGAGACTTTTGGGGCGTATTTAACTTATCCGTATATTTTTTAATTATCATACATAATCACTACATATTATAAAACAAAGTCCCCCGCCAGGTCTGTCGGTCTGTTTGTCTGTTCGCGATAAACTGAAAAACTACTGAACGGATTTTCAAGCGGTTTACACTAATAGACAAAGTGATTCATGAGGAAGGTTTAGGTGTATAATTTGTACCCGTGCAAAGCCGGGGCGAGTTGATAGTTAATAATAAAGTAAACTGACTTTAAAATATTTTTTTTTCTATGTCGGTAAATGACATAAAGTCAAACGGACAGCATCAAACTTATATTACGGAAATGTACTTCACGGTATCTTTAAGAAACATTACTTATTATTTTCCCTTACATAGAGGAGGAATTTAAAGATTTGGTAAAATTGGTGGTCATTTAATTAGTTTTTTGTAATTTTGCAATAAATAAATTAATAAAGAACGTCTCACAGTGTGTCTGAGATACCTAATAATTAAGGTTTTAGCATAACTTTAACATAATATTTTAAATCTTAACATTTAATAACCCTGCATGGAAACACGAACACCAGTCGTTATTTATCACCAATTATATGATTATATCTAGTAATATAGCAACTGTTATTAAATAACAGACTTTAAGCACATAAAATTACACAACCGGATTGTATAGGTAGATATTTTGTATATTCCTCACAATTTTCAATAGTTATGAACAGTTAGAACCTTCTTTATAGGTGAGTACCCACTTAAATAGTAGGTATAATATTAGTTGTAAACATAAAACGCAAAATTAAGTGCAATCGACGCTCCTATCCTATGCACATTCCAGTGGTGTGCCAGAAAGATAAATATCGACTTTCGCAACCGCATAATATGCATTCATTATTATTGCAATCAATTCCTTATTCCATGTTTTCTCTCCTTCTGTTAAACGTTTTGTAAGGTCAATGAAATATCTCATATTTATATTTGTGATTATTATTATTAAAACTATTAAAACTATTTGGTAACTGTTACTTAAGGGTAATATTGTTTGGGAAAATAGTCTATACTTACTCTATGGTATACTATAAAGTGTCAGATTAGATTTTGGCGGCAGAACAAAAGGTTGTAAAAACATAAAATTACTAATATAACTTTCTTTTATTCCTGTGATAACGAGTTGATTCTATAGTTTTGATTCTATAATTCATTAATAAATCATCATGGATAACAAAAGAATTTTTAAATGTGTTGTGGTTGCCTATAATTAAGTGAGCACAAGGCATGCATTTGTAATTTATTTTGTCATATTAGTTTAGTACTTTTCATTCATTGGCAATCATCATCCGCCGAGCCTTTTCCCAACTAAGTTTTTTAATAAAGCTTTCAGTCTAAATACGATACGGCCGAACTTACTTATTTCACGTTAAGCGACTGCCATTAGACCTCCACAACCCAAGTACTAGGCGATATCAAAGTTCTGAAGTTAAACCAGGTTGTCGGACTTTTTAAGGCTCCAATTACCCGTAACAAATGCCACAGATGTTCGTATGGCAACCGAGACTGACGGCTTAACGGGCTCTCCGAGGCACGGAGGGGTTGCAATGTGTTAATTCAGGTCTCCAGCTGTCTACATAACAAGTTTCATCGCAATCGGTTCAGTAGTTTTTTAGTAGTAGTAGTAGTGTTTTGCGTAAAAGAGTAACAAACATCCATACATCCTCACAAACTTTCTCGTTTATAATATTAGTAGGATTGTTAATTTGGAAAAGTGATGTTATCTAATAGTATCGAAGAGGAGGCCATTCTATCTGAAACGAATTGAGGAAACCTACAGGTCATCCACAACAATCGGGTGAGCCGGTATACACGGGACGTACCATAGTACAGGTTCTGCCTAGTTTGGGATCAGACTGCTGTGTGTAAGGTGTCTCAAGTTATTAATATTACAGCATCCACCGTCAGGTCTAGGGCATTATTTCTGGCTGTACACTTGCGCGAGGAGGGTGTACTTTCTTCCGAATGGCCAACGGCGTCAAAAAAGGTGAGAAGGACCTGCTTGATTTTTCATTCGCACCGAGGGGCACCCGCTTTCCAAGACAACAGGTTTGATGTTAAAGACGTTATAAGGTTTTGATCGACCACTTCATCTTGCTCTGTGCCGTGTTGTATTATTTTGTACCTAAGTATCCGTTTAAGTAAATAGGTTAGCTACTCGTCCCACTAGGCTAACAAAACGGTCAATATTACAGGTCTTGCGATTGTCAAGCACTTTCACTCAAGTACGAATAGACATCTACTTCTTTGTTAGACTCAAACCTTATTTTACACATTTAATTGTATCCTTTTACAAACGAGCATGTTTTCTCGTGTGCAGATTAAAAACAGCAGATCTCAACATAGATAATAAAGAATTTGACATTAACATTACATTTGTATTCTGTAGAGGTCTGAGTAGATCACGTTTTTAGTGAGGTGAACATGAAAATATTTCCTTGTTTATAAACAAAAGGGACTGATTGTGTGGACTAAGAATTTTATACGGTTAGTTAAGTTACTACAAGGATGTACAAGGATACCTATGTAGACTTGGCAACGATATTAACTCACTCTTGATAAAAAGCTTTTAAAACATGAAAATTAATTTAGTGTAGGTACCTACTACTTGGTGAGATATAAAGGTAAAACATTACTAATGGTAAATCAAATTACTATTAAGCCCCTCCTTAAAAACGCATTTTGTTTTTTTTTGAAGTGAAAACTTCAAAAAAAGTGTAAAAAACTGAACTCGTTACCGTCACGCTAATAGTACACATATAGATTGAGTTCTGTCAGCACCTTATTAATCAATCTTTAAAAATATAATTATTCCAATAAAGTTCTTATTGTATGCGCAATTCATATCGTAAAATAAATAAAAACTAATTGTAATTAAGGTGAAAGTTTATAATGCTTAGTGCTCAATAGCGAAAACCTTTATTCAAAATTTCGTTGACGCGACACGTCGTTTTAAGTTTTCACTTCTGTCGGCAGTCCCATGACTGCCTACTTTTTTTCGCATTAAGTGGAGATCTATGATTTTCAAGTTTTTAACCGACGAAATCCAGAGAAGACGATGAGATCGAGGTTCTCAAGTCAACCTGTATATTTTTCATTCTACGATATCGAAAAGATTTTCAAAGACTATTAAAGATTATTATTTTAATACGAAAACGATTGTTGTTTTTACCTTCACTACGATTATCAAGGTCAGTTCACCCAGTGACATTTACATATTATTAAAATGTTGTGTAGGAAATTTTAAAGATTATTCGTTTTATGTTCCAAAAATATATTTTGGCCGCATTTTTTGCATGCCGCTCGAGGGTGGAACACTGCGAAATACAACTTATGTACTCAGCAACTTTATTTAAGACTCATGTATCGTAAGTTTAAATGATTTCATTTAGTTTGACTTTTCGTATCACTGATGGATATCGCCCGTTTACCGCATTCGCGGACGACATTGACTCTGTATCTGTATTTCTCTCTTTCTCTCTCTCTGTATTTCTACAACCAAACAAGACAATTATGAAGGTATTTTAAAATCATCATGTTTTGATATTTACGTATTTGAGGCCATATTTTTTATTTTTTTGTTGTAGACTATTTATTAAACACTTTCAAGACCGGTTAAAAACGAATAAATAGGAAAAGCTTGTTTCATTTAATATGTTCAACACTTGTTTAAATAAGACTGTAGGTATAAATAATTTATAAACACTTTTGAACATTAACTTTTATGTATTTATTTTTAATTCTGTTCACGAGCTTATTTATTGAGACAAATACATAACAAGTTTAGGCATGTCTTTTTTTAAGACAAAGTATTATTCTTGTGTCTGTTAAATTGGTTTTGTCAGATGGAAATCCTAAGAATCAAATTTTAAATATTAATCGATATTTAGTAAGTACTATCAAACCGCCTCGGCTTCGCACGGGTAGCAGAGACATCTTCAAGAATCATCATCAAATTTCAACCAATTTACACAAAACCTTAAAAAATTATATACCTAAACGTTCCTCATGAATCGCTCTATCTATTGGTGAAAACCGCATGAAAATCTGTTGAGTAGTTTTTGAGTTTATTGCCAGCAGACAGACAGACAGACGCGGCGGGGGACTTTGTTTTATAATATAATATGTGATTCATAGAGGGGTAGTTAAAGAGCTAGGACTTCCGAGAACAGCCAGTTCGAGTTTCAGGTATCCGACCTTGAACTGCTCCAGTTATCGCTTATTACACTTCCCAATCCATCCGTATAAGCAATATACCTTTCCCTGCATTGCATTCTCATCCCTCTCTTATCTATCTTTCAGTTTTCCCATTTTTTATTTCGCAAATGCCCGGGTAACGGCCATAGTTCGCCTATTCGTGAGTGATGTGGCAAAATGTGGGTGAACCGGCCTAGCCCTTCTGGGATCCAGGCGAAAGTGTATGTATGAATGACCCATTCATATATCACAATGTGGTCAGTGCTCAATTTCTCCCATTCATATATCACAAACAGGCTTTCTAAAATCTAAATATAAATTATTGACAAATCAAAATTGGCTCGTTCAAACGAAAGAACGAACGTTGAAGTTTATCGTTTTGGAACGAAGTTCCTTATCACGCGTTTCACGCTTTGAGCGGATGGGAGCGAGACCGAAAAAAGTGTAATAAGACTTTTTTCTGATACTTCTTGCTATGGTTATTTTTACGCCATCTGTGTGTCATATATACTAATTATCCATTTATTAGTCAAGGCTAATTTCACAGATGGCGCAATTTTAATTTCGACTTTTTACAACATTTACTATAAGTAGATACTTATTTTGATACAATTTATTCAATCCATTAAATGTATGTGTATATGAACTTCGTTCCAACCGGGTGTGCGAAGGACACGTCACGCTTTTTTTTTTAAGTGAAAACTTCTTTAGGCACGAAAAAGCCCTGAACTCGTGACCGTCACGCTAATAATACATATATAGATCAACATGAGGGCACTAAACATTGAGTTCGGTCAGCTCCTTATTAATTAATGTCACCAACCTGCTAATGTGGCGTTTTAAGTTCGTCGTTTCGTTTAAGTTTTCACTTCTGTCGGCAGTCCCATGACTGCCTATTTTTCTTTTTATTTTAGATAAGCAGATTGCATAAGCTCCTTTCCTACGATTATTATTATAAAGTTGTACCGCATTGTAGCTGTGGTTTCGAGCGTATTGTGGTCAAGCAGCAAACTACAAACACACTGATTCCCAGTATGTGGTCAAAAAAAATCAAGATCTGTTTAAAAAGTTACTTTATGCTTAATTGCTTACTTTTTTTTTATGGTATAGGGGGCAAACGAGCAGACGGGTCACCTGATGGTAAATGACTACCGCCGCCCATGGACACCTGCAACTCGAGAGTCACAAGTGCGTTGCCGTCCTTTAAGGTGGGAGTAGGAGAAGAGGGGGAGGGGGGGGGGGGAGAGTGGGAATAGGGGGAAGAGGGGAAGGACGAAAATAGGGGAGAGGGAAGGGTTAGGGCCTCCGGTAACCTCACTCACGCGGCGAAATGCAATGCAAGCATTGCTTCACGGCCGGTTTTCTGTGAGGCCGTGGTAACGAGCGGAGTCGAGCCGGCCCATACGTGCCGAAGCATGGCTCTCCCATATTAAAATGAAATTATTCATATGTACCTACAATTATTATGGACAATTGACTCAATACTTAGTAAGTATAATAATAATTGGGAAACCGATTCATACCGACTTCAACAAGTTTTTACTTCGCTACATGCAAGATATATCATGCTTTTGAAAATAATTTAGCACTTACTTTCCGAAAATGCAAACTGTTGTTCATCTCTAGGTAAATATTAGAAAGACAATAATTATATTATTGATTGTTACTATATATCCTTCAATCTTATAAGTATACCAGCTGTTGCCCGCAATTTCGTTCGCGTTGAAATTTTGGTGAAATCTATCCCATGGAACCTTGCATTTCTCGGGATAAAAAGTGGCCTGTCATCCAAATTTCACCCAGATCCGTTCAGCCGTTTTTGTGTGAAAAAGTAACAAACTGCCATCCATCCATCCTCACAAACTTTCACCTTAAATATTAGTAAGAAATACAATATACTATAACTATTTTTTGAATTGCAATAAACATTTTTTCTTCAAACTGTGTAAAATCTCGATGACCATAATATTGCAAATAGATAAGCTTTGTCAAAATTTACTCTCCGTGTCTTTTTAGACAATTTTACACCATACTTTGATTATATATGTCGGAGAGTCAAAGGAATGCCAAGTGACAATTATTTCGATTTTAGTTAATTTTTGTATGTGGCAACTTTAATTGTCACTTCAGTGTGTTTAATATTGCTCCTAGGCAGTGTTGTTAGCTCAGTAGTTTTTCCACTAAATTTAGTAGTTTTTATTTTTGAACAGTAGAAAAAATATATTTTTAGTAGTTATTTTGTCAGTGGCATGGTTGGTCATCAGTATTTATACAAATTTTAATTGCTTAACCATCACATGTCAGCATAAAAAGTTAAATGCTTTACTTATTTTTCACATGAATGTTAAAATTAAATATGTAGACTATATATATGTTCACATACAATTAATATATACAATAAGATAATCATTTTCAAGCAGATATTCGCGCCTAAAATTGAAATGAAATTTTTAATATAATCCACCAGAGCGAGTTAGTGGTTTTTTAGTGGAATGGATTGGTCGTCTTAGTTGGAGAGAATTCAGAATGTTGGCAACACTGCTCCTAGGTGTTTGGTTGTCTTGCGATGACAGTTAAAGTAGGTAAGTTCGGTTGGCGGGCCGCGGCCAAAAAGGGCATTGCATTCCTAAAGAGAACAGTGGAACTGTCGGTCTCATGACAACTAACTTCATTGGATTCCATGTGATTGTAAGCTTAATTTTTAATTCCAGATTTTTGTAAGCATCATCGGTGATTTTGTAAAGGTTATTTAGTGTAGTAGTAAAAATTACTGTACTGGACATTAATGTGTAGTGATTTCGGAAATACCCTCATGTCAGACCAACATTCCGATGAACGCGGGAATAAAGATTCTCAGCAGTCGCCGACATTATATATGTCACCATACTTCACTTAATCTAAATTCTTCTTGTTAAACTTCTCGTTTTGTAGTTTGGTTACAGATGCTCATGATATCATTGTATAAACATGTGTACAGGTTTCAACAGTACAAAGGTTTCACGTCTATATTAAGATGAATAGTATCAATTAGTCGTGGAAAATATGTTGCTTCGTATAAGAGCATTGTATTGAAATTACCTGCAAAAATGTCCATTGTTAGAAGTTTCTATTGATGGTTGTGAATTGTGAAAAAATTGTAGGTAAAGATACATACACTCATGTCTTTATCCCCGAAGAGGTAGGCGGAGGTATTTTAAGTACCGACATTTTGCCAACTATACTTAATGGCACCAAACAAGCCTATTGTCAACCGGGCACTTTGGGAATTAAAAATGAAGAGTATGTTGAAATCGAAAGCACAGAATACATAATAGTACAGGTATAGAACTCCCACTCTGCCAAATCATTTAAATAAATAGCGACTCTTGTTTCGACACAATAAAGTCGCAATTTAGGTCGCACAGCGCTAATTACCTACAGTTATGTGTATTTAGAAGTTGCTTCTCTTTCTTTCGCGTAACCCTTATCTATTCTGACGACGCCGCGAAGTTAGGGTTGTCTTTTTTAAAGAATTATTCTGAATATTTAATTACCAGTCAGTTATGTGACTATTACTCTATTTTTGTGAAAAATAAACCTAAGCTAGGTAAGGTAATAACTCGATAGTCTAGATACAATCGGATGACACGACGTAGCGCGTGAGTGAGCATCGAGATAACGTGCGGCAGTGCCGGCACGTGGCATCCCAGTGAATTTTGGCAGGTTTAGTTGACCGCAACGTGTACTTGTAGCTTTATACCTACTCTGCGGAGTGGACTTGGCATGTCGAAAGGTAGAAAAGAAGGCAATGGAAGGAAAGGGATATTGCTTATACAGATGGATTGCGAAGAGTAAGCCATAGCTAGAACAGATTAGGGTCGCATACCTGTAATTCGAAGTGGCTGTGGCCCTGAGGTTCGAACATCTGCCCTCTATCATTAACATAGAGGCGTAAAAGTGAAACGAATTTAAAATAATATTGATTGCTTGACGTATTTAAATAATCGTGCAAGATGTACCTAGTCAACTCCTGCGTTTGTCATGCCTTGTACAAACCAGTTTGCCAACTGATAAAGATCTAAGAAAGTAGCTTAGAAAGCCGTCTCAGCTCAAACCTTAAGCAGTTCAGATACAATTAGCGACAACAGTATCTAAAAATTATATGCAAATGTTCGTACATATTGTTCTTCATTTTTAACTCTGATCACTACCTTATAACATTAACTTGATTGTGTGATGAGCATGGTCATTTGTTCTGTGTCTGGGTGTAATTTATCTATAATATGTATGTATTTAGAAATATATAAGTATGTTTATCAGCAGTCTGGTTATCATAGTACAGGCTCTGCCTAGTTTGGGATCAAACGGCCGTATGTAGGATGTGTCAAGGTTTTATTATTTATTTTTAATTTATTTAGGTAGTCAAATCAGCAATTTACCTGAATACAATCTTAATTAAATCCTTTCGCTGTAATAATCCACGTAATTGTCAAGGAAGAGGTCGTGTCTTTCTTTGAAAATATAACATTTAATTAATATCAGGTTAAGTATATCAGATATTCAGATCAGGTGGGAAAATAATACAGATTTTCTTGAACGCTCATACAATTGTAAAAGCCCGAGATAATCTTATAATTTAACAATTAACAGATCTAGAAAAGATTAATTTTCAACCACAAGGTTACAATGATCGCAATCATCTTAATTGATGGTCGTTTGTCATATGAAGTGCGGTTTTAAATGCGAATACAAGATTAATTCAATTATGATTATGATTTCTTACAGACAGTAATTATGTTTATTGCCGTTAGCTGCATAATGTAAATATTCTTGCCACTTGCTAAGCTAATCCAAATATAATATTATTTACGTGTTTACGGGAATTAACGCGACCACGAAAAGGTATATACCTCTGAATTGCCTGACGTTTCGACCAGGTTGCACTGGCCGTGGATCACAGGGTGACTCCCGTAAACACGTAGATAATATTATATCATGGAACGCGAAAGTTTAAAAGCTAATCCAAATAGCTGTAGAACTATAATAATTGTATTGCTGTGACACACGATGCGGTCTGCGTGCCTACGTGTAGAGGCCAGTGATACATTTTATAAATGTTTAAAACAAAAAGTCATAGTTTTTATTCGTTACATAGTTTTCCGGCATGTACTTTATTATCGCAGAATTTGTGGAAATTATACATGAGCATGTATAATTGATTTGACCCTTGATTTTTTTTGTCCTAATGGACCCAAAGAGCTATCGTTCTCGCCTGTTGCCAGGTAAATGTTATTTTTAGGCCGAAGACAATCAGTCCTCTCCATTGCCCTTTATAGAGGATAGAACACCTTTTGGTAAGACAGACAGAAAAATATAAAAGGTCCAAAATCTCGGTCACGATCGCCACAGCGGAACATTAGCGGCGACGTCCTATTGCAAGAAAAGAGGTGTAACCCGTGTAATCACTTCGGTTGCCCCTAGTGGTGCACTATCGTGCTCTAACTCCAAATAGCTATCTTATCTCGGGTATCCTAACCCTTATTTCAAATAAAACTAGTAAAACTGCAAATAAACACATTCAGGTACATTACATAGGTACCTGATTCGTAGACTTTAGAAAAAAGACACAATCGGTAAAATCCTAATGATCGTGCCGAAAACAAGACTGACCTGTGTTTAAAGTGATTCTAAAATTAAAAATTAATTATAGTTTTTTGTAGAAACGACCCATCTTACATTTTTTTGCACCCAGTCAATTAATGTACTTAAAATTTTAAAAATAATTACTAAAGTGACCTGCCTGCCTCAGTGCGATAAGGCCGCCAATTGTATAAGCCACCCAACCTTGCTCCTACTACTTCAAATTATTTTGGTGTACAATAAAGAGATATATTATTATTATTATTAAAGTCACTTACAGTAGATCTGAAATATATTATTTTTGCATAAAATGCTGTTGAAAAACTATAGAATGTGAATACATGAATAGACCTACATGTCTATGTAAATAGAATAAGATAAATTAGTTCAGTACCTTTTTCTCCTCTATTTGTTTATCGATTTTTTTTATGTAGTAGCTATTTACTGGCTTCAGTGTTAATAATAAAAATTCAGAACCATTTTTTTTCCTTACTTAAATGAACTTTTAGTGTTGTCAATAATTTAATTAATTAGGATCGAATTTTGATCTCCAGGCCACCACTAGTAGGTACATAATTTGGAGGGTGGTTTAGTACATTCTTATAACCCAAACTGGCAAAATTAGACATAATGTAATACACATGACATGTTTTATAGTGCACATGAAACCTAATAGTGCCAGAGGCTTTTTAATAGATAAAGATTAGATTGATCAATGTATGATAACTTTTAATCAGAAATTAGTAGTAGTAATTAGTAGATTATGGACCAGATGGTACGAAAATTGTGTAATATAATATAATCTTTAAAAAAAACCGACTTAAAAAAGAAACTATTCCATAAAAGACTTATATGGTTTTCTCATGGATGCCATTGTCAGAACTGGACCAAATTGAAACGGGACCACGCGGAAAGCACCGGCTTTCAAATAAAAAGAGAATCATCAAAATCGTAACACCCAGTCGAAAGTTCTGAGGTAACAAACATAAAAAAAAAAAAAAGTGAAATTGAGAACCTCCTCCTTTTTTGAACTCGGTTAATAAAAGTGAGTTCCTTGCTACAAAATAAACCATGATTCTACTTCGTCTTCAAGTCCCAAAGTCCTATTGTGCATTTCTAGAGTTGTGAAGATGCAGTTTATTTCAGGGATATAAACTATGTAAAGAGAAAAGCACATTGTGTGTGTTAGGGTCTCCGGTAACCTCACTCACTCGGCGAAAAACAACACAAGTCCCAACAGATGCTCTTTATCAAGGGTGAGGTGACCTGGTGCTTCGGTATTAGGCACCACATTGTTCGTCTGCATATTTTTAATTAGTAGGGCAACATTCAAGTAAAACTATTATTATTGTAATTGTTCAAAGGCGCCGCTAACTGCAAAAGTTAGTTGTAAAAAAGTAGAACCACAATCTACTGCATGTAACCTTCAATAAAGATGATTCAAAATGACATAATTTATGATGATCAAGAAGTCGGTTACTGTGGTTAACCGGGTAATAGATTGCCATTACAATTATGTCACATTTGTTTATAGTTACTTACGCTTTAATAAGATGTGAAAATCTTAATTACATCATCGTTATATTTCTTATCTTGCAAATAATTCACTAAGCAAGAAATAATGTCTGTTTGGATCTAAGGTTTTTTTTTGCCATGTGGAAATAATTCATAAATATATATTTTTATAAATTTACTATTTAAAATACCCCGACTTGAAAATCCCGTCAACGATTAGAAAAGAGCTGATAGTCTTCGAACGGCTGAACAGATTTTCTTGAATTATATTTAAGAACACTCCTGACTAATAAACCTTTCAAAAAAAAAATTAAATCAAAATCAGTTTATCCGTTCGGGAGCTACGATGCCACACATAGACACGTCAAACGTCGTTATTGTTTCGGGGTTAAAAAGTATCCGTGTTCTTTATGGGATAATTGTAGTCATTAAGATCTTCAGTCTTTTCGTCTAATGAGTTTTTAAAATGAAAAAGTAAAATGTAGAGTTTGTACATTACGTGTTATTACTTCCTATATTTTTAAAACATTAAGCACAAAACACTATACTAAAAACCTCAATACCAGCATTTGCAAAAAACATTTGTGTAATTAGGTACTGTTTAACACTCGTAGTTACTTAAATTTTGTGTGTTATTACACAATAATACGCCATGTTATTTTCAACTACAGTTTAGACGTTATAGAGTAATTTATTTTATACTTCAGTGTCGTATTACAGATCCTGAAACAAATATCGTGTTCAACCAGTATGTATAACTAATTACTGTATCAGTAAGGAATCTCGAATTAATTCCATTATTACAGAACTATCCACAAGTCCCAAGCTCCAATCAAATGAAACGATTCTATAGTAGAGGTTAACAATACAATAATCAAGTGATTCACTAAACATTGGGTTGACACTTAAGCACTGTCCTATGATAAGTAATAACTGTGATTACTTACATACTGACGATGCTCATGTGATTCTTGTTTCATGCATTTCTTTAATGTACAATGGATTTGTCAGTTTTTCAGTCAAAAAGATGTTTGTATAGTATGTTTGTATGTTATATATTATACACGAACTATTAACGACAGCTCACGCGTTTTTTTTGCAGTGCTGATGATTTATATTTAAAGTAGAACACAGCAGAAAACATTCAATATCTATGTACATAATCAAAAAAAAAGAAAATAATCAAAAGTTAGAGGATTTCCTGGTAACAGCCAGTTCAAGTTACATATACAGAATGTTACAGAAAGGTGTGGTCAAATAGGGGCGTATAGTAGACCCCGTAAATAACGTATGCGCTAACAATTTATGAAAATTTGTGACATTTAATATAGATTTTTTTATTTTCAAACTGAAAAATTAAACTTAAAAATTTATCGATAAAGCTAATATTTCGTGTGAGAGAGAGCTGACATGAATTAAACTATAGGTATTTAATACCAAGGATGTTGATGGAATGTCCAGATTTTTCTGAAAATGTCTGCAAAAAAAAAATAAAAAAACAAATCATTGAAATTAATATGAAAATTCATAATGTGTTGTTTAGAAATGTGCACCTACACTACGAAAAGTATTTTCAGAATTTTTTTTTTTTTCAAATATTTATATGCGACGAGCTCGTGTTTTTGATTACACTCCCAAATCCTTGTCCTTCCATTGCCTTCCTTTCAGTTTACTCCCAATTTTCCCATCCCAAGAGCACGGTTAGCGGCATTAGGCTGGCTCCTTATTACGTGAGTGGGACCAAGCTATAGTGGGTAAAATGTGGGTGTTGAAAACACTTCTGCTTACCCCTTCTGGGGTACAGGCGTGAGTGTATGCATGTATAATCTATACCAATATTATAAAGAGGTAAAGTTTGTGAGTTTGGATGTTCGGGGTAATCTCCGGTACTACTGATCCGATTTTGAAAATTCTTTTAGTGTTCGAAAGCCCATTTATTAAAGAAGGCTTTAGGCTATATAACTAAACGCTACGACTAATAGGAGCGGAGCATCAATGAAATATATTGCAAAAAACGGGTAAAATTTACAAACGTAGACGAACTTGCGCGGGTCAGCTGGTTATAGAAATAAAATTTGTATTCTAAATGTGTTTTTTTTCTTTGAAATACTGTGCAATCAATTATTCACTGCACCTACTATTCTTATTGCCCGATACTAATACAGTAAGTAGATAACTATTTGAGAGCTTCCGTTCCCAACAAACTGACGACTTATTGACGAATTAAATTACACATACACACACACGAGGCTACAGTAGTATAATGCAATGTTAGCAAGTTTGTTTTTGTTTGTCTATTATTTTATGTTTTATGTTTTTTAATTAACACTGTGTTCGTCAATATGTTTATAGTGTGCGCGAGGACGCTGGTACCCTAAACACAAGTTAAATCTTATCCTGGGTGCCAGAGTTCATCGTTAAATACTGTATGCGGGGCGTGAAAAAAAAAAAAGGTGTGTTTCAGCTCCGACCCACGACTGGAGTTTACAATTTTCTGTAGGTTCACAGTATATATTCTATATATATATATACATACATATATATTTTCTACATAAAGGTATATATGTACACATATCTACTTACATGTTACACACACAAAAAAGCACAACAAAGCGTTAAAGCGTTACGCTGCCCTACGATCACTAAATTTTACTCTTCATATTTTTTTCATACCGGGCGCCCCGAGTAAACTCCAAAAAAAAAATCTATTATAAAAATCTACTTAGCTCAATGAGATGAACATGATAATTTGTTCTGAGTCTGGGTGTTATTTATATAATATGTTTGTATTTAGAAATTTATAACTATGTTTATCAGCAGTCTGGTTACCATAGTACAAGCTCTGCCTAGTTTGGGATCAGACGGCCGTGTGTGAGATATGTCAAGTTATTATTATTATAATTTAAACTTCTTTGTGCGGGGTTCACTCTAGTAGTAGAGATAGAATTAGTACATAAGAGTTTACTTAATACTAATTATTTGCTATAAGAATTGACGGTCAATTCACATACTTACATGAGAATTACTACAACATTCAAGTAAATGAAGTTATTTAATGATTATTTACAGCCATTTTGGCATGCTTTTGGCTGATTATGTCATTGGTCATGCGGATGTCAACACCATCTTTCATAATTAGACTTTCACCTAAGATTCGCAATTTTTAACTCTCGCTTTATTAATTCGTGTGTGTGACATAATATAAAGGAAAGTGAAGGAAATAAAGTATTAACATTTTATTGTTTTATTTCTGCAGCTTTCTATAACATACGAAAAAAGTACGTCTTCTCAGAAACGGAATTCTCGGAACGTCTATGTGCACTAGTCCTTTAATTATATTATTATCTCTTTCTTTCACACCTACTCGTTTAACGAGAAGACGGAACGTGGTTTTTGAAGCAGCACCTAGCATTAACTACTTGGCGAAATGGTTATGTCGGAATCGAACTGACTAAATCCACACGGTGTTCCGACACGGGTGTCTATGGCCGGGGGCTCAGGTATGACCTAGGAAGGAATTCCCTGGACCCCCGACAGACGTGACTACCTTCCCATAAAGCATATAGTTTCGCAATGGTTAAGAACCATGGTCAACGCAGAGCAATTCACAATTCAAAATCACAGTGTGGATCGCAGTATCTTAGCGACAGTCGCTACTGTGGCGCGAAGATTTTTGCTCTTGGTCTAAAGGACGCAGTTACATGGGCCTACAGAGGGAAGGGGGGGGTTGGGGAGCAGGGGAAAGCAGCTGCCCCTTGGCTCTAGCCTCTAGCTTAGCTCTAAATTTTTGATGCCTCCCCCCCCCTACCCTAGACCGACAAAATCAAATTTTGACCAAACCCCCCCCCCCCCCCCCCCCGGACTGAAAGCTGGGTACGCCCATGGACAGGTACCTTACAAAGGTCAACTGGTAGGAAGTAGGCAGCTCGTATTGTGTTTATAGTTGTTCAGACCATACGTAAAATAGTTCTTAAGGTATTTCTTTCTAGAAGCTGTTATGAAGCTAAGCTAAGAAGTTAAGCTGACAATAAGAATCACACGGTTTTTATCGAAGCGATTCTCTGAGGTTAAAAGAAAGCCACGTTCGCCGTCTTAGCCCTATGTAATGAATGGCGAGTGTGTATTAGCATACACATTATGTTGTATCGGGACCAAGAATCTTATTTATTCGATCAGGTAACGGTAACAGTATGTATTGTAAACTTGATAAGTTCGCCAATAAATAACGGTAAAGCAGCCTACTCTACGCAAATAAAAATTAAATTTATTATTAAAAAAACAATGTCACTGATAGTATAATTTATAACAGCGTCAAAGAAGGCAACCACGTTATCGTTGAATAATGATTATTAAGAGATTTTTAAACGGCAGAATTCTGTCATTAATGAATGTAATTGAAATATTTTTAAGCAGTTGTTTTAGTTCGTTAATTGTTTATAAACATTGATATACGAGAAGGCGGCAACATTAATTTAGACGAATAAATAAATACTTTTTCCAAAAATTTAATACTATTAGGTATTTTTTATTTAATTTTAATAGGTACACAATTATTCATTGGTGCATAAAAGGCGTGTTATATGTCATGGTCATTAAAAAAACTTCTTTTGTAAATACTAAGTAATTTGTTGTGTTTGAATGGCTATACAATATAAGTTTTTGTTAAACAGATCAATTCTTTATTTCCGTATAGTCTGTGTATGATATGTTACCTATATGGCGATTGAGCGCAAAATTACATACATCGTTGTTTGCGAACATTACATAGAATTCATATACGTACAAATATATTATGAGTTCCATAAATGTACAAGGTTCTCAAGAGGTTCTCAATTTGGATGTTTATTTTAACCCCCGACGCAAATTCAAATAGACGGGTGTTAAAAGTTTGACGTATCTGTGTGTCCTG
Organism: Euplagia quadripunctaria; assembly: GCA_963859945.1. NCBI lineage: Eukaryota > Metazoa > Arthropoda > Insecta > Lepidoptera > Erebidae > Euplagia > Euplagia quadripunctaria. The sequence goes on along the minus strand of OY982575.1, from coordinate 16,725,361 downwards.
TCTTCGATTTGAGTACGGTTTTTTTTGTTTGAAAGGTGACTTGATCGAGAGTGTTCTTAGATATAATTCAAGAAAATCTGTTCAGCCGTTCGAAGATCATCAGCTCTTCTGTAATCGTTGAATTGATTATTGAGTCGGGGGTATTTTGAATTTATGATTATTTTATGTGTGTTCGGTCATACCTCCGTCATTATATAGACGGATTTGCAAAACTCTTTTTCTTATTCGAAGGAGGTTTATTCCGAAATAGACCCATTTAAATGTCGTAAAGATCTGATGATCAGTTTATTTTTCGTTATTTTTTTATTTATCATGATTCAGGCGCCTTTAAGTCGGTTATATATATTTTTAATGTTAATTATAAAGTATTAAATATTTCTGGTGAAACTCTCAAGGGTTGCTGGTAGTAGTAAGATGTTAAATTGTTAGAAAAAGCTTTGCAGCTGTCCACAGAGTGTACTCTGATTATAATTAGCTACCGAATATATAATTTTTTAAATTCAAATACAGATCAACAGAATTTCCTCACATTATTACCTAAGGCCTCAAAAAAGTAAGAACGGAACATATATTTACATATAAGAAAAAGATATCAAGCTATATATAGGTCCTGTTATATAGACCAGATATGTCTGTTAGAAACTGGATTATTTTAATTTTATTTAGTTTTATTTATATGTAAATTATTGCTTTATAACCAGTTAGTTACAGGTACTAAGACAACTTAGTATTTTAAAGATCAGAGAGTTTTAGCCTTTTTTACCGTTATATTGGCATACTTCGTTTTCCATCCATTTCTCTCTGCAAACAGCGAGTGTCGATCAACATATAAAGTATACATCTATTATGTTATGTCTTGTAGTATTGAGAACGTGTTGATGTAAAACAGAAAAATAACTTACCATCCAAAAGGAAGGAATCATGCTGATTAAAATTATATACGAAACAGCTAAAAAAAAAATTAAGCAAAATCGTTGCTTATCAATCAATCAATCAGCCTATCATAGTCCACTGCTAGACATAGGCCTCTCCCAATGTGCGCCACAACATCCAGTCCGTCCCTGCTACCTTCTTCAGGTCGTCGATCCATCTAGCTGGGGGGCGTCCTACCTTCCGTTTACCGATCGCGGTCTCCACTATAGGTTGTTTATAGTTAAACTGAATTCCTTTCACATCGGTACTATTTCACCAAGACTAGGCTATAATCATGTGACCTTGCGTCCTTTTTTTCCTTTACTGTGTCCGTCATTATATTGTTAAACGTAACACAAATGAATTGAAAGCAATACAAACTAATTTAAGGTAGATTTAAGATGTCGTGACGTTATTAACAACAGCATAACGACAACAACTAAAAATATTTGTATAAAACTAAAACGAAGTCTTTTAATAAAACTCGTATTTACTTTAATGATTTCTATCTTAGTTTTTCTAAGAGGATATTTCCTGGCGTCCGTATTTTAATGATGTTTAATGTTGTTAGTTGAATGTCCATGTAGCTGTGTCGCTCAGTTTCACGCGTGTTAAGTTTTTATGATTACTGCTCTACTCTTTTTTGCCAAAGTGTGATATTAAATATCTATTTTGAATAAACCTCCTTTTACGAAACTGTTTAGCAAAACGCACAGCAGTTCAAACATACAATCTTTCGCTTTATAATAATCTAGCAAAGATAATTATAAAATATTAATTATAAATGGTGTTGTTTAAGTTATTTATAATAGTATTATTGTCTATGGTAGATAACGCATGTAGTGATGTCACAAACAGATAATTAACATTAAAATAATGTTAAGGTAAATTTACTGTTAATTCATTTTCTAGATTGAATTTAGTGATATGTATGCTTATTTAACGGAATATACCTACTTAAATATTTATTTATCCTGCTCTCAACCTTCTATGTGGAAGTAGGTAGTAGTCTATATATCTCAATTCTAACGTTGAGATGATTTTGAAAAATTTACCTTACAGGCAATAAAATTGTATTAGGGTAATTTAAGTAATTATATCAGGGTAATTTTCAAGCTTATAGTATGTATTGTGTACCCATCGAAACCAACTTTCACGGTTACCAATACATCAACGACGTAGCCTTTGTGCTTTGACTACACTGTTTAGGTACTCTTCTCTATATCCCTTAGGCCTTCTTGGACCTCTTCCACTTTACACCTTCAATTCTTCTGCTCCTACAATGACAGAGGTCTTTGCTTCTCAAATAATCTCTTTTTATAAAACTAAACACAGCTGTTCTCTTGTGTTTAAAGGTTCCTTTGTATTAATTGAGTAGATTAGTGTCAAGTCAAATCAGTATCTTTTTAACCGACTTCAAAAAAGGAGGAGGTTCTCAATTCGACTGTATGTTTTTTTTTATGTTTGTTACCTCAGAACTTTCGACTGGGTGAACCGATTTTGATGATTCTTTTTTATTTGAAAGCTGATGCTTCCCGTGTGGTCCCATTTCAATTTGGTCCAGTTCTGATAATGGCATCCATGAGAAAACCATATATGAGTCTTTCATGGAATAGTTTTTTTTTGTTGAAGTCGGTTTTTTTTTAATAATTATTATTAAACGTCAAAACAATCGGTTTGGGACAATTTTGTATAAAGTACCAAATCATTAATTACGTCACACCTTAGTATTTAAAATTATTTACTTTGAATGTTGATGTGATGATTATCAAACAAATTTATAACTTTAAAATTAAGGCAGGCAACAGTTTTAAGAGTATTTCAAGGTGTTAAATTGACTAAATTAAGAGAAAAAAATAATGTTGAGTTAAGGAAACTACCCAATTGTCCTCATCCTACTAATATTATAAACGTGAAAGTTTGTGAGTATGGATGGATGGATGGATGTTTGTTACTCTTTCACGCAAAAACTACTGAACCGATTGCGATGAAACTTGGTATGTAGATAGCTGGAGACCTGGATTAACATATAGGCTACTTTTTATCCCGATATTTCCACGGGATCGGGACTTACGCGGGTGAAACCGCGAAGCGCAGCTAGTGTTATTATAATAAAATACTGTAAGTTCTATTGCTATAAATAATAATTTATTGAGATAATTAACAACTTCCTATATTAACTACAGATTTAAAGTATAGACTGGGGCCCGATTTCTTCACTTGTTAAAAGCTTATCTAAAATCTTTATTCTGTCAATTAAGCTTAACTTAGATTGAGCGGCAAAATGCTATAACACGTTTAAATGTAAAAAAATATTAACCTTATTTCCTTAAAATAGAGCTGCAAATACGCTGCACTTGGGATCTTGGGACTTGGGATCAAAATCCATAACTTTTTATTCAGTGACTGTCCTTTTTCAGGAATGTTATAACAGTTACTGTGTTACTCAGCATTGGATTAGAAAGAAAATAACACCCATACGACAGCGACACACATGCGTACTAATACGTTACCTCTCTATAATATATTCATTTCGTAATATTTGGTCGAATACTGTTAAGATGGGTAGAGTATGATTTGTAAACAAACATATCAAGGTATGTCGGCTAGTCTGCGTGGACGTGGTCCTAACCGATGCTTGGGAAAATTTAACAGAAATCTTGGCCTAGTAATGGGACTGTCCCACTGACAGGTTAAATTATAATTCTTTCAAAAAAAACCGACTTCAACAAAAAAAACTATTCCATAAAAGGCTTATATATGGTTTTCTCATGGATGCCATTGTCAGAACTTAATATAATTGAAATGGAACCACACGGAAAGCACGAGCTTTCATAAAAAAAGAATCATCAAAATCGGTTCACCCAGTCGAAAGTTCTGAGGTAACAAACATAAAAAAAAACATACAGTCGAATTGAGGACCTCCTCCTTTTTTGAAGTCGGTTAAAAACACATTTAGATTGTTTTATGTAGTGTGAAAGGTTACCGAACCGTTTCTTAATTGAAAAGATGCTTAAGTAATCGTCCATCACAAACCACTTAATTGTAAGCATTCCTGACACTGACTTGTGTTTTAAAGTAACAAGTCATTTAGTACCACATACTGTTAAGCCACATCACGTTTAAACGTATGTATACATAATAACAGTAAAGAAGCACAATGAAAACATTCTTGACATTAATTTATTATAGAGCGACCTAATAGAAGTGCTAATCTCTTGAAGAGTCGAGGGCATCGTACGGGTGACTCATTTCGAATTTCGACCATCATCACTGTCAGTGTCACCTGTCAACTACATTAGGGCTGACAAAAAATAGTTTTTACTCTATGGTTGCTGACATTTCTGTAATTTTTGACAATTAATTCTGCGATTTTGAAGTTTCCGCGATATTATATATGTTAAAAACGATACAATATATCCCATACTGTAAAGTTTTTAACATGGCTGTAGTGTAGTCTTTGAAAAAAAACCTACGGTATATTTATTCTAGAATTATATGCACTTGCTATTAAATATTTTCTCTATTCAATAGCAAGATAAAGAAGTCTTTTATGACTATTATACATCTTACAAGCAGCTGACCTAAAGAGAAGATAATTATTGTACTCTCGTATAGCGGAAAAGTTATAAAGTTGTAGTTACGTAAAAACATTTAACTATGAATGATACATACCATGACAACCATGAGTCATTCTTTACTTTTTGCAGTCAACATACCGTACCATGATAATATTCATTCAAGTTTTTAATTGGAACAAATCGAGAAAAACCAAGACTCGATTACCAACCGAGAAATGTTTTGCCGACTTCCTATAGGTATTTTATTTATCTCGTTGGAAAATATGCCTTTAGTTTGTTGTCACTTTCAGTTTAAAAGCATTCGTTAATAGAAGTTAACCTCGACCAGTTAAATTGTAGTTGTCCTCAAATCATCACGCGTTCTAAGTATGTTATTATGGTCCAGTAACGTTTTAGATTGTGGTTTTCTCTATGATATATCTAAAGATGCGTGATTGGAAGTCAAAACTTTTTGGCGCACTTTTTTCAGCCTAGCCTTTAGCCGGTTGTTTTATAGTATAGAAAAAAAAAGAACAATACTGTCGATGGAATTTTGTAACAAGTATAAATTAAAAATTAAAAATATTCTCTACTCAAAAAACCGTTCGGCGGTTGAGCTAAGAACACTCTCGATCATGTCACCTGCTAAGAACACTCTCGACCATATCACCTTTTTAACTAATAAAACGAAATCAAAATTGGTGTATCCATTTAGGAGCAGTGATACCTCAGACAGACACACACAGGCAGATACACACGTAAACTTATAAGACCCCTTCTACCTAAATCTATATTTAGAATAATTATCTGTGAATGACGCTTATATACAATTGTTGTAAGTGACTGTATTATCTACAGGGAAATTCGTGATTTTTAAAACAGAAATCTTATTTTGAAACTTACACATTAATATTAATGGATAAAGCTAATATTTCGAGAGGGTTGACATGAATGAAACTATATATATATATATAGGTAATTCATACCAAGGATATTGATGGATAGATAGATAGATGTACTCTTTATTGTACACAAACCAATAGGTTACAATATTTTACATATATTTACTAACTAGCTAATGGAATATCCGGATGTTGCTGAAAATGTTCGCATTAAAAATAAAAAACAAAATCGTTAAAATTGACATTAAAAGTCATAATGTGTTGTTTAAAAATGTGCACTTACAACAGGAAAAGCATTTACAAAAGAATTTTCTTTTTGAAAAATTGGTAAATGTTTTTAAAAATATTTTTTAATGCATAACTTCGACAATCAAAAAACCCTTCAACCATTAAAAAAAGCTGATGATCATTTTCAAGTAGCACCCTCAATTAAGTCAGTTTTCAAACAAAAAAAAACGAAATCAAAATTGGTTTATCCTTTTAGAAGCTGTGATGCCAAAGACAGACACACAGTTACACGCATCAATCTTATAACACCCCTCCTTTTTAGGTCAGGGTTAAAAAAGGTTTTAATAACATTTTACATTAACTACTGACTTCTAATAAATGAATTTAAATGCATGTATAACACGATTTTTTTAAATATCTATATCAGGGTTTGACGTAGATCACACAAACCTACCGTAAAGTATTAGGTATTGATTAGGATGATTACTTCCCTATGTACCTAATTAATAATTCCAATCAAGATCCGTCGGTAAACTTTATGACTGACTCTTCGACGATGTGTGCAGATGCAACTCTAAATGCAATATACGTAAGTAATAAATTTGCATTAATAATAACTATTATATTAAATGTCGTATTTCCTTATGGTTGTCGTGTGTCGAGTATGATGTAGATCTAATCTGTGGCAATTAGGATATCAGCCTGTAGCCGATTTCTTATGATTTATGGAGCAGGACATATACATAAGCAAAGCATAAATGTTATTTTTGGCTATAGCTGCAGCCGGTCAACCTTTACGTAAAACGTCTTTAAGAGGAATCATTTGAATAGGTAGTTTGAATTCATTATTTTGTAACATTGATTTCCGTTGATCGTACAAAAAATAATAGGTTATATAAATATGCATTTCGAGCTAAAATCAATGAAAAAGGCACCAGAAACAAAAAAAAAACAACGACAGACTTAAAAGTCTAGTCTTAAAAAACTACAATCCAGATTTCCATTTTCAAAAAATTGTTTTTTTTAAATCCAGTGGCATTAAATTGCATGAGAATTTTAACAAGTTAACCTATTTTGCTTGGAATGGTCTGAAATAGATTGGGTCGGGTCATACAGTAACGGTCAAGCTGCATTATGTTCATACTAAATAGACCGTCATAACCTCATGTTTTATACTACACTATTATTTACTGTTACAACAATGACTTCAAATGTTTTCACCTCACGATACGCATAACAATTGCGTAACCAAAAAAAAAAAATGTGTGTGTGTGTAATTCGCACACGGCAGAAGTGAAACTTCTGCAAAGTAGACTACGAGAGAATGAAAAATAAAAAGTAAAATCAACACAAATAATTTACTGATTATAATAAATTTAATTTTAGATCATTTATATAAAAGTTATTGGTCAAATTAACACAGATGTGTTAAATAATTAACAAAAAATAATTAATTAACGAATTTTAATACGCAAATGCACAAAAATGACACCACGTTGACATTGACGCCTTTCTGAAGGCTTCGTAGTACGCAGACGCAAAGGTAAATATTATAGGAAACAGTTAAACTTGTATTCTGTCTCATTCTCTAGCGGGCTAAATCCTATTTATGAATTTTTGTCTTGTCTCCTTTTAGTGTAAGTTTTTCGTTTCATCGCATTTCAAATCACAACGATTCTAAGGAAGTTTCACTTCAAAAATAAAAACGTGTGCGCACAGGTGACTTGACACCATAGGTAAAAGAATCAATGCTTTTGACACTGACACTTCTGTCAAGGTGACTTTTTGTCACTCTTGCGCTACTCTCAGAGCAATATAGTAATTATTGCTCTGAGCTTGCACTCTTTATGGAAATGCGCGCATATGAGAATAATGTGTCATTTTATTAATTTCATAACTTGTTAAATTATGATATCTTAAATCCAGTCTTTATATTTTACACTACACTGATTTTAAATTCTTCACGTGAAATAGTGAAATAGGATATGGCTGAAAAGAGAGTAAGCAATGAAATGGCAATTGGTAGAGTACAATGGAAGAAGAGAATATATAGCGCCGGCTCTAAATAAAAATGGGAGAACGGTAGGCAGCTGATGATGATAGTTTTAAATTCTTCGAATCTTCATCATTAAGGGTACACTCTTCTTAGAGTGGTCGTGTCATATCCTGCTTTACGATTCCTTTTGTAGACACGGTTTCCGAAAGTGTTAAGTGACAATCATCGACTATTCAGCGTTATTCTGCTCGGTTCAACACATCGGGGATCTTTGCTGTATCTTCTGCCTTCTCTCTATTGTATGACCAGATGTTCAATAGACTCTCCATCTCACCGAGACATACAACTTACAACAAGTTATTTTATAATAATTAGCTTATCGGACAACTGTTCTAATGCTTAGTAAGTATACTGTTTCATTTGCTAAGTTTATGTAGATAATGAATGAATGAAAGATGCCCATACCAAGATCGGCTTACATTTTATGAAATGGACTCTCTTCGTGAGTGTTGCATAATAAAATCGATAGTGAATATTGTACTTCAAACGTAACTATTAATCCTGAAGACCTCCACGTAATCCCGGTTGCAACCTCCTTACCGGTCTAAACGCACCCTTAAGTAGAATGTGTAGTGATTTGAATTCGTTCCTCAAGACGGTGCCTGATGCTGATCTGTATCATGCATGACAGAGATAGCCAGTTTCGTGTAAAAATACTGAAATCATTTTTCAAACTTCGAAATTTAAATTGATAAGTACGTACTAATCGTTAACACAAATACGAAACTCACTTGTTTAAGTTAAATGTTATGTTTTTTTATATATTATATCTTTTAAACTGTCTGTGTTATTTTTTAAATATAAAATGCAATTGATATTGTGGATCTTGTATGTAAGTCTAATGTTTATATATCCATATTTTAACGCTGTTAATACCTATATAACAAAATGATTTAGTTGTAATGTGTTGTCTAAACTGTGAATGCTGTGTTAGCTCGTAAGTGACATGTATATCAGAACCTTATTACCTAGACTTATCATAAATTTTACATATATATGCTGGGAGTTAACCTAATAAATAAATAATGTCAACCTACGGAAACGACAGATTTCCGAACCCCGATAAACATCGACTGAAGTGCATTACAAGTAATAGATATGTGACAGGACACAAGACAGCTCTACTCTATATGCTATAATAAATACATTGAGCATTGCGCTAGCGATCATTGATCGGCTCCAATGATCGTTCAGCGTGACGCGAATGCGTAACGCTGCGACCTTATGAGCAGATCTGTGTCATACAACGGCAGTTATGATCGGTAGAATACTAAACAAAGGAATTATCTGTTGGGGTAATAATATTATTATGTACTAAAATTACTTATATGGTGTCAGAAATAAAGGAAGTTCTTTACTCGTAGAAGAAACTATTGTAACGCGGTAGTTTTAGACGTTATTATTAAAGAAAAAGTAGGGCAAGTCAATTTACAATGGTAAATCACGTAGGCTGGATATTCATACATTTATACATATCACTACATATTATAAAACAAAGTCTCTCGCCGCGTCTGTCTGCCTGTTCCCGATAAACGTACGGATTTTCATACGGTTTTCACTAATAGACTGAGTGATTCATGAGGAAGGTTTAGTTGTATAATTTGTTAAGGTTTTGTGTAAATTGATTGAAATATGTTGATGATTGTTGAAGATGTCTCTGCTACCCGTGCGAAGCCGGGGCGGGTTGCTAGTTTATGAATAAAAACAATATCGGGCTAGTCAATCAAGTCAATTAGCCTATTGTAGTCCACTGCACTGTACTGCCGCCGTGGAATCGATTTAAATATTATTGGTATTGGTAGATATTGGTATAGGGCTCTGTTTCCGCATTTTGACTCATAGGCGGTCCATTATGCGTTCAGATAAGCTGAGTTAATTAAAAATATTTGAAAGCGTCCTTATTTACAAGGATTAGTTATATTAAAGAGTGCTAGTTTCCATACTTGTCACATGTACTCGTAAGTGTCACTCAGACCGAGAAATTCACTGTTCGTTTAAGTACAAGCTCATTAGATTGCAGTTTAGATATTCCAACTCGCCCCGGTTCGTTAGTGGGTCAGAAGCACAAGTATTTTTGTAAATCTAGTGTTTGCCGAGTATTTACGGTATTTAGCGTACCAATGCTAAGGAATTCGATGTCACTTCTGTTGATTTTGTATTTTTTGCGATACGCTAGCCTGTGTCGCTTTCACTTTTAATACGTTTGAGGTTTATTGCAACTGGACTTTTATTGTAGTAGAAACAAATAAATATTATTAATACTTCTTAAGTATCTGGTAGAACTTGACCTTAAAAGTTATATTTCATTTTTTTATTGTTATACATAAGTTGGGGCTCGTGATAATGAGGGGCTCGTGGCTAAGTGGTAACCGAGTAGGTTAGCACATTACAAAGTTAAGTAATACTAGCCAGGTCAGTCTAGGACGGGAGACCGTTCTTAACACATGAGACCCCTTCGTGCCTCGGAGAGCATGTTAAACCGTCGGTCCCGGGTGCCATACGAACATCTGTGGCATTCGTTACGGGTAGTTGGAGCCCTAAAAAGTCCGACAACCTGGTGTAATTACAGAACTTCGATATCGCCAAGTACTAGGGTTGTGGAGGTCTGATGGCAGTCGCTTCACGTAAAATATCAAAGTTCGGCCGTATCGTATTAGACGTATCGTAACTTAGTTGGGAAAAGGCGCAGAGGATGAATGTTATACATAACTTCCTTAATATTAGCATATTGCAAACGGTCGAAGTTGCGTTTGGTGTTGTATCTGTCCAGGAAATAGACATATTATAGCTTCGCGCACATTTTTGTGGGTAAAAATGAGTGCTATAAAATGCATAATGCATGCAATACATTATTTAATGTATCAGCAATAGTTTTCGCAGCGCAAGCCAAATAATGACTTTTATAGAACAATTTTTGATACCTGAGATTGTTATTTTTGTTTAGAATTTTTGAATTTTTTTTAAATCGGTGCAGTAGTTTTTGCGTTCATCCATTACGCACAAACAAACATTTCCTCTTTTAATACGTATTCGTGTAGATGAAAACAGAATGCCATCAATTATATAATAGTCTAGAAATAAGTTAATCTATTTATGTACGAGTTGTACCACAGATAAGATAATAGTTACTTCATAGTACTAATTCACTTGAGGCGCCCTCACTAGAGTTTGAGCTCTTGTAGTTACATTGTAGATACTAAAATAATTAATTTATATTACACTAGCTTGTGCCCGCAGCTTCGCTCGCGTAAAAGTAATTTTTTATTTATTTCTCGGAACAATACATTTTTTCGGGATGAAAGGTACGCACCCTATGTCCACTTCTATACCCCTGGTAATGTGTATGCAAAATTTTATGATGATTGGTTCAGTAGTTAAGGAACGAAAGCGTAACAAATAAACAAACATAGTTACCTTCGCATTTATAAATATTAATAAGTATTTATAAGCTCGCAAGTACTTAAAAAGAAACAAATTTTGTTGACCTCTCAACGAATGATAATGAATATGAAATAATAATTTATTCCTCATAACCACAAGAATGTAAGTTTGCGGTTACTCTACATCTTCATTGAACTGAGCGAATAATGCATCATATTACGGTGTTTTATTTTGTATTTGGTGATATTTATAGTCAAATTGGGTGTAAAATAACATTTTTACACCCAAACAAAATACTCGTATAACACGACATATCTGTCATAAACATTCGATAAATGTTTAGAACAATATCTCTTCAATTCTTTATAGAACGATTGAGTCCATTTGTATATCATCTATCTATACATCTCTACAAATAAAATTGAGTGTCTGTCTGTAACATCATGATAACAGCTTTTTACTAAATGCATTTGAATGTTTACACTATTTTACAAAAATATCTTTTTTTTGTCTATCTGTTTGGTGGTTCCTGTTAATCACCGGAATCCGTGTCCGATTTCCACGGGACTTTCACTGACTGACTGGATAGCTGATGTTATACATCAGCTATCGTTATCTTTATAGAAGGTAAATAATTAGATAAAATAATTATAAAAAAATAAAACAACTAGCTTCATGACCGACTTATACTGACTGACTCCTACTCCTGACAATTAAAAAATACCTACAATTGGTTTAATTGAAATAAATAATTTAGATTTTGCAATAAGCTTAAATATGTACACGCGAGAGAAGTCGCGTGAGACACAGCGAATTTATACTATAAAATTATTACTTTCTAATAAATCTACACGTCCTGGGTGTGCACCTAGATCTAAACATGTATTGGTATCTTTGATTATATACCTGTCATATTAACTCAAAAAAGCACTATTTTCAGAAAGTGCGAAAGACGAATTACTGAATGTGTAGATCTTTGCTGTTAAATACAGCTAGAAGAACGGTATTGTAGGAATCTTGTGTTTAAATCGTGTTTTGGAGCTGACAATTTGATTTTTGTGGCCGTGTTGGGGAATTTAGCGTCTAGCGTCGAGTGTTGGTGATATTTTTAAATCTGTTTTATTAGTTGGTAGGTATTGAGATAAAGAATTCAATGATGTGCATAACTCATAAATTTTAATTTTAGGCTCTCTTTAGATCTAGATATGCGATGTCAGGATCAACAAATAGTATCATGGATGTTCCTCGGAGGCAGGTATAGGTAAGTTCTTCCTTTACAGAGTTTCGGTTTTGTTAAACGGTTTTATTTTAGTTTTAACTTTTATTTGATAGCGATACAGGCGGATCCAAAGTATTGTTAAATTACTTTTTTTTGGTAAAATATTGTATTAGAAAAAAATTGGTGCTTTGGTACTTCCTTAATACTGCTACAACAAAAAATGACATTTTGTGCTTAACATGCGTGACATCTACGTGTTTACGTGTTTTAAAATTCTGGTATGGCACGCATTTAATTTAAAAAATCATAATATACATAATGTATATGACAATGACGTCATATTATAGTTGTCGGTTATAAATATTGTAAACGAGTTTTTAACACGATTATGGTTGTAATTAGCATTTGTTTTATTATTTCAATAATTTATTGGTATATCAAAAATAATAGGAGTTGATTGTCTATGTTTACATATCGTCATGGTTTTGGAGTTTGATCCTTAAATTTTTTTTTTTTTAAGTTCATAGATGATGGAAATATCGGTGAACATGTGTACATAAAAAATAACGCATACAGTCGAACCTCGACCGTTTTTGAAGTCGGTTATTAAAAAAAAAGCATATCTCTCTTCTGGTAGTGGTCACAATCTAGGTATGGTGACAATAGGATTTGTTGACATGTACAAAATTGACGGGGAGAGAAATACATGATTCTATGGCTCAATTATATCTCATTGCTACCAATAAATAAAATCTCCCTATTTTAAGGGCGTCACGCTTCAAACAAATGATAATCATCTTCTTATCCTTATCCCAATTACATTACGAAGTGAAGTAAAAACTTAATGGTGGGTGAATAACCTTACATGTAAGCGGGCCCCATTTGGAGTCCACTATATTTTTTTCGGATATGATTGGATTGAAAAGCTGAAAGTTCATTTATCTTGTAAAACAGAAATTTGCCAGTACCCTGACCTTTGATTTAAAAGAGACGTTTCTCTTTTTAAAGGAAGTCAAATTTAGAACATCCTTTAAATGTTTCTCACGTACGCTCGCACGTAGTGCCGCCCGCGAATACACAGTACCAGTTTTACAGTGTTTTTATTGTATCTAATTAAATAATGATGGACTCGTTATCGTTACATATTTTTAGACGGTTTTAGTTTTATAGTTTTTATGACGAAGTTTGAGATTTAATGATAATTACAAACAAATTATTTAATTTTGCTCAAGTCTGATAGTTATCGTTTTGTTCAAGGTTTTAAACAAAATTGTAAATAGTTGACTATGAGTGTTAGAACACATTAGCGTTATTAAATAAAACTTTGAAAGATTTCTTTCAAAGCGCGTCTGCTCAAGCATACTTGGTCGAGTGAGAGTCAGGGCCATTCCATAACTGATTACTTTAAGTAGATTAAGAATTAACTAGAAATTGCAGATTTTTGGCAGGAAAAAGATAACAAGCAAAGAGAATGCAAGGTAACTTATCCTGTCTACATTATGAAAGGCACATAATTAAGATTCAGTAAGTTTAAGCCAGCTTGTTGATTGGTGACAGGCTTGGTTTTGAGGATTGATTCGTTCTCTAGGATGGAACAGCTCACCGAAATGTATAAGTGGTTGACACAATACATGTAGGTGCACGATACTACGAAGTGGTAGTGCATACGACTACAACTTCGGAGGTCATAGGTTCGACTTCTGCTCAGTGCAAGTATTTGTATGCATGAATATGTCTATTAATAATAATAATAATCTTTATTTAACACCAAAAACGTAAGAAAGTAATTATATATCATTAAACCGATTGTCAGTATCTTCCAAGGTACCAGAAACTGACTGAAGCCTGTATTTTATGAGTTTAGTTTGTTGAGTTTTTATGAGTAGATTTTTCAGTCGTACTCGTAAATTGAAAATAGATGAGCTGGTCGCTGCTTTCACATACGAAGTCGTATTGTATGTTGTGCATATTGCATTATGGGGCTGTATGTGTGTTCATGTGTGTGTGCGTGTGTCTGTTTATGTGTGTGTGTATGTGTATTTGTGGGTATGTGTTTATGTGCATGTGTGTATGCATTTGTTTGTGTTTGCTGTTAGGTTATTGATCAGGTGAGTTTTAAGTAAGGAACTGAGTTAGGTCCTCTGTGCTTCGGTAGTAGTTTTGGCATTAGTCTGGGTGTTTCTATGTCTAATATACTATGTTTAAAAAAAAAGGATCTAAGTATGTTTATCCGTGTTCTAGAAACCATAGTACAAACTATGCTCCGTTTTGGCCTAAAAAGCGCTAATCGCGTAATGTACGTACGTCACGTTCATGTTATTCTCATTGTTTGAAAATGTCGCGATCATTATTTATGGTAGGCATACAAGGGCTGATAAAATATTTTGACACTCGCTAAGGGCGATGTTCGTTAGTCTTCTCATGGAAAATTTAAAAAAAAAATATTATACAACAAATTACGTCTTTAATTTAAAGTAGAAATAGTTGAGAGCTGTGGGTTTACCTTAACATTTTAAAGTTATATTTACATCCCCGTGCTGGCAGCCCTATTAGCCTCACCTTTGGCAACACTCCTCAACAGGAGAAATACAACACTGCTGTAGCACTGTGCCATACGTCTCTCTGTTGTAGTTTTTGACCCATTCAGAAACGTGCTCAGTTAGAAAAAACATTAATATATTTATGAATCTTCGATTTCCACATGTGTTGATTTGAACTTGGAAATCAAGCATAAACGAGAAATCCTTGTTAAGTAATGAAACTTTTTTATGTTGGATCTTTTTGTAAGTTGTCATTAAGTTTTGTTCCAAAATAAAAGCCCAGATCCTTTTGCTTTAGATTGTCAGATTGTCTTAACCAACACTGTTTTACACCTAATACAGTTTATCACAATACGTGCAGCATTTCTGCAGGGTGTCTGTCTTGTGCCTTAAAATTCGGCTCACCAACGCAGAAAGAAGGGGTGTTATAATGTGTTTAACCTGTTTATCTGTGAGTTTGTGCATCTGTGTGTATGTCTGTGGCATCATAGTTTAACGGATGGACCGATTTTGTTTTAGTTTTTTTGTTTGAAAGGTGACTTGATCGAGACTATTCTTAGCTATAATTAAATAAAATGCTGTTTGAAGATCATCAGGTTTTTTCTAATCGTTGAGGAGATTTTCGGTCTGTATCTGTCTGTCTGTATTCTTTTAAGTTTTTAATTTATAATTGTTACAGATACTTGCGGTGGTTATAGACCAAGAAGTAAAAGGGAAAAATGATACCTAACGTGCGATACTGTTCCTGTGTGTAAAAAATTACACTTTTTAGTTGCTTTGATTTTGTCGTATCAAATTCGACATGCTATGACGCAATAACCAAGTAAACAACAATTTTAATGTCTTCAAATGCTTGTTTTTAGCTATTCGTTTACCTTTATAAACAGCTTAAATTGTTAAAATCTCCGTAACTTAATACTAGTGAAGGGGATTTGTTGAAACTGGTCTTGAACGGGTTTGACACCTTGGCACAGAGCAATAATGAAAACAAATAATCTTCGTATTCTTAAACTATCTTTATCCTAACTAATATTATAAATTTGTTTGTAACGCTTTTACGCCTTCGTTGTTTCACACCACGAGCTGTTCGCACCATGATGTGAATCACTAGGATATTTTGAATTGGCAGTTTTTCACCATGGCATGAATCGGCCAATGTCTCTTTTGAACTTTGTCAATTCGCACCATGGCGCGAATCACCGAAGGGCTCTATTATATCGTTGGAGCGAATCAACTAAGTCATAAAAACTTTCGGTGATTGGCACCACGGTGCGAACAGACGAATTTCAAAACAGATATTGGCCGATTCGTTCCATGGTATCAAACAGCTCGTGGTGTGAAACAACGCAGCACTCACGCCTTAACAGATGGTGTGAAGGATCTTAGTCTGATGACAGTCGCTTCACGTAAAATATCGAAGTTCATCATGTATCATTCTAAAACATAAAGATCAATGCCACTGCGACCTCCTTTGGCAGACAGGGGCAACCATACTATACTAAGTTTATGGGGGCGACGCACTCGCAATTACAATTACTAGAGCTATTAATCTCTCAGAATATTTACTATGACGGACAAACTCCTATTAAATGTTATGAAAATGAATAATTTTAATAGATAACTGACCATCAAGATATAAAATAAATGTCATCATCTTTCGATTCGAACCGTGTTTTGATTGACTAATTTGAACAAAAAGCGGTTATTGTAGCTTACTAAACTTAGCTAAGTTTATAAATAGTTAGATAGACATAATATATTCCGCGCTTTGTTTGTGCGTAATGAAGACTAGGTACTTTAGACATGTTTTACCTACATTACTTTATGTATCACAATAATTTTTGCAGCGCACGCCAAATAATGACTTTTGTAGACACATTTATGATACCTTGCGTTACAATTTTGGAATTATTCTAGAGATCCCAGAGATTGTCTGTTTCACCATGACTGAGAAAAAAAATGAGATGGGTTTTTGTTATGTCAATTTTGGTTGAGTCGAGGAAATTTCGAGAAAATTGGATGTGGTTTCTTTATTAGATAATTAGACATTTATATTAAAGTTCTGTAGTTATATCACGATTTCGGACTTTTTAGGGCTCCAATTACCCGTAACGAATGCCACAAATGTTCGTATGTTCATATTAACGTGCTCTCCGGGGCACGGAGGGGTCTCAATGTGTTAAAAATGGTCACTCATCTTAAGACTGGCCTGGCTAGTATTACCTAACCATGTAATGTGCTAAACCTACTCGGTTACCACGTAGCCACGAGCCTCTCTAACAAAAAAAACTATTTGATGGAATCTGTTCAGCTGTTTTTCTTATTAAGAAGCCCTTTTCCTTGTTAGTGTAGAGTATCATACTTGTACGAAGTTTACAACAATTAATTAATGTTTTTTTACTCAATCACAATATTACTTTAAACTATGTGCAAACAGAACTTAAGAATAACAATCAGCAATAAATAAGGCTGAGAATAAAGTGACAAAATTCTGCCATTTTATTTAAATCAAGTTCAGATTACGCAGTTTTAAAACAAAGACGAAGGCTTTATCAAAAAGTAGCAAGTTTCTTTTTTAAGCACTATCGCTCAATAGGATTAAATATACAAGTAATGACCATAAAATTATCCAAGGTACAGTGTATCGAAGGCCCTACCGACATTGTACTTTGGGTAACAAGCACTGACATTGAAGAAGCTGGAATGGGAAAGTGGATAAATTTAATCTTGACGGGCCTGTTGGTCTAGTGGTTAATGATCCTGACTGCTGAGCCCGTTTGGCCCCAACTGGGCCGCTTATGCCGCGTTCCTATAATCAAGAAACGATTCGTTTTGCTTACGGACGGTAAAATTTTCGTTGAAAATTCATGGAAATTTTACCGTCCGTAAGCAAAACGAATCGTTTCTTGATTATAGGAACGCGGCATTAAGCAGTTTTTAATATATAATATCAACATGTGTCTATGTTATGGTGGCTTCCCACGGTGCGTCATATTACGGACGGACGAGGACCAGCCCACACCGACGCACTGTGGGAAGATCGTAGCGGTGCGTCCGATTCGCCGAACTTCAAAGGTGCGCGTGCTAGCTTTTATTTCACTTTGCATTTTGGAATGACAAAATGGCTTGGCATCTCAGAACCGACACAGACCGACACGCACTGTTTGGCTGTGCGTGGTCGTCGGTCGTGCAATAGCCCGCAAAATCACGCACCGTGGGAAGCCACCATAACATACACGTAGATAGATGGCCCAGTTTTGGGGCCGAACATTATATATGACTTGATAAGGAAATTGGTGTTGGATAAAGTAAGTGAAAATATTTTTTTTTTTTTTTTTAGTTTTAAATAGACAACTCCCGCATTAGGAATTACTCCTGTGTCGCGGGGGACTTTACAAACATAGAAACAACGGACACAAAAACACCCAGACTCAGGTGGGAATCGAACCCACGACCTATAAGCTTAGCGGTTAGGGTCACTAACCACTAGACCAACAGGCCAGTCAATATTCCACTGGAAATCAATTCTAGAATAATAATAAAAATTTTTTTTTTTTAATTTTCACCCAAAAACTTTTACAGATAATGTTATCGTACCAATGCGATACTTAAACGACTTGATGAGGAAATTGGTGTTGGATAAAGTGAATACAAATATTCCACTAGAAATCTATCTAGAATAATAATAATATATTTTTTTTAATTTTCTCCACAAAAACTGTTACAATGTTTACAATAGGTTTGTTTTGTTGCTTCTGGATTTCAGTGTAATTTCTATGTAATTCAGCAACTGTCAAACCTCCATCAATGAATACTCTAGAAGTACTAGCTCTGAGGTAGTGGCTTTCAACCTTTGGAATCGATTCGATATGATCTTTAACTGCTTGTATAACTTCAGGATTCAATTTATATTGTTTTCCATGTTTTCCGCGTCGATCAACTGGAATAAATCCATCATTTTGTGCCTTGCCATCGATAACAGTCCGTATAACACGTTGTGTGATACCCAAAGTGTTGATTAGAAAAGTTTTACAGACGCGAATTTCTTTATTGTCATATAAGTAATATGCAGTGTTCTGTTTTCTATTGTATGTTCTATCCGCTTTTATGCGCTTTTTATGTATTTATTGTGGACGTAGACTGGGGGGAGGGATTTTGGTGTCCTCGGCGGGTGCGGGCGGAGGGGTTTTTAGCGTCCGCTTCTTACCCGTCACCAGTTCGAATCCTTCATCGGATTCGTCCTGGGAGGGGGCTGGAGAGGTGCACCAAAGCAATGTTTGTATGGACTTGATGAGGAAATTGGTGTTGGATAAAGTAAATAAAAATATTCCACAAAAATATTCCAAAAACATTCCATATCTAGAATAATAATATTTTTTTTTTTATTTTCTCCCAAAAACTTTTACAGACAATGTCATTAACGTGACCTTTGTACAGACTACAAATTTGGGAGACAAGACCCCAAACTCGGTCGAGACCTGCGATATGGCCTCCTGGCCTTGGATGGCCTGGCTCATCTAATTTTATTGAACATAAAATTAATATACACGTATTATTATATTTTATATATATATTATATATAAAATATAAAACATCCTCCCAATAAACAAATGATTGGTAGTAATCTTCTTAATACGATAATAAATTACTGAATTATATTACTGTCATGGAAGATTTAATTACTTAGGTTAGGTATATTAGGCATTACGCACGAATAAATGATAACATATTAATAAAAATACGAGATAACCAGTTATGTTATTACGTCAAAAGTTGTTTACTTTGCTATACTATATTAAGAAAACCGGCCTGGGATAGACATAGACATATCTATAATGTATTTCTGTGTATAATTGTCATATTACACTATGATGCTAGATGATAATCTCAAAACAAGGTCATGGACAGCATTTTGCAATTTAAAACATTAAATTATTTAGATTTTACGCAAATAATAAAAAAAATACTTGGTACATTGTTAGGTAAAATAATAAAAAAAAAAATAGGTGTCTATTTAACTACACGTAAACTATTTGATCAGTAAAATAGTTTTTAATTATAGTCTTGACTATCGTGTAGTGGTCATCTATATAAAATACAAATAATCTTCTATACATTAAAAAAAAATATCTTTAATATATATTTCTTCTGTGCGTGTTTATGTTGCTGAACTCCTCCTAAACGGATGGAAAGATTTTAATGAATTTTTTCGTGTGTCTTCAGGTGGATTCGAGAATGGTTTAGATTTACAATTGGACCCGTTAGAAGGCACTGCGATAGAGTTACAGGAAAAAATATTTTTTACGTTCCGGCAGGACAACGTTTACCAGTCGTTTGACAGTTGGCGCGATTGACAGAATGCGCGCTGCAAATATCGTTTAAAACAGATGCATCGGTCGGAACTGTTTTTGAAATATTTTTTTTTTATTAATTATACCAATTCGAATTCAATATTTATAGTTAAGACAAGACAACGTCTGTCGTGTCAGCTAGTATATATATATTATTCCGAGTCCGCCTGGCCATTCTATCCAATTCATATCATATCAATTCATTCGTTTGGTTTTTTTTTTAATAAAAGGTATTAATGCAAAGATTTTTAACCGAGGAGTCAACAAGTCATTGGAAATTACTGAACTTTCACTCTTCTCAAGTTATACTCAAACGCCATTTCCTCCTGTACATTTCTTATGTTTACATAGCTTTCTTTCTCTATATCTCTTTTTGGTCTGAGAAAACTCGTTGGCACGAGCTCTTTCATTTGAGCGCTTGTTCGCTTAAATTGGTTGAGTTGGAGTGAAGCTAGGTGTGAACAAACCTCCACAGTCCAATGTTCCCGTAACGCTGAAGACGGCAACAAATGGAGACGCATTGCGAAAGATGCATTATCCAAACCAGAGCATCATCACGAAACTACGACCACTCTGTCAAGAGTGAACATCTGAGGAGGAGGAGGTGTGAACATTCAACTTGATTTTCAATATGCGTTTCTAATTAGAAACGTCAATAATTCTTGTACGTCAAGGCGCAGGGACAAACTGTTAGCGAATAGGAATCTACTTACCAGGATCAGTCTTCAGTCATGGTCAGTTGTATATAGCCCTATCACGCAGAAAATTGTTCAAAACTGTAAAGGTAAAAATTACACCTAAGGCAGGCCAGGACCACTCCACACTTTGGGTATAAAGCTACAAATACGCGGCGGGATCGACTAATGATGCCAAAAAATCAGTAAGCAGCCGCGCGTCGGCCGGCGAGCATGTTAGTTCGATGCTCACTCATGCGATGCGTCATCCGTTCATATCGAGACTATCGAGACGCAACTTTAGATGAATATAACAGTAGGTAATTAGCGCTGTGCGTTATTGTGTCAGAATAAGTACTTGTACTATACTTATGTATTCTGCGCCTAAGGGTCGACGTACAGTCAATATTGTTTGGAAAGAAGTACTGTGAAATCAGTATTATCCTAGTTCATAATTTTTCATCCTCTATATCCAACTAAGGTTAGGTTAAAATTATTCATTATTTTAGAGCGTTATTTTTTTAATTATATTGTCATCGCAATACATGGGTCCTCTCATCTATATAAATAAAAATTAAATGTTGTAAGCGCATTACTTGAGGGTCGTTGAAGCGATTTAAGGAATTATTATTTTAAATTATTCATCCTGGAAAATTGGAAAAGTCACCGAAAAAAAAAATTATAATCTGGAACAATTTAAAGCGCTTTTTTATTGGATATTTGTAATGAAGATAAGAAAACGTCTGTCGGATCAACAAGTTATAAATGAGTTTTCCTTTGGTTGCGTCTACAATAATATCAAGTTTTTGATATCGGTTTTCAACGCCTTAACCGGTGAAACGTCCAGCTGTCAGAGCTATACCCCCCGTCGAACGCCCCTCACCCCCCGACGGGCCCCGCGCGGTGCGGAGGGGGTCAACTGTGTCGCGGATTTTTAACAAAAACCTTTGTAACAGCTAAAATATAACAGCTACAGCGAAGATAAAAATACTGACAAATAGCATTTTTATAAAAATATAGTTTAAAAAGTTCGAAAATGACACACCCCACTAGTACCTAAAGTTCTGCAGGTGCAGTACTGACCTTAAAAATTATTAACAGCCCTAGTGTCTCATTGTTGCTGGTGAGTGGCGTTACTAGAGCCCATAGGGAGAGGGAAACGGATTGTACCTCGTAAATTTATCACAAATAAATAAAGAATTATATATAATAATAATAATAAGGGATCGTGGGATAAGTCCAAATATTGTATTTGGACTTAGAGATTGTTGACATGTGGGATGTGGATTCAGCAATCATTGTGCCGATAGTCATTTCGGCCCATGGGTTAATTTAGCAGAGCCTCGACCAACACCTTCAGAGGCTCACGTTAGGCAGCTGGATCAAGAGCCTAATGCAGAAGGCAGTCCTTCTCGACACGGCACGCATAGTGAGGAGGTTTCTGTCTCTGGAACCCTAACCACCGGTAGCTTGGTCCCTTTACCCGATACCGGTGGGACACTATTTTTTATATTTTTAAATATATTTTTTTTTACCTGCCAACGTTTCATAACCTAACCTAGGTTATGAAAGTTGGCAGGTGTTCGTTTTATTCAAAGATTTTTTGAAAATTATAAAATTTATTTAATTGCTCGCGTGCTTTGCAAAAAAAGTAATTATACACGTTTTATTACATTATAGTTATTTATCTTATTAAACATATTCCTAATTAGTATTTTAAACTTAAAATTAATGATTTAATTACTTATTTAACAATTGCGCTAGTTGCCACGTGGATGTAATTTTAACACTTTATGAAAAAAACTAACATGTTTTGTATACTTAATTAACGGTTATCATACTTTGTTACTGGGTGTTATTGTTTTGATTACATTGCTTTAAAAAATTATCATATCTATAATAACAGGCCGTGTGACCGGTTTGTTCGCTGGGATTTCTTATGAGATGAATATTCGAAAATACTTTCGCACATTATATGCATAATAATTTGTTACGGCTTTAAAATACGCCTAAGTTTAACCAACTATTATCGATCGCACCTAGGTTTAGCCTGCTAGAACTAGGTGTAACCGTAATTCGGCTTTTAGCGATAAGGCCGCCCTTTGTACATATCAATTCTGTATACTCACTGTAACCTATTTTGTAATGGTGTATAATATAGTTTATTCTATTTTATTCTATTTATCCCATAAATAATGTAAAAGCAAGAATTCAGACCACAGACGATTTCTGTACGCCGGTTTACAGTGTTGGCAAGTAGGTATTATGTAGTTTGATGTTTACATACTTTTACACGTCCTGGAAGTATTTTTTTCAGAATCCACTTACGAATCAATGTCAGTGACATTTATTTGCATATAAAAAAAATTAAATACAAACAAATTGGTCATCATATCGCTAAAAAATCGAAACGCGAATTGCCTTCGACCCGTAAATTCTTCGGAATAAACTTATGTTGATTGAGTCTAAAGACGTTTTGTCTTTGACGCTCTTTTGGCAGTTCAAACTAGGAAGGCTCTTGAAGTTTTGAATTATTATGTCATATTTTACTTTCTTAATTACTTCTTTGGCTACTTCTATCTAATTTTGTGGTTTATATGCATAAATACATAGATATTATAAGACGCAGGTTCGATTCTCACCCAGTACAAATAATTGTATCTGGGTGTAATTTATCTATAATATGTATGTTTTTAGAAATATATAAGTATGTTTATAAGCAGTCTGGTTACCATAGTACAGGTTCTGCCTAGTTTGGGATCAGACGGCCGTGTGTGAGATGTGTGGAGTTATTATTATTATTCTCTTTATTAACTTTTACAAAACATATAAATTACATTTTTAAATACATTATTATACAAAAAAAAAAAAATTATATATTAAAAAATAGTGTCCCACCGGTATCGGGTACAGGAACCAAGCTACCGGTGGTTAGGGTTCCAGAGACAGAAACCTCCTCACTATGCGTGCCGTGTCGAGAAGGACTGCCTTCTGCATTAGGCTCTTGATCCAGCTGCCTAACGTGAGCCTCTGATGGTGTTGGTCGAGGCTCTTAGCAATTAACCCATGGGCCGAAATGACTATCGGCACAATGATTGCTGAATCCACATCCCACATGTCGACAATCTCGTGGGATAAGTCCAAATATTTTATTTGGACTTATCCCACGATCCCTTATTATTATTATTATATATAATTCTTTATTTATTTGTGATAAATTTACGAGGTACAATACGTTTCCCTCTTCCTATAGGCTCTAGTAACGCCACTCACCAGCAACAATGAGACACTAGGGCTGTTAATAATTTTTAAGGTCAGTACTGCACCTGCAGAACTTTAGGTACTAGTGGGGTGTGTCCGAGTCCTATAGAACTCAGATGTGATCTATCTATCTATCACAATATCTGTATTGCATATGCATAGGTATTTCCATTCCCACGTGGTTGCAAAACTCGCCAAAGTGGATCACTGGCTCTTGCACGTGAATTACGAGTATGTGTGAAGTAACCTATCTGGATTAATGTATTCTTGTAACTCACTATTCATGTAGTGGATTCGGACAATTGCCTCTTCGATGTTAGAGCTAAAATACGTTTAGTTGAACTGATATTGATAAGTTGATGAAATAAAAATCTTTTAACAAAAAATTAAACCGACGAAAATAACTAAAAAGCAAAAATAAATAAATCTCTTAAGTCTTGAGCTTATTTACATAAACTATCAAATTTTATATAAACTTATTTTGAGTCGGCGCCAAGCAACAAACAGATTAATTATCTAAATTTTATATGTACCTACGTAGAAATGGACATGGCTATACGTAGGTAATTAGTCATTTTATTATTTGGCGCCGACTCAAAATAAGTTTATATAAAATTTGATAGTTTATGTAAATAAGCTCAAGACTTAAGAGGTTTATTTATTTTTTGCTTTTTAGTTATTTGCGTCGGTTTAATTTTTTGTTAAAAATATTTTTATTTGATGATTTTTTTTCATCATCAACTCAGCTACATGATATGATGATTTCTGAACGCAAATACCTGAAAGTAATGAAAAGTAAACAGAAACACTATTCGTTTCTACAATTTTCAAGGGTTTCTCTCAATTTTATCAGGATCCCATCCTCAGATCATGACTTCCTTGACATGGGCCCCTCTTGAGGTATACCCTATCTAATAAAAAAAGAATAATCAAAATCGGTTCATAAATAACGGAGAGAGGGCTGAACATAAATAAAAAAATAGATATATATATATACGGTCGAATTGAGAACCTCCTTTTTTTTCGTCGGTTAAAAACGGAAGAGATGCCTAATATAAACCGTAAGTACAGAACGTTCACTCATTCTAGACAAATAAATATCGACTCTCCGACTATGTAACTAAATTCAAAATATAGTATCAAATTTTATTGCTTGACAAAAATAATATAAATATCTATATTTATAAACATTAGTATAAGTGTGGTTAACTCGTGTAGATAGTTTATTCTATTCTAAGAACTACATGTCGGTATGTACTCAAGATATAAAATCCCGTTTTACTTTTGATCTATGGAACCCTAAAAAAGCTACATTGTATTTATTAGTAAATAATATGATTCAATGTATTGATGCAGTGAGATGTGTATCCGTAATTACATGTAATTGACTGTTAATACAATGCAGTTGCATTACATGATTAAATGTAATAGACCTATTATAAAGATTCCTACGTATCAACATAAAATAGTTAAGTCCGTGTAGCGGGACAATAAATAATTAATAGTAGGTATTCTGCGAATAACTTAAACATGTTTTTTTTTAAACATTTGTTGGCAACTAAACATACAGCCAGCCCGATGGAAATACTGAAGACTGGTGTCTTAAACAATTCATAGAACTCCGCTAATTCTATTTACCCACCAAAACCAGCTACTACAGCTACACCAAAAACTACATCGGTAGTGTTGGATAAACGCAGTCGTCTGTTCTTCTTGTTTACAATAACCCTTTACATCGGAACGCCACCGGGTAGTTTTCGCTTGATTGATTCGGTCATACTCCTTCAACGCTGGCTTTATAGTAAGGCTTTATGAGAAGCGGCGGGAGTTGCCGCAAAAGCCGCCGTTTGAGGCCTCAGGAGGGAAGGGTTTTACTTCTAAGTTATAGCAGTGCTTCTTAGTGTCACCCGCGTTAAGTGCGATAACTAGCAAGATCTCAAGGATGTAGTACGTAGCGTGATGTTTGGCAGAGGCTTCACCGTTTTCCATAAGACGGGTTATTATGAGAAATATTTTGTACTTAAAGAATTTATCGTCTTTGAAAAGACAAACAAACCCTTAAGCTTTATAATACTATAACTATGTATATACACAACAGTTCGTGCAGTGCATATTGTTAGCAACAATCTTACCACTAGTGTTATAAACTATCAAAATCACTTATAATGCATGCCTAGCCTTTTATCACCCCACCTTTGTCAACCGACCAATAGCAAGGTAGTTTTAGCTGGATTGATTTTGACATACCCATTCAGCCCTGGTTTTATAGTAAGTAGGAAGCGGCTGGGATGCCGCAAGTGTCCTGTAATTTTTTATTATATTCAGAAGCCGGTGTTTAAGGCGAAGATTGTGCCTTGGTTCATTTTGTTTTACTTCTAGGTTCTAGCAGTGCTTCTTGGTGTCATCAGCGTTAATTACGGTAACTAGCGGGATCTGGAGGATCTCTTGGTATTATGTGGCAGAGGCTTCGCTATTTTTCATAACAGACTGGCTAACAAAAAAAATATTTTGTATCTTCAGAAATTATCGGCTTCGAATGGACGAACAAACCCTTAAGCTTTATACCTATAGTTATTTACACAACAGTTAGTGGAATGCATATTAGTTGTAATCATCATCATTATTTCAGCCGTATGACGTCCACTGCTGGTCATAGGCCTCAGTTTTTAATGGTATAGGGGGCAAACGAGCAGAAGAAAAGAGCGTACTCCCACTTCAAAGGCCGGACACCTGATCGATGGTAAGTGATTACCCCATAGATAGCCGCAACTCAAGAGTCACAAGTGCGTTACCGGCCTTTGAGGTGGGAGTACTCTCTTTTCTTGAAGGCTTGAAGGTTGTTTCGGTCCGAAAATACCGGAGGCAACAATTTAGGACCCGGAATACCCTAGGAAGGAAGTTCCCGAGAAAGTTTGGCGCAACTTTTTTTTGTAACAAGTTGGAAGATCCTTATGGATGTCCTCCACCCTTGGGGGGGCCGAAGGGGTCTGTCGGACTCTTACCGACTAATAACCACCCCGGTGTTCCACTGCTTGCCGATGATCGGGGGAGCGAGAATCGCTACTGCATTCTTCCGCAAAAGTTTAGTGCACCTAGTTCATTTATTTTTCTGCATCACTCTAAGGTTGAATGGTAGAAAATGTCGGCTTTATTTCTGCCTTAGTATATACAATTTTTCCATAAAGGGTAAAAAAATCCTACTTATAATACTTAATTATGTATTGTGATACAAATATTTCTGCTCAATATATGAGCTGGAATTGCGGTGTTAACCTTGCCACGTTAAGGTAATAATTTGATGTAAACGAATGAATACATTGAATATCCGTAATTATGCAACGTTAAGGCTAAACATCAAATTACATATGTGCACGGGCAATAATTGATACATGTCAAGAAAGAAGAAAACTGCTTGTCAATTTTCTTAATTACTGACTTCACTCGCATACACATAATTTCGAATATGGACACTCTGATGATCCTAGATATCAATAATCAGCTTTTCAAATAGTATGCAATAGGTTTTAAAAATCTGTTATGTGTTTGTAAATCTGCGACGTTCAAAAACCAACCCTGACTAAATCTTGTTAACAAGTTGGTCGTGAAGTTTTGTTATCGGAAGATCGGTAAATGGACATTCCTAATTCAAGTTAGGGGTTAAAAATATTTTTCCTACTTACTTTTCAACACTTTCCCTTCAGGCGTGCAACGCTGCGCGCTTATTAAACAATCCACATAATTTCTGACTAGTCTTTTATTGGTAAAAATGGCATCGACGTCCAAATAATCGTATCTCTGATCATACTTCGGCATATTCACCATATCGTTGATGTCTTGTCCCTCCACGACGTACAGAAAAACACAAAAAACCAACACTGCACGCATTTTTAATATATGATTGAAAATTCTCGTTCACGATTGACGTTTGTTTGTTTCGCGCGCGTTTCTGCGGCGACATTCGTGCGCGCGCGCCGAGGTCGCGTCTTGTTGTGGTTCGCGTGTGAGAACCGCTTTTGTTTAATATAAGATGCGCTGGCGGCGGTCAAGATGCTTTCTTTGCCACGCACTTCAAGAAAATAATATTTGTTTACATATTTTGGCCGGATTAAGTGTAAGAGTGTTAAGGTATGCTTTAAGAATATGTGTGACAAGGCTCAACAGGGCCAAGCGTAAGAAAAAGCTTTGTTTAGGAATGTTGATTTATTTATGTCAAACAACATTTTCTTACTATTTTTGTTTAATCGGGATATAAAGAGTGATCTTAAAAGTATAAAGTAGAGCAAATTTTCACATCCGAATTCCCACTCAAACCGTAGTCAGGAGCAGCCTGACTGAGGATGTAATAACGGAACAGTTCCTTATTGTGCTATCGCATTTATGAAGCAACAAATTAGAACGGGACTTGTTACCTTTTTTACCTTTAATGAAATAAATTCGTGA
The DNA here is from genome assembly GCA_963859945.1 of Euplagia quadripunctaria. NCBI lineage: Eukaryota > Metazoa > Arthropoda > Insecta > Lepidoptera > Erebidae > Euplagia > Euplagia quadripunctaria. Next base: position 16,696,837 of record OY982575.1, on the reverse strand, counting down.
CAAGATTTAACTGAGGTCTATGTGTTATTTATCTTCTATTGCCAGATCACCCGCTTTTCAACCTTCAAGTTTTTCAGCTTTCGGACACATCTCGCCAGCCCTCTCACTGGGGTCCTAAATCTTGCTTTTTCGAGTTAGCTCTCGAGATAAAATTGTACAAGCTATTTTAATAAGGAAAACGAACTAGCTATGCTAGATTATATGTTTCAAATTACCTATGGTGTATATTTGTGATTCATTTTAGTAGTATCATGTATAGAAAACGTGTTTGGCAACGTACTTACTCTCATAATGTGTGGCACTGATGCTTCAGTTAATGTATCTGTAACGGTAATATCTTACCAATAGGTAGATCGTATGCTTGCTTACCAGTGCTTTAAAAAATGTGACGTAATTACAGAATTCGTAAAATTATAATTATGGATTATTTAACTTTTGATGCTAAATACGTTATTTATTTCGTTTGTTAGAGTTACATTGAGTCAAAGCTGTGCTGTGTGGTTTTTATGAATACCTAATAGATTAAACCATCCTACCACATTTTTTATTGTGTTAATGGTTCGAGTTATGAGAGCAATAACGGACAGACAAACAGATAACCGTAGCTTTTTATAACGTGCGACAAACAGTAACACTGACCTACCCACATTGACATTTGTTTTTCAAGGTCAAGCAAATTCGTAGAATGGATTTACAATGAAAAGGTGTATCATAATGCAGTACATTTTTAGGGTTCCGTACCCAAAGGGTAAAACGGGACCCTATTACTAAGACTCCGCTGTCCGCCCGTCTGTCTGTCCGTCTGTCACCAGGCTGTATCTCATGATCCGTAATAGGTAGATAGTTGAAATTTTCACAGAATGTGTATATCTCAAAATAAAAATAAATTAAAAATTAAAGGGAGCCCTACGTATTTTAGAGACGTAATTTTTTTTTGACTTATAGTATTTAATTTTGTACGATGGTGCGGAACCCTTCATGCGCGAGTCCGACTCGCACTCGGCCGGTTTTTAAGGTAACACAAAAATAAAAAGTTAATCAAAGATATATATTCTTTCCTTTTAAGGTATGTACAGTACGTTTCCGAAAGGAAGTGACATTTCAAAAAACAATCAAATCACAGCACTGGTAGTAGTTTATGCCAAATGAGTAAGCATTGTTCGTCGTATAATCTTCATATTTTAGAGTTTAACTTTTGACATTTTATTGTATTTTTAATATTTTTTCACTTTTATTCATTACTAGCTTTTTCCCACGGCTTCTCTATGAATGTAGACTGTTGTTTTAGTGGTTAGTGATCCTGACTGCTGACCCAGAGGTCGTGAGTTCGTTTTTTTATTGTATCTGGGGCAAACGAGCAGATACGTCACCTGATGGTAAATGACTACCGCCGCGCCGCCCATAGGCACGTGCAACTCAAGTGTCACAAGTGCGTTGCCGGCCTTTAAGGTGGGAGTAGGGGAAGAGCGGGGAAAAGGTAGAGGGGGGAAAAATTTATTTAAATTTCTAAGTAGGAACTCTTTGCGAATGATTGCATATGTCATTTGTTTTTACGAATTGGCGGCAATTTAAAAAGTGTCTGTCGTGCATCGAAATGTATTTGACTACAGAAAATTTTCGCTCAATGATTTATTACGACTTTCGTTGCGGTCTTATAACAACAAAGTTACGATAGACTTCAAATGGAATTGCATTACGAAGCCCCATCTCGCGCCACTGTTTACAACTGGTTTAATAAGTTTAAACGTGGTCGAAGCAAACTCACTGATGATTCTCGAGAAGGACGTCCTTCTACGACGACTACTACGGTAGGTTTATCAGCAGTCTGGTTACCATAGTACAGGCTCTGCCTAGTTTGGTATCAGACAGCCGTGTGTGAGATGTCAAAAGAAATGATATCCCTTGTAAACAGGACTTTTCCTCAGGTTGAAAGTTGGCCTATGTCCTTTGTCCTGTACCCCTGACAACATGTGGAAAATTTCATGAAGATCGGTCCAGTAGATAAGTCATGATAGTGTAACAAACAAACAAATAGAGAAACATCATCAAGTCATCTTTGTATTTTTTTTATGGGATAGGTGGCAAACGAGCAGACGGGCCACCTGATGGTATGTGTCTACCGCCGCCCATGGGCATCTGCAACAAGTTCGTTGCTGAACTTTAAGGTGAGTAGAGGAAGGAGGGGAAGAGAGGAAGAGGGGTAGAGAAGGGGAGAAAAAGGGACAGGGAAGGGTTAGGGCCTCGGTAACCTCACTCACTCGGCGAAACACAACGAAGCGTTGTTAAGACGACGCTTTTCTGTGAGGCCGAGGTATCACTCCGGTCGAGCCGCCCCATACGTGGCGAAGCATGGCTCTCCCACTTATAAAATTTATAGAATTAGTTATGCAATTTTAAGATAATATAAACTTTAAATAAAAGCAGTTCATTCAAAAAATGCGGTGCAATAAAAAGTGAATTTTACTTAACATTAAATTCATTTTAGAGCTATGTTGTGAGCACCTAAAGAATTTCATAGAAAGCACAAATTAACATATGCGATTGAATTAATGAATATATTATAATGTATATTTAACGGTAAGTAACCTACGATATCACCTTTTAAACAAAAAAAAACACGAATTTTATTAAATATAACCGTAATTTATCGTTATATAACTATAAAAAAAACATTTTTATCTTTTGCGACATATATGTACATCCGACGGGTTCTACGGGAACTTTTTTTTTTTGTTGACGAGGTGGAAGATCCTACAAGGATGTCCTCCGTCTTGGGGAGGCGAAGGGGTCTGTCGGACTCTTACCGACTAAAAACCACCCCGGTGTTCCACTACTTGCCTATGATCAGGGGAGCGAGAATCGCTATTGAATTCTTCCGCAGGGTTCTTCGTGAACTGGTATAACCAGCAAAATGAAGAAAATTTATTTTTCGCATCAATAGCTTTAGCTTAACCTGTATTTTATACCCTGTAAAATTTATTTTAAAATGTCGATTAGTTTCAAAGATACAAATCAAAAATGTCTGTTTTATTTGTACAAAGTTACAAGCTTTAGAATCTTTGAATCGCTCTCCTGTAAAGTTACAATTTTGCACTTGTACCAGTAAATGTAGCCCGTCGATATGTACATACGAGTATTCAATGTGTATATGTGTATATATGAGTATTAGATCAGAAATTTAGACTTTTATATGTGCAAGTATAATAAGATTTTTAGTGGAAACGTCGGGTGACCAATAAAGTATATTACCCACCTTATAAACAATATCGCCATGCAGTCCCGATTTGCTCATCATTATCCAAAAAACTTAATTATTTATTAAATACTAGAGATCGTCTGGCCACAGATAAGATAACATGGCCTCTTTGAATGTCTTGTTGCCCAGTTTAACTTGAACTACCATTGTATAGAATTTTCTACCATGACATGTCAAAATATATACTGGACCCCTAATAGCTTTATGTAGACATTTTCACATAATATTAAACTTTATAGCATTTATTGTTTAAAAATTTTAGCTTACTGCACTGGAAAATATGTTTTAAGTAAACATTCGCAGACAGGAATGTGAAATTTGAAATGACTAAAGTAGAATTATTAGTAGAAAAGGTATTATTATATAGAAGACTCCATTAAATTACCTTGCGACCTTAGCAGTCAAAACATTAATAATCTATAATCTCTGCAAAACCCTATTTATAAGATTCGTAAAAACAGTACCGATATAGTCTGTACCAACATAATAATTAGAATGAACGTCTAGAATTTTATTACCGTGTCGTTTAGTACACAGCATTGCAGAAACACTAACTTAAGAAACGCACGTTCAAGTAGTCATATTTATTTATGTAAATATGTTCCGAACCGCTGGGCGAAAACAATGGCGCTTTCCCATCTAAGCGTTTTGCAAAACGCTTCGAGAACCAGCAACTGCGATTTAGCGATAAATGATCTCATGAGATTGGATCGGTACTTTATGATGGGATGCCATTAAATGTGTGGTAATATATTTTCATAATTTACTAGTAAAAATATCTAGGTTTATTATACAAAGCAACATTCGTGTCCAATCATCCCCATTTTTAGTTTATTCCAAAAGAAATTACTCTTTTTCATGACTTTTTGGATGAATATGTGTATTTCTGTATTCCTTTCGAAGCATTCAAAATGGTGGGTTGATAACCGAGGTGTTGAGAGATCTAAACACGCATTGGAATTGTTTATAGGTGAAAATGGAAGCCGCTATGCAAAGAAACGGCAGATCCAAAACAAATTATGTGAGTACCATATTCGAATAAAATCATATCACATCATTAAATTGATCTGTCAAAATTAAGCAAATGGAGTTACTTGAAAGTTAAGTATCACAATATTAATAAAAAAAAAACATCTATAAACGTACATCTCCTCCGTTCCGTCGTGGGTAAAAAATGTCTAAACTGAAGTAAAAATGCCTGGAAATTCAAACGGTCATAACTTGTAAACGGATAGTTTTTTGACGTGACAACGTCTTATAAATTGGTTTGCCGGGTGACACTTCAAGAAACTGCGTTACGCTCCGCTCACGTTATGCGCTCACAATGAGAGCGAGTGAGAGGCACGCGTTTTAAATATAATTCTTTGTATAAATAAATGTTTTAAATTGTTACTATTATTTCATCCTTCTTCCTACTATACGAATGAATATTCACATTAAAATTATTTTACCACTCAAAGTCGTTGTCACGTAAAACTTTCGCCCGTATACCGACTTTACAGGCAACCAATTTTTTTTTTACCATTTCATTTGTTTGATGATTTAAGTAAGTGTTCTATTTTCAAATACAGGATATGTATTGTGTATAGTGTGTGTTGAAATAGTAAGTATTAAAGTTATTGAACTGCTGAAAACAGTATTTAAAAACATAATTTCATCTAGGTATTCTTAGGCGTACATATTCTTTGAATCAGAATCAGAATGTTACAGAAATGTGTGGTCATATTTTTGAAAAATTAAACTACAAAATTGACATCTGGAGGTGGGGTACCTCCAGATGTCAATTTTGTAGTTTAATTTTTCAAAAATATTAAATAGTATTCCATGGTGTGGTTGCCAGCTGCAGGCGGCCAAGGTCTGCAGGGGTTCCCGGAGGCTTCCTTCCTAGGGTATACCCGGGTCCCCTGCAATAGACTCATTTGTGATGGAACCGTGTGGTTTTAATCGGTTCGATTCCGACATACCACTTTACCGTTAGCTCCGGTGAGGTGATCACCCGTGGGGGTTTCCACAGGACAAAAAAAAAAAATCTGTCAAACAAGCGCGGGGTCTTTACAATAATTGAAACAAGGTAAATGCTAAGTGATATCGATTTGCAGAAGAAATATTTTTATGCCGTCAGAATTTGCAATTGCAATTGTTAAACGCAGCAACTAGCTTAACTAGCTATTGTAATTGATAATATAATGGTCATATTGTTCACAAATATCTTACATTATTTTTAAACTACTACAAAAAGGAGGTTTTCAATATTTGTCTGTAAATTAAAAAAAATGACCACACCTTTTTGTTACATTCTGTATATTAACACCTTAAGTTATTATATAGAAGCTTTCAATAATCGTACGATCCTCCGGAAGTCAATCTGGTTCTTGACATTAATATCTCTTTATATGCTTTCACGGTTTTATTGTAAGTGACAAATTCGCAAAACAACATTGAGACTACACTTATCACTTGCTTGTGAGTAAGTTCCGTTCTTTAGAAAGTTTTCAAGTATTTACAAAGAACTTGATTTTTGCGAGGACGACTTATAGTATCACTTTTGCGCATTGTAAGGATACGTGACATTTCTGACCTCATTATTGACCTACCGTAAAGTATGTATATTGTATAGAGTACAAGCATTCTAATTTGACCGGGTTGTACGGTTGATACTGTTTTTGTAACTCTAGTGAATGTGGTAATGTTAAGAAGATAATCTAATAGCATTCACTATATCAATCACTCTGCAGCGACACGCAACCCAAAATCGCTAGGAATTATTTTATATTCTTTTACTTACTTACTGCTCGGTAGGTACTAGATAAACAACTTATTCTACTACATGATTTGTCTTTAGTTACCAATGGGTACACGATAGAAATTTCTTGTAGGTGGAGTGAAGACCCTTACTTCGGTCCAGTCTGGAGTGGAAATTCCGAATTGTTTAGCTACCTCAAAGTTTGACTAGCAGTAGGCAGTGTTCGCAATGGCTTTATCCTTAGGTCTACGGGCGGAGAATATTTATATTTTATAGGCGTTGGCACTACTAACTGGGTAAAACAGACGATATCATTCTGTTTGAGGTATCGGATTGGCCGGTAGTAAGTACTGATCGTTATCGTACTCGTCTGGAACTCACTTTCATTTTAATAAATATCGAAACATTACAAGCACTTGCTCTATCTGATCATGGTTACGTGACGTGACGTGACGAGATGACATGTTGAAGAAATAACTTTTTACTATCAAATACCGTACTAAGCCCGTGTATTGTTACCAGTACTTATAGACACTAACACCATAGAGAATGTTACTAATACACGAAGGAGGTCATGTCATACACAGCAAAATCTCAACATTTCAAATTTCGAGCGAACACTTATTATTATTTTACAATAATTTTTGCGTGTTCCTCTTCAATAAATCAAAATTAAACTAAACCCAAAGTTCATTGTACGCAAGAATACGATTTTTGTACGTGTGTGATGTTAATAGCGATATTTTCCTTTCGAGATTTCGAACGAGATATTTATACAAAGGATAATGGCCACAAGAATAACGTCTCTGAGCTGACAATTGCACGACAACCCGTACGAAGTGGTTTTCGGATATTGACAGAATCCAACGACAAGATAATGTATAGTAAGGCGCCAACAAATACTTTTGACCTGATATAAACTATGTTCAGTGTAATATAACCGAAAACCTTAGTAAGCAATAAGCGAGTCACGTGTTTACCTAATTAGATCAAACGTGTACAGAGTCAGTGCACTTTGTGTGACCGCGACTTTCGGGTGCATTCATTGCAACATTATGACATTTTCATTTAACAAAACATTTAATTAACATTTCTATCGTGTAAGAACTTATTGTGGAACTGAACAATATACTATTAGTGTGTAACATTTAAAAACTTCTGTTTTATTTAACAATCACTGCAAACCTCGGGCTACATCGTACATAAGTTTTGGTCCTTCGAGCCGATGTTCGATGTCAGAGACATTTAGTACTAGAAATTCAAATGTACTCTGTAAAATTTACAGAACTAAAATTCTTCGTAAAAGATGTACTAAGAAATAAATAATTCAATTGAATGCAGAATAGTGAAAGTTTCATAAAATACCTTGGAAGATCCCTAAGATCTTGTTCTTGTTGAGCGTAGACATAACTCTGATGGTTAAACTTTTCGCGCACAGATGACTTATTTCACTCATACGCCACTATAGATTGGATAATCCTAGGATAATCTATATAAATGTATGTCACGTAACGTGTGCGAATCACGCTAGATACCTATAGAGCAAAGAGTGTACAACTATAGAGTAAACAAGAGTGACAAAACATCAGCGCGCGATAGAACATAGATAGAACTTGGAGGACGATTTATTTTCAACTAGAGAGCGCCTGGTGGTCGAATTTCGACCGGTTATTAGTTGAACGGTCATTGTATAGAATTTAGATAACATGACAGGTCAACATATTGCAAAGACTCAGGGGTGAGCTGGTATCAGGAAAGATGGATCTAATTTCTAGGTAAGAGGAATAAAAGATTACGCGGGTGCAACTTAGATTTTAACTGAAACCTTTAAAATATTACATTCACATTTAAAATACTAATGACTTTAACACAATCGAATAACAACAAATAATATATATCTTCAGGTTCCGTGCGACAACACGGGCAACTGTCTCTCCAGGCTTCTCAGACGAGAGTCCCCTGTTTCATGGTTCTATTCTCTGAACTATTTAAAATACGAATTACTTCGAATCTTGAGCACGAAGTTGCCAGTAAGACTTCAGGCGCCAAAGAGGTTTAATCATCAATCCACGAAGGTTGCAAGAGGGCGCGTGTAGTCAAATACAACAATATATACTGGACTTGTAGATTGATATAGCCGGTTTCACATAGATTTGAAATTTATAACGTATCATGTTTAAAAACGTTAGCTTTCTATACTTCTTCTCCATATCAACATTAAGGACCTATTTTTTTTTTTTTTTTTATGGTATAGGGGGCAAACGAGCAGACGGGTCACCTGATGGTAAATGACTACCGCCGCCCATGAGCATCTGCAACTCGAGAGTCACAAGTGCGTTGTCGCCCTTTAAGGTGGGAGTAGGAGAAGAGGGGGAGGGGGGAAGAGGGGGAAGAGGGGGGAGAGGGGAAGGACGGAAATAAGGGAAAGGGAAGGATTAGGGCCTCCGGTAAACTCACTCACGCGGCGAAATGCAATGCAAGCTTCACGGTCGGTTTTCTGTGAGGCCGTGGTAACGAGCGGAGTCGAGCCGGCCCATACGTGCCGAAGCATGGCTCTCCCACACATACAAATTTCACATTCCTCCGTCCTCGAAATTTGCAGAAACGGGGGTACAAAGAATTCTCTTCGCGTATTACTAGATGGTAAGCGATGTAGCATCAGTTACATCTATCATCCCAGAGAAAAAAAACAATAATAAAAAAAGCAAGTCAGGTTTTAAAACTTAGTCGTTTTCGTTAATTTTGGAAAAAATAAATTTTATTTTACATCGAAATTTCATAGCGGTTGCTTTGGCTTGTTAATTTATTGGTCGTTGGTTCAGTGACCGAAAAGTGGATGTGTGGGTCTTATCACAGCCTTTTGCCAATGCTTTTTATGTATGCATATAAAGTGTATTTTTTATATGGGTCCAAGGTCCGGATAATGTGGTATAATTTACAATTACTGTTAATTTCGGATCAATCAATATAAGTGATACTTTGTAGCAAAAGCAAATTAAAAACGTGGAGAAACGGGTGTTATGTCCTTCCAACACAGAGAGGATCCTCCGACCAGGTGATCATGCCTGGCGGACCGCGGCCCAACGGTTGATGTTGGGCAGTTGTTTATGCGATATTGAAGTAATCGGCGCGAGAGCTCATATAGCGCGATGCAGGATTAGTTACTCCGTAGTTCAGCTCGTCTTCGCTAGATGATGTTGAAGTATGTTTCTGCTGTATGTATAAGTCACCCCAAAGGTTGTGTCTTCAAAATGTAATCTAATAGTTGGGGTTACTGAGATGTTCAAGGTACTCATAAACATTCGTAGCATGAGTCGCTCATGAGTCATGTTTGACTTGTTTTCCCCACGAAGGACAAAATGTACTCGCTTTATGCTTTCTATTATTTAATAAAAGGTTTCTAGTGTTCAGTAGCCTTTAGATGATGAAGATGTGGGTGTTTATGTTTAATACGCCTCTACTTTCGAGGATACAAGCGCATAGAGTTTTGATCAAGAATTTCATTAATTTCTGATAAAGTATGCTAATAAGTTTTGAAAGCTGTATAGTAAAAGAATTATTAAAATGTAAATGCAAATAAAATGAACATTTAAATGCATCGAAATGTAGGTCCATTTCGTCGCAGTCGTATAACAGCGGATTTGATTTTTTGACGATTTTATATAACATTATACACTTTCAATAAAACAAAACATTTTTCAAAGCTCATATACATAGTAACATTTTCAGATTTCATTAACAGAAACAGCCGTTTACAAAATATTACGTAAAACATCATTTGAGAACTTTAAAGTGCTCTCGTGTAAAGTTAATAAAAATCAAATCCGTTTTCTCCGACGACGACGATTTTATTAATACTGAAGCTATTGATAACCAAGAAGAGGTTTATGTTTAGAGAGAGAGACAACTGTCAGTCAAACAACTGGCCACTTTTAAGACCATTCACCTCGATCTAAATGAAAACAATATTGTATGCTAATTTATTTGACTTGTACCAAGGATATAAATATAACTTCTGACATATTCTCTTTGATGGACAAATCATTGTATTTAAATTGTTAATTTTCTTTATTCATTACTAATGCATAATCAATATTAATTTAAAAATACCTGTAAAATTGCATGCCGTCAGGTGGATTATGGAGGGACGGACCACTTTATTTACTGAATGTTACCTATAAATTACCCATTTTCGCAATAAATGAGTTTGAGTTTGAGTTTGAGTTTATTATTTAAGCCATTAATAGAAAAATACGGTCGAAAATAATTTAGTAAAAATAAGGTCAAATATAAGTTTATTGATCCCATGGGTCTCAGAAAATATAAAAAGATACATTATAATATGTTTAAAAAGATGACGCCAGGGACTGCTCAGCTCATACCGTTCAATTGTTCGTTCTTTTTCTTTCTTATATTTTACTTTTTAATGTTGTATTTACTTTTTTATCCCGAAAGATTTGAAGTGATCAGTTTTATATTAGCCAGGGAAGATTTTAAACAAAAAAAAATATTTCTCGTCTCCTTTTTCCATCTTCGTCTTTAATTTTTAAGTATTTTCTAGATGTTGTCTACAGACCAAACAACAATATGCATTCCAATCCCTTTAGAAAAAAGTGTTTCTTTTGACGAATAAGCATATTTTAGGAATGTAGATAGTGGGTCAAAAGGAAGCTATTTTAACGCAGAATTGACTTTTTTTTTTCTTACAGCTCTTAAAATATAAGGCGTACGCAAAAGTAAACAGTTTTGCTACATACTAATGCGAAAAAACGGAGGAGGTTCGCAAGTCGTCAACCCGTATATTTTACTTCTTTTTACAAGTAGTCCGATTTCGATAATTCTTTTTTTATTGGAAAGGAATCTCATTCAAGTCGGTTCCATTTAAATTCGTGGGCGCCAAACATACAAACAAAAAATTAAATTCGAAAACACTTCGGCAAATAGACGCGTCGCATCACCCTTACCATCACTTCATTTTATTTATTTATTAATTTGCTTATTTCTATGTTAGGCGCCGGCTCATAATTATTTAGGTATTGACATTAGTGTAGGAGTTTAGTTAGGCTAACAAGTGTATTTTTTATTTATTTATTTAATACTTCCTGCATTTTAAATTACATGGGGCGGACTTAATGCCAAGTGGCATTATCTAGCAGTCAACCTTTGAATTTTTTTATTTTTTTTTGTATTTCAGTTCCTTCTTCCTTTCTTCTAAATAATATTATACATGATTCACTCTGCTAATTACTTCTGCCTTTGAGAGAAAATGAAAAATATATAATAAATAGTCATAATAATTCTATAAACATTTTGGTATGATAAAGTCCAAGCTTTAGCTAAATAGGTATATTATAATTCATAGCTAAGGTTTTGCGATTTTAAGGTTACACGTTCAAACGACACGCACTACACTCATAGCATGAGAAATACTACATGTGGTCTTCTTTACAAGTATTTAAAAAAATACATGTACACTTATTCCTTATGGTGTTCAGTAGAATTAGGTTCTTTCAGTGTTGGGCGGCTCGAATTTATTCCGGAATCTGCTGTTCCCCTACCACAGGTTTAACTACTTTATCAGTCTAATCGTTAGTTTCTTAAAATTCATCGCCCGAGATCCCTAAATGTTTCCCTCTTACAACTCCTCATTTCTTTACCTTCGTTATTTTTTTAATTAAGCACATATTGTTATTGTACAAATATATATTTAAAAAAAACAAAAAAAGTTAAAATTGCTCGAAAATTATGTAGCAGAAAACGTTCCCCGTTTTTAGGCTACCAGTCTCCTAATTCTAAAGATCCAGGAAAACCGAGTCAACCGGCTCAAATGATGATGATGATGAAGAAGAAAACCGAATACCAGGCTATATTGACATATGCGACCCACAATTCGCTCAATATTTCACATGACCTCCTTTCTAACTTCCCTTTAAACCATTGTTTCGATTCGAATCTATGTTCAAATACCTTAACAAATATGTCTCTCATTATAATTGCTCATACGCGGAAGAATTTATTAAGATACAATTGTCAAAAGCATTGCGTAAAATGAAGTCGACTTATTTGAAATCTTGATACTTGGTTAATCCCATGGTTGTATACTTGTACGTTTATGCGAAGATGCATAAGTGCACAACAGGTTCTCAGTAGCTATTGGCTAAACTACGGTAATATTATATATATCCAGTATTCTATCTCCATACAAACGGTTGGAGTCATACCTACGCCCCGCGCCGCCTCGAGTTCGGTATACACTCGGTACACAATAATTCGAGAATGCGCCACATTGACTAACGAACAGTGTGATGGTTTTGTAAACAGCAAGGGTGCGATTTGTGTATTTGAATGAAATAAGTACAAAGTTACTTAATGTGGCAATGGATTTTTTTTCTATTAAATTAACCAATAAAGCTTTCCGTACGTCTCAGTCGAGGCGCAAATATTGTTTTTTTTTATTAAATCTACTAATAAAAAAACACAACATGTATTTTTATTGAACACTTCCTATTTCATTCACAACGAATTTAATTTTTTTAAATAAAAAATATATTATAATATTTACAATTGCAAAACTAGAAAGAAATTCAAGTAGGTAGATGAAATTAAAATACTGTAGGCCAGCAGCCCTTCCGCGTGTTTACGTACCGCGCGGCTGTATTTAACAATTTCAAGGACAGCACTGAGTCACGCTACTGGATAGATAATATTACCGTGCCATGCCTAACGCTGATTGGTATCTAATACCTACGTAGTAAACGTACAGTAGGTATGACTGCTGCACACGTTTGTTACTGACATACATCCTAATTTATTGTTAGTTCGTTGTGATCTAATTGAGAATCTTTTTAAGACATAAGTTATTTTCGAGTAATAAAAGTTTAATAATTAGTATTATTTCCTTTAAACAGATAATGCGTACCCAAGACTTACATTGACTAAATTACTTTTAATGGAATCATCATAGGTATAATGTATCACATTATTAGAGGGACATGTAACTCTCGTTAACCCCACCAACTAAGCCAAATGCTTGTCGTAGGAGGGGGTTCACGTGGTCAGTGGTCAATAGTATGTTCAAACTTGCAACTACTCGATCGCAAATCTAAAGCTTAAGCCTTATGGCTTAAGCCTTTGGCTTAGTCGTTGTAAATTTTCGCTACGATCTTTACCATACTTTTTGTAGTTGGACTTATTCATCATTTAATACATTTGAGTTTAACGAGGAAAGAAATTAAAGTTCTGAAAGACAGCATCCAGAAATTCCATTGGGTGTCTGACAGCTTAATCCATCCGCTCTGACAACAAAAACCTAAAATAAGAGAAAATAAATGAAAGTTATAAACAGTTCTTGTTGCAAAAGAAATACGCTATCGATCGTTATCGATAGCGTACTGATGCTTTCATCAGTCAATGTTACGTCAGTAGCAGATAACATGGCATAAAGGAATCTTACTAATCTAAATTAATTCTGCACATATCGTTGTGGGAAATGCATATAGCGTATTTTTTTTAAATTAAGTACTGCCTTCGTGAATGCCCTTGTGATTAGCAGGAGTATATTCTAGACATGAACGGAAGCGATCAATGGTTCTAGCATAATCACGGTGACGTCACCCGTTGTTGTTGCCTAGCTGTTTATTACCATGCCTGTGCAATTATGAGTTCTGATTGCCTGTTTGAATTCCTAATGCATATACATGGGACAAACAGGAACTAGTTCAATTTTTTTCATTGTAGTGACTAAAAACACCTTTAACTCCAAAAAAATCGGATGCGTCGAGCCTGCCCCATTGATCGATGATGCAAAAATATGCGGTATGTTGGGCGGAATGTCTAATAATTAAACGTAACCAACCTATGGCTCGATAGATGGCATTATACCGCTTTGCTCAATCACGCTATAGTTTCGTTACATTGATTAGTGTACATGAAAAAGTATTTTTAAATAAATCATCATCGTCTTGCATATCGTAGCGTTTTATTCATGTATGTATGTGGCTGGACAGAGAAGGTTAATGGTTTACTCTTTCTAAAATCATAGAAAAACAGAGAGAAAATCTCACTAATATTATAAATGTGAAAGTTTGGATGGATGGATGGATGTTTGTTACTCTTTCACGCCAAAACCACTGAACCGATTGCAATGAAACTTGGTATGTAGATAGCTGGACACCTGGATTAACACATAGGTTACTTTTTATCCCGATATTCCCACGGCATCGGGACTTCCGCGGGTGAAACCGGGGGACGCAGCTAGTATGATTATATACGTCTTGACTACTTTGTGCAAATATCATAGAAAGGAAACCAATAAACGAAGTAAGGGAAAAAGGTCACCGTCATATTGTATAGGGAGGTTAAGGCTATCGCCCTGGATTTTGCAAAATGGGGGGAATTTCCCAACCCTTAAAACTTCTAATAAATTTGTCTTGTAGCTTATTTAACTTGTATCTATAATTATCGCTTTTCGAGTTGAAAACCCTCCTACGACAATAGGGAATATGCATGTTCTTTAAATTTACTTGATTTTTTTTTCCTTGAATCTTTATTGTCCAGATATTATGCCTAAACAATTATTTTTTTATTTAGTTCGTCTTTAATTGCAAAAAATATTAACTAAAATATGCAAAATAAGGGAGCGAAATTCAACTTTGCAAAACGCATCACTATTGGTCGAACCAAAACATGACGTCACATTCCACGTCCTGTCATTTATCGGCGCCGATATTCGTAGTGTTACAGAGAAAGATAGGTGTTTCTGTGGTTTTTGCTATTAGCTAGTGCAATTTAAGCATTCTAGTCTTAGATTATATATAGGTCCAGATGCCTAATCCGTGCCTCAAAACTGAAGCCAAAAAATATAAGCGTCTAATATAAATATAAGCGTCTCACTCGTCACACGCGAGCGAACGTTCGCCGCTGAAGTACGTCTCGAGTCGCTACTTATAATATTTAAAAATGCCTGCTTGTGCTGTCACATTCTGTAAAAATTATACAAAAAAAAAATCTTAAGTGTCCGAACATCACATTTCATATGTACGTATTCTATTTCCTAATGTATTTATAAACAATATAACAAAATTTCAAATTAATAAAATTACGACGCCATTACTAGAGATGTTGCCAGGACGTGAATTTCATTTACCCATAACGCATTCTGGCAGTATATATATTATTCTTTGCTAAACTTGTTATTTATAGAAAGACGAGAAATATGCTTAACGTTAATGTTCGCGAAAGTGATTATATTATTATAGAAACATCTAAAATACATTAGATTTATATTCAAATAATTTATTAGTAAACAGTAAAACAATTATTTATCAAGCTCTAATATTTAGTCCTAATAGACACTGTTTTTACTGTTTAAAGTCGAACTTATGATTGAAATACTTATTAACCGACTTCCAAAAAGGAGGAGGTTCTAATGTTCGTCTGTATGTTTTTTTTGTGTATGTTCATCGATATATTCGCCAATTGTGGATCGATTAAAAAAAATAATATTTATACTATGTATATAGTACGTAGGTAGATACTTGTAGGTAGTATCTATCTACTATCTATTAGACTTGGCTGGCACCGACTTCAAATAGATGAGTGTCTATTTGTGGTTTTGAAGTCGGTTTAATATTTTGTTTTAAATAGTTTATTTAAAATAATACATTCAAATAATTGTGTAAATGTGAAAAATAAAGTCTATTAGAATTAATATTATTATTCTGTATAAAACTGTATTATTTTATGCATTAAATAAAACTTAATTTCTATTGAATCCTGATTGCAGCGCCATCTGCTGACGATCTTTATAAAAATAATATTTGTTTATATTAAATAAATGTAGTTTCTGTAAAACAAATCATTTAAAGTAGTGTAAAATTGATTAACATATTTATTTTAAATATTAAGCTATACATCAAGAATTATTTTTGGTCATTTTATTTGTTATAAAAGAAGTTGTAGTCGCTTATCCGTTTAAAAATCTATTGTAAGGTTATTTACATTTTCAGAATAATAAAGATTATTATTATTATTATTTATTTATAAAAACGTTCGGATTGTGAAAAAGGAGATTAGTACTGTACTGGCGGTTGTGTGAAAATAAACTAAGTATTTTTACTGCTTGTTTTCATTCTGATGGACCCTGAACATAGAAACCAAGGCGTATCGCCGACATATATATACTGAGACTTATTTATTAAAATTCTTACTTTACCTGTACCTGTGCGCGTTTTATTATTGAGTACATAATTTGATCCAAATCGTTAGTGTCCTTTCCAAGATCCACGAAATATTTATATTTATACAAGATTGCTCGTTTAAAGTTGTATAAGTACATATGTATTTATACATACAATATAAAGCCCCACGACACTTGAGCAGTGTACGTGACGAAGCGATGGAGAGAAAGGATAAAAGCAACTGTTTAGAATTGACGAATTAGTTTATCGTGGTAGAGTAGTTTAGGAACATAATACGACTGTTGACATTCTACTCCAAGTAGCGTTTAGTAGATATTTAACTAAATCTAAATTCCTTCAAAACCACTATCCTGAAATAGAGCATGCCTCGAACCCGTATTTACGGAGCCCCAGCAGTGCACTGAAATTATCTTTACTAAAAAAGAATATTAAACTGAAGACGGAACTACGCAAGAATGCTATTCGATAAAATTAATATGAGTGAAGTGCATTTTATTTGCATTTAAACTTGCAAATTACGTTTTGGACGTTTGGATTAATGAATGAGATTTATTATTTTTGATGAATAAGTGTAATATTTCACTTAAATTTAAGGATTTTTTCGACTAAACAATTCTTAGCACGTTTTATTTCTCTACTGAATTCGGACTGTTTTTGTTAAGGCATCTTAGTTGTATGTGTAATAATAGTATGAGAAATAATTCCGAATGATTCTACACGGATGTGTTCATGAACTTTATTTTTAAATATATATATTTTTTATTTGTTCTACACGTGTACACTTGGAGTTAATTAGATTTTATATTAAGTTGTAATTCTAGACGGAATTCTTTTTAAACTAGTCCATCACATATAGATACACATATAGATCTTACATTAGGTATTAGTTTTTCAATACCAAGGTTTTTCAATTAAGCATAATAATCTTTTTTGTGGAGCATGGGTGGTAGTATTCATAATAATATGTAATATGCAGTGTAGAAGGAAGATACGGGAAACCAAAAAAGTATCAGACTGAAAGCAGTAAATAAAAAAAAAATCGACCAGAATGATGCTTACGGGCAAAGAGAATAATATGAAGTTGGTAATTGTGGGCTTAGTAAAGTGTGCAGAGTTAAAATACCTATATACTAGACAAAATTTGTGATGTAGGCAAATATTAATACGGTAAGTAGGGTATGAAATGAGGTCAAACGGCTTTTTGACATTCTGTCGCCTCATGACATGCCGAATCATGTGGATTTTTTTACTAGGTTATGTCCCGGTGCATCTACATGTCTAGATCATGTTTATACAAACTTGTCAGAAGACATTGTGTGTGTGTCCACTGTAGTTCTCAATGTGAGTGACCATCTCACTGTAAGAAGCGAGGTGAGGTGTAATTCACCCACGTCGCATATAACTACACGTTATACCAGACGTTAATCGAAGGCGAATGAATTGAATTTTATATCAGCTCTTAATTCAATAGATTGGGAAGAGATTAAGGCGCGCAATGATTCCCCTACTTTTACGACTCAGGCTATCTAGCTATAATTTTAAGATTGACATTTGTTTTCCTTTGCGAAGCGGCGAAGCCGTGGTGAAAAGCTAGTGTATTATAAATACACTAGCTTTTCAGTATTTAAATACTCAATCATATCTATACTAATATTATAAAGCTGAAGACTTTGTTTGTTTTGGTTGAACGCGGGAATCTCAGGAACGACTGGTTCGAATTAAAAAAAATCTTTTAGTGTTGGATAGCCCATTTATCTAGGAAGGCTATATAACATCACGCTACGACTAATAGGAGCGAAGCAGTGACCATAAACGTAGGTGAAATGTGAAGTGTGCGCATTCTATTAATAAGTCGTATTTTACAAATAAATAAGTATATGATAATTATTTATTCATATTAGCAGCTGCCTGTAATACGTACTACGATTGTGTTGATGCATGCATAGGTTTAAAATGATAATGATGTCAAGATTATAAAATGCGCGCCTCAGGAAACAATGAATAAATAATAAAATTCACAAACAGCTTCCTGATTTATGTGTGTAATTCCATGTTAAAATATTTTAGAGAACAAGTTTAATGGATCCCATCTTTATAATATATATTTTGTTCTGTGCGTGTGTATATCACTGAACTACTCCTAAACGGCTGGGCCGATTTTAATGATTTTTTTTGTGTCTTCAGATGGATTCGATAATGGTTTAGATTTACAATTGGACCCGGTAGATGGCGCTGCGATAGGGTTCCAGGAATAATATTTTTTAAGTTCCGGCAGGACAATGTCTGTTGGGTCGGCTGGTCTTTATATATATATATTTCTTCTCTGTGTGTGTATGTCACTGAACTCCTCCTAAACGGCTGGACCGATTTTAATGAATTTTTTTGTGTGTCTTCAGGTGGATTTAAGAATGGTTTAGATTTACAATTGGACCCATTATATTAATATTTTTTACGTTCCGGCAAGACAACGTCTGTCGGGTCCGCTAGAACTTTTATACTTTACTTGGATTTACTTTCAATCAAATGAAATTCAGGTGGCAACAGCTTGCATCATGTTTACCTTTTATGTAACACTAATACCATTGTACCTGAAGATCTGACTTTTAAAAAGAGTGGCCATGAGTTTCTTTGCCAGTATTCTTCTCATTAGGCTCTACGCATTTTGGAAACTGGAAGTTATAGATCGACACAAGCAAGCAGTAGATTTTGGTGTTTTCACCTAATTTACCTCGACAATCCAGTACATGCTGTGGCGTCTATTTGCGTCGATCTATGATTTTTTAACAGTAGATTCAATTTAACGTTCATAAATATCACTTAGTGTCTGAACTGAATAAATAATTTTGAATTTGAATTTGAATTCGGAAATAATATACTCTCTCCATGTCTTAAAGCAAATCGTGCCATCATGACTTATGCATGTAAATGATCATAAATAATAATTGTGAACAGGGAAGCCGATAAGAATAGTATTGTAGCCACCAGTCTTTCTATGAATAAGTTAGCGTTAATAGTGAGTCAATAGAGTAGGTAATAAGAGTAGAGCGGAAAAAGATAGAGAGTACAAATTTCTGCCCGAAACTGAGCCGCACTACTACCTTCCTGAAGATCTAGGACATAGAGCAAGACCCCAGAGCCGCCAGACCTTACTTATTTTCTGACGTACAAAATGTGTCGTATGGAGGAGTATTAGTAGAGACTCTGAAGGTATACATACCTCCTAGCTTGGGCCGCGGCCAGTTTTCAGATACTAGGTTTTTTTTTGAGAAAAAGCACTGAACTCGCTTGACCGTCACGCTCAGATGACAGATGTGTGAGTTATGTTTTCACTTCTGACGTGCAGTCCTAGGACTGACAGTTTTTTTTATGGTATACGAGCAAACGAGCAGAAGGGTCACCTGATGGTAAATGTCTACCGCCTCCCAAGGGCACCTGCAACTCAAGAGTCACAAGTGCCTTGCCGGCCTTTAAGGTGGGAGTAGGGGAAGGGGGGAAGAAGGGGAGAGGAGGGAAGAGGGGGAGAGAGAAGGGTTAGGGCCTCTGGTAACCTCACTCACACGGCGAAAAACAATGCTACTAAAATGTCATAAAATCATTGTCCACTTATTATAGTAGTAGCAATAGATTTTGCTGTTGTCAATCTTTGCTGTGCCCAAACAGGGTCCACAATGAAACGTGATTGTAAGTTCTACCACCTAATTTACATTGTGGAATTGAAAATAAAGAATACTGAATACTGGCTTCTCCTAAACACTTCCACAAAAGCGGCCTTGTGCGTCTGTCATCGAGTCTGCCTGCCGTTTTGACTAAGTAGTCTGACTATCAAGTGAAGAAACGTATCAAGATTCAAGATTCTTGTTCAACAGATGTTATCGGTGCTCCCTGTATAACCTGCCCCTTGCCACTTCATTATGGATTCAAATCATGTTTTACATACAGCGACTTATTTAATACTTTAAATATGTCGATGTTCAAGGTACTCCTTAAATACTATTAGCTTTTTCACTTGGAATATGTCAGTGACCACTTTGATACTCCAGTCATACCATCTTCTTTGCATTGAAAACAGCTTGTCATTCAAATTTCCTTAAATTTTACCGACATACAATGACTCGTGTCTAATTGGTAATCGAGTAGGTTAGCACATTACAAAGTTAAGTAATACTAGCCAGGTCTGTTTAGGATGGATGACCATTCTTAACAAATTGAGACCCCTCCGTGCCTCAGAGAGCACGTTAAGCCGTCGGTCCGGTTGCCATACGAACATTTGTGGCATTCGTTGCGGGTGGTTGGCGCCCTAAAAAATCCGACAACCTGGTCTTATTACAGAACATAGTACTTGGGTTGTGGAGGTCTGATGGCATGGGCTGGATGGAAAACGTGCGGAGGATGATGATTTACCGACATACAATGGGATCAGGAGAATAAAGACACGTCACAGAAAGGAATAGAGTTGTAATTATACCTGAATTGTTGTGGTAATTTCAAAAAAGGTGTAAGAAGAATCATCTATAGGTAATTTTCAAAGTCAACGCTAACGAAGCTAGGTATTTCAGCTATTTAGGTACATTCAAAGATATTAATCTTAATTACTCTTCTTGATTACCTCATTCAGTTGATAAATACACAAAAACAGTCAAAAGTTTTATATTTAAGCAAATACTGGATGACCTTACAATAGATAATTTTACAAACTCGTTGTTACGGCACAAAAACTTTTTAAAAGATATTAATCGTAATAGCTATAATTAAACAATAAATAAAGAATAAATTATATATGAAGAATATATGAATATGAAGAAGAATATTAAAAGAATGTATGTTCTAGAAGCAGAAGCTAACCTAAATCAGTTCTAAAAATAAATTCTTAAATTATTGTTTCTGAATGCGTTAAGTACTGGTATTTAAAGCATGCAGAAATAAATGCATGTAATTTAGAGCTACTTTGCCGTCTATCATTGTCAGAAAAAGTTCATGCCTTACCTTCGCTCCTTCACCTTTATTAATCAATGATGGCCCCAAAGAAATGATTTCGTTCTTTATTTCGTCCACAACAGTTTTAGTTTTTTCAGGAGTTTCATTGCAAAATTCTATTAATAAAGGCCGACAGAAACGGACAGACGAAGGCACTGGATTTTGCCAGACAATAGCGCCCGTTAACTCATCGATTAATTTGATAGGCACCAAAGAAGTTATAAACAAATTTGTATCAGAAATAAGTTCAGACTCCTCTTTAAGTTTTTGCTGTACTGGCTTTGACCAGATGAACCATCACAGCCCCATTTACTGTATAAAAGTAAATTTCTCAATCCACTCTAACACACCGAATCTATAGCTAAAATCCTAGCTGCAGTGTGGTCCAATAAATCTTGAAGATTCTATATGTTCTACCATTTTCCATAGTGTGACGCAGGAGTGGAGGAGTGACCTATATTTTAGGCCGTTTAGTTTCTCCTCGTGTCCCTCTGATTAGCAAACTGTATGGTGAAAAAACGGCTTTGGGGCAAAAGATTTTTTCAGAGTGGTGGATGCTGTCTCTTATAAAGCTCCTATCCTATGTGTAAGTTCAAATTGATAACCATGTTTTCTCCATTTACAGAAGGAAGAAGTTATATAAACGGAGTGATTTATACCATTTAACATCGTAAATCACTTTTAACAGATATAGTTTATTAACTACTATTAACAATTTTGCGGTTCATATAAGCGTAATTAAACTCCACGACTGAAGTGAGATCGATGTGACGTGATAAATTACGTAGTTGTTACCTCCGATACCAATCGGTAATTACGTAATAATTTATGTTAATGCAAGTTATGAGAAGTAGAGGAGGGAGGAGAAAGAGAAGTACCGTAGCTTAATAAAAAAACCTGTCTCTCTTACAGCAGTAAGATACTGAACAAGTATCGAAGTTATTAAACGCTGGAGGATTCAATGAGAGTGGTGAAACTTGCGCGATGCCGAACCTTATGGACTATATTTACTACTTTATGGACTCTTACTGTACACAAATAATAAACATTTATCTTTATTGTTTAAATAGTTACGTACAACTTTATTTACTTAAAAAAAGGAGGTGGATCTCAGTTACCGCGGTGTTTTGTTTTATGTGTGTTAGGTACCTATTACGCGAAGATTGCTGGACCGATTTTGAAAATTCTTTTTTGTTTGAAACGGTATACTTCCGAGTCGGCCCCATTGTGATTGGGTCAGGATCTCATAACGGGATCCTGCAAAAATCGAGTGAACTCTTCAAATATTATAATAGCGATAGCCTATAGCGATTTGGGTATTACCTAACACAAGCACATGAAGGGTTTACCAGCTGGGTTTGGCACCGTACAAAATGTATTTTTATTATTTTTTTTTTGTTACAGCGGCAATAGATACACACTCTGAATATTGCAATTGTCTACCTATTACGGTTTATGAGATACAGCCCACTGACGGGCAGAAGGACAGACAGACTAATGGCGTTGGCACCCTTTAGGTACAGAACCCGAAAAATTGAGAAATGGCAAAATTATAAGTAGAATGAATGATACAATAATATACCATAGGCATTTGGTTACCATAGTACAGGCTCTGCCTAGTTTGGGATCAGACGGCCGGGTGTGAGATGTGTCAAGTTATTATTATTACTATTCTCTTTATTAACATTTAAATACATATAAATTACATTTTTAAATACATTATTATATAAAAAAAATATATTTAAAAATATAAAAAATAGTGTCCCACCGGTATCGGGTACAGGGACCAAGCTACCGGTGGTTAGGGTTCCAGAGACAGAAACCTCCTCACTATGCGTGCCGTGTCGAGAAGGACTGCCTTCTGCATTAGGCTCTTGATCCAACTGCCTAACGTGAGCCTCTGAAGGTGTTGGTCGAGACTCTTAGCAATTAACCCATGGGCCGAAATGACTATCGGCACAATGATTGCTGAATCCACATCCCACATGTCGACAATCTCGTGAGATAAGTCCAAATATTTTATTTCTTTCTGTTTTTCAGCCTTCAAGAGATTGTCTTCATGGGGAATGGTGATGTGAACAATCATTGCTCGGCGCTCTAATCGGTCTATCACCACTATATCAGGCTTATTGGCAACAATAGTCCTGTCAGTGATGATAGATCGATCCCAGTACAATGTTGCACGACCATTTTCAAGAACTGGGTCGGGCACATACGTGTAGTACGGTAACTCGACAGTCACAAGGTTATATTTAAGAGCAAGTTGTTGATGGACTATCCGGGCCACTTGGTTATGTCTATGCAAGTACTCACCGTTGGCAAGACGAGAACAACCGGAAATTATATGCCTGAGGGTTTCTCCGGGACGATGACATGCCCGACAAATGTCAATCGTGCCGTCCTTCAGGATATATTTTCGATAGTTATTCGCCATAACAACTTCATCTGTTATTATTATGTATTACTATTATTATTATTGTTTAGATTTTTTGTACCGTGACAGCTCAATATAATATATACTGAACACGTGTAGATTTCACACAATTTTTAAATTTATAACACATATTGTTTAAAAATGTGAGCTCTCTATACTTCTCCATATAAACTAAGTATTTTAAATTTTACATTCCTCCGTGAGCGAATTTACTTTAAAAAGGATACAAATAATTCTCATAACGTATTAATCAATACACATAAATATAATTGAGATCTGTTTGTAATGTCAAAATAACAGTTTGTTTAAGCTCATGCAGTTATTTGCACGATATCTATACCTAAAAATCAGATTTTAAATTGTTTCTGGCTAATCTCCGGAACGGGTGGACCGATTTCTACGAGACTTTCACTGGCAGATAGCTGGTGTTATAAGAAGTAACTTAGGCTACTTTTATTTTGGAAAAAGAATTAGGGTTCCGAGCAAAATATGTACACGCGAGCGAAGCCGCGCGGGAACTGCTAGTTTATTATACAGAAAATTGGTAAAAAGTGTATCTGACACTGGTTCAACTATCTGTTAATTTGTGTACAAAGTATGACTTTTTTTTCTTATTTTTTTGTTACTAGCAACGTCACATCCAGCTAAACACTGTTATAACAAACAAGCATTGTCTGTTAAAATTAAAATCAGACGCGAACCATGTTTTCTAAAAACGGGTCCTTTATAATGCTACTCCTGGCGCCAACTATACAACTTTCTCTTGGAAGAACGCCATATCCGGCTGTAATCAAAGTCTTTTCTACTCTTTACAGCTATTTTGTATGCATTGGGGCGTTATATAAATATAATGAAAGGAAGAAACTTTGACCGAACTTGGACAATGCGTTATTATATCGATCAAGTCCACAAGAGATTAGAGATTAAGGACAAAAGTCAGACATATCTATTCCTCATTCCTATTAACTACAAAATACTGTTTAAGTACCTATTCGGATAAGAAACTTAGTCAGTATTAAGCAAAGACGACCTACCATACGCAGCACACAACAAACACTTATAACATGGTTCAGATACCACGTGACTTTCTGCACGTACATTTATCTGATAAAACATTATTTATTTATTTCTTTACCTCTATCTATTTTACAGGTTATTACCTAATACAATAGATTGGCAATAGTGTACAGACAAAAATCAATATTAAATAGACAAACTTAATCACACACTTGACACTACACAATACGCAACTCTTTTGAATTCGTTCAGTGCACATGAAAAAATTTCGTTTGATATCGTGTTGAGCACCCGCAGCGCCCGCGTGAGCGGCGCTCGCTGTAGCAAGTTGGTACGTGCTCGCGGCACCAGCAGTAATGGCGGTCGTCGTCGCCGCCCAACATACTCATCCGGTACACACAAGTGGAGTGTTTCCAGGACACTCGGATTGTGTATTTTTCCAATGATCAATTGTCACCTATTTAAAAGAAAAGAAGTGGTTCTCAATTCGAATGTTAATCGTGGGAGAGCCATGCTTCGGTATGTAACGCTCGACCGGAGTGATGTGGTATCACTCACAGAAAACCGGCAGTGAAGCATTGCTTGCGATTGTGTTTCGCATAGTGAGTTAGGATATCGGAGGCCTTAACTCTCCTCTCTGCCCTTCTTCACCCCTTCCGCTACTCCTAATTTAAAGGCCGGCAACGCACTTGTGACTCTTGAGTTGCAGGTGCCCATGGTTGCCTGTAGTCACTTACCATCAGATGACCCGTCTGCTCGTTTGCCCCCTATCCCATAAAAAATATTATGTTTTGCCGAACGAATCAGCCTCCTCATCCTTATACAGTGCTGTGAACTTGTATTTTTAAACGCTTTATATTAACTAGGCCTGTATCTATCTATATATTTATGTAACGGAATCTTTTAACGCAGTTTTCACTAACTTTAAGACGTCCGATTAACTTTAAAATTTACACACGTGTGATGATTGAAGACAACCAGACTAAAAATACATGCCTAAATTTATTTTTCTGTGGTAGTGTTGCATCAGCCTGTTGCGTTGAGCATGACTGTTAGATTAAAATGTAATAATCATAAATTGAGATTTAAAATACCCCCGACTGAAAAATCCCTTTAATGATTACCAAAGAGCTGATCTTTGAACGGCTGAACAGATTTTCTTGAATTATATCTAAGAACACTCTTGATCAAATCTCCTTTCAAACAAAAAAAACTGCACTCAAATCGGTTTATCCGTTTGGAAGCTACGATGCCACAGATAGTCACACAGATACAAAGACACACAGACAGACACGTGAAACTTACACCCCTCTTTTTGCGTCCGGAGTAAAAAGTCACTTGTGAAAATTTGACTACTGATCCGAATTCAAATAATTGGGAAAAAAATCAGAAAACGATGGTCTAATTTAATTAAAAAAAAAATACCAAATCTTGTATAATTTAGAGATATGCTTAAAAGTATTTTCTAGCAATATTATTTCCTTATTGTGTGTTAATATTAGAAGATAGAAATATATCGTCGCTATATTTTAATAGATATGTTTAAGAAAAATAATTAAGTAATACATTGTTTTCATATAAGTATTGGATTACGCAACGCAAGCCAGTAAAGCTCCCTGTCGCGTCAGCATGATATTTTCCCGTCATATTTCAGCAATTTTATACAAAACCTTAATGAAATGTTTAGGTGTACATTTAACTACGATCACTTTCGTTAAGAAATCTGTTTGGTACTTTTGGAGTTTATCGCGTTTAGACAGACAGACAGAAAGGCAGACGGGGCGGGGAACTTTTTTTAGAATGACCCTGGAAGTTTTAACCGACTTGAAAAAGGAGGAGGCTCTCAATTCGACTGTATGATACTAATAATAATAACTTCACACATCTCACACACGGCCGTCTGATCCCAAACTAGACAGAGCCTGTACTATGGTAACCAGACTGCTGATATACATACTTATATATTACTAAATACATACATATTATAGATAAATTACACCCAGATACAGAACAAATGATCATGCTCATCAAACAATTATTTGTCCTGGGTGGGGAATCGAACCCACGATCTCTGGCTCAGCAGTCAGGGTCTCTACTCACTAGACCAACAGGCCAGTGTATGTTTTTTTTGTATGTTTGTTACGCGATTATTCCGATTCTGTTTTGTTTGGTAGGTCTTACTTCAGAGGTGGTCCCATATACATTTTACCGAAATTGATTCAGCGCTTGTTGAAAAAATCAACAAAAACAAAAAATATATACACAGATGACGTTTTGATTTTTTAGTTTAAGTTTGGATATTTAGGTATGGTTTTGAAGTCGGTCTTTGTTTTTTTTCTAAAAATTTGCTTTATTTTTATGTGCGTTTTTATAACGCATACGAACAGCCTATTAATTATTTTAATTTAATTGTTTTATAAATGAAGTGGATGCTGATTAACTTATAAAAAAAATTATATCAAGTACAAAAATTTACTTTATTATTATGTGCTATAAAAACGCACACGAGCTA
Source organism: Euplagia quadripunctaria (assembly GCA_963859945.1). Taxonomy (NCBI): domain Eukaryota; kingdom Metazoa; phylum Arthropoda; class Insecta; order Lepidoptera; family Erebidae; genus Euplagia; species Euplagia quadripunctaria. Next base: position 16,669,702 of record OY982575.1, on the reverse strand, counting down.
CCTACTAATTATTATAATTTAATTGTTTTCATGAAGTGGATGCTGATTAATTAATAAAAAAAATATATCAAGTTAATACAAAAAATAACTGTATCTAAAATTAACTACAGTTTGTTTACTACGATCTGTTGTTATTAATTACTGACGTAAATAATAACATTGTATAAAAATTATTATTCTCTTTTTTGTAATAAGATAATAAAATACATTATTTATTTGTAGTTATAGCCATACATTTGCTTAACATACTTGCCAACATTTTACCAAATTGATGGTCGTTTTTGTTCTAATTGGTTCCTTGTAAAATTGTTTACATTTAAATATTAAAATTAATTGTTTTCGTGGAAATATTTTTTAAATTGATTAATTTTGGGTATTTTTCTTCAAGTTTTAGTTCAATAGTCTCAAGAGATCTAAAGGACGTTTTACTAACGTTTTTTATTAATTTTTTTTTTGTGCAACTTTGTCTGCCTCTGCCGATACATTCTGTTTACCCAAATAAAGATACAATATTTATTTTTAATAACTATATATATATATATATATATATATATATATATATGTTAATTATTATTTACTGCACATTAGTTTGAGGATAAATATTGTTGCCTTATACATAGTACCGCTGAAACAATCTCGATGAATTTTAGTATAGAGCTAGAGAGGACATTGGAGGAGGACATGAGCTACTTTTTGTCGCGAAAATAAAACTTGAAGGTGGTGAAATAGGAGATGAAATATTGTATGGTAGAGATTCTTTTGTGTAAAAAACGCAGAAGAATTCGCGGTCTAGACATATATTTAACTTATATATCGCACACCTAGATCTAAACATGTTTTCAGAAAAGGCGAAAAACTACTGTGTCCCTGTGCACTGCAGGAGTTTTGGCGTTTTATATGCAGTTAGTAGAAAAAATATTGTAGGAATCTTGTGTTTTAATCATGTTTTGCGGTTGACAATTGGACTTTTGTATTTATTTCCCTATTGCTTAACAATGTAGGTATGTATATTTGTTTTATTATTTTGAGTTGAACTCGTGTTGGTGAATTTAACGTCAAGCGTCAAGTAATAGTGATATTTTGTATCTGGTTTATTGGTTTACCTATGTTGATTGAGATAAGAAATTCGATGGCGTGCATAACTCTAAAATTTAAATGTTTGAGTTAGCTCTCTTTAGATGAATGTAGGTTTGCGATATGTACAATATATATATATGATATGACGTATGTAATACAATGATAGGATTATTCTTTATTAAAGACTAGCTGTGTTCCGCGGTTTCAGCCGCGTAATTCCCGATCCTATAGAAATATCGGGATAAAAAATAGCTTATGTGTTAATCCAGGTCTCCAGCTATCTACATACAAAGTTTGATTGCAATCTGTTCAGTAGTTTTTGCGTGAAAGAGTAACAAACATCCATACATCCTCACAAACTTTCACGTTTATAATATTAGTAGGATATACAGTCTTACCCACATTATTATTCCGGGGACGCTCGGCTAGTTTCGGACCCGACGGTATCGACGGGGGCCGACGGGGGCCTACACATACATCATACAGACATCGACCGGCACGACGACGCGAGGCGGGCCCCAGCCCCGCGCTAATATTACTCTGACTCGGCTTGCAAGCGTCCCATCTCCCATCGTAATCACGTACACAAGAATAACAGATACATATAAATCTTTGTCATTGTTTCAAAGAGCAGTTTACTTACAATTTGTAATCGAAATATTATATCATTATAGTACTTATTTCACACAAATTCGTGTCGTCGCCACATCAAAAACCCTTATTTATTTTATTAAAAATAGGGACAAACTATAATAGAAAATAACACAGTTCACTATTTAATAAGAATAAGTTAATAGATATTATTTTGACTGGTTATACCGGTAACGCAATGCGTGTTTCTTAGTTTTTTTAACTAAGTAAATATAATTTATTACCCTGTAAATAATTAATTCGTGATTGGAATTTCCGATTTTGGTTTTCTTAAATAACAGGCGATTACACGTATCTTAATTATTGGTTATCATATTCTGTATTTAAATTGTTAAAAATAAACATTTTTGATTTTTTTTTTATTAATTAAATTAATTTTTTGTGCAAGTGTATTGGCAGCAACCATAACAAACGTCATATTGTGTTCATAGTTGTCGCCTACAGGATACGTTTGCATGTTTATCCGTGTGACTTCTATTGTAAAGACGATGATGTTAGATGTAATTTATAGATTGATATCCGATCTCTTATTTCTGTGGTCGGGCGCATTCAGTTTTCCTACACTCATGGTGTAGGAAAACCTACGAAACAATGAATTAATTACAATTATTGTTTCAAGTAGCTAAGTATTGTGCCTAATATAAGACAAAAGGCTCGCGGCTAATTACATGGCACCTAACAATAGCATGAGTATTTTGAGGATTACAATAATTCTACCTACCCTATCGAAAAAACGCGTGATGGGAATGAAGGATGTTTCAACACCTCATAGCTTCTCGTAGAGTGATCGCAAACAGCATTTAGAAGATGAATAATCAGATTAAAAAAACAATGTTTTTTATCCTTTTATAAACCAGTAGCGATTGGCCTCGGGTACAAGACCAGAGGTGAAACACGACTGGTTTATAGGCCACAAGGCGTTCACCGTAAATTATGAATATAGATATGCTAAAATAATTAGATCATACGTATATACAAGGTTTGCTAATGCACATTGGCCATGGCCCACTTCAATTTATATATATAACATAAAATAAAATATATGCACATATTTCTTGCATGTGTTGCTGTCTTCAAAGCTTGACATTTAGTTCACCAGTTTGAAGAGCAACAGTAATTCGAAATACAAAAAAGTAGTTCATGCCATGTACAAACACCACAGATTAATTAATAGTACACAGTTTGAAACAGAGCTCCGTTTCCGAACCTTTTTTTTTTATATCTTTTAAAAGACAACTCCCGCATTAGATAGATGGAACAGTTTTGGGGCCGAACATTATATATGACTTGATAAGGAAATTGGTATTGGATAAAGTAAGTGAATTTTTTTTTTTTTTTTAGTTTTAAATAGACAACTCCCGCATTAGGAATTACTCCTGTGTCGCGGGGGACTTTACAAACATACAAGCAACCGACACAAAGAACACCCAGACTCTGGTGGGAATCGAACCCACGACCTATGGCATAACAGTCAGGGTCACTAACCGTTGGGCCAACAGGCCAGTCAACGTTACTCGGCTACACACATGAAGGCTTTAAGGCTTCTTTGTGGTTATAAGTAGGAAAAACATCTGAAAAAATTAGCCAGCGAGGACGGTAAATTCACTGTTTCCGAAGGCAGTTGGTACAGACCGCCAAAACAAAATACGTTGTGAGAAACAAAACCTATAAAACATCGTTAAGGATATCCCGTCAAAAAAAATTTAATATTAAAAATAAACGAATTCTCGTGGATATTAGTAAACCGACAATAATTGTAGAACCTCTTGGGAGATCCGGCCTGTGGTCCAAGTGTATTCCGAATGTTTGATTTAACAAGGTATTCACTTTTTAATTCCAAAAATAAATTAAAAATTGAAACAAAAGAGAAGTTTTGTGAAATTTGGTAATTGACCTTTTGGCATGGGATACCTCATGATATTAACAAGTTATTATTATACCTAATATGCTGGCTGGAAGTATCTTATGTATTTTCAAAAACTTGAAAAAAGATTTTGAAAAAAGAATTAGTTCTCAATTCGATGTCCATTAAAATCTTAAAAAAACATTCAATGTTTTTAATTGCGTGAGTATCAATTCATTCAGTGAACCAGTGAACAAACGATAACCTAACGATTGAACAATAACATTATGGTTTTTGCATTTTTTTTATGATATAGGGGGCAAAAGAGCAGAGCGGATCACCTGATGGTAAATGACTACCGCCGCCCGTGGTAGGGGAATAGGATGGAGAGGGGGGAAGAGTGGGAAGAGGGGGGAGAGGGAAGGGTTAGGGCCTCCGGTAACCTCACTCACGGCGAAATGCAATGCAAGCATTGCTTCACTGCCGGTTTTCTGTGTGGCCGTGGCATGCATGCCTCTCCCACGAACAAAGTTTTTAGAAAATCTCTATGTTCAACAGTAGGTAATAACTGAAATAATGATTAAGTAGTTTGAAAGTGGGCTATCTAATAGCGTGATAGCCCATCAGACTACGCAAAAATGTTTTTTTTTTTTTTACGTATAGTAGGCAGTTCCAGAGATAAGCGCCTTCAAATATGTTAGTATGTATAGATGTACTACATTCATACGTTTACAAACATTTTTGATGCAATAAATTCTATGCAATTGGAATTCATTGACAGTGAAGTTGGTAGTGTTTCGTGCATCTACTCTTTGAACCTCGATGCAGTAATGGCACTTGCTCGGAATCTAGTCGATCTAGTCTGCAGCAAGGCGAATGACCCTTAGACACCGGCTGACTGGTTTCATTCCATACGCTCTTAACATTACAAGTGCTGAGAAGCCGAGACACAATCTCCTAGACATTAAAGAATTCCTCTTTAATTATATTATTGTGGCCTTTAGTTACTAAAATAAATACAGGATTTTACAGAAAGGTGTGATCACATTTTAGGAGCGTTATGTGTAGTCGACAAATAGTTTTTGAAGTGAAACTTCTTTAGAATCGCTGTGATTTGAAATTCGATGAAACGAAAAAGCGACAGTAAAAAGAGACAAACATATTCATAAATAGGATTTAGCCTGCGAGAGAATGAGATAGAATACAAGTATCTGTGTTTTCTATAATCTTTATTTTTGCGCCTGCGCCTGCACCAAGCCTTCAGATGCGTCAATGTCATCGTGGTGTCATTTTTGTGCATTTGCGTATTAAAATTCGGTTCGTTGGTTAATTAATTTATGTTAAGTATTTAACACGTTTGTGGCCAATAACTTTCATATAAATTATCTAAAATTAAATTTATTAACATTAGTAAATTATTTGTATTGTTTTTATATTTTATTTCTCATTCTCTCGTAGGCTACTTTTCTAAAGTTTCACTTCTGCCGTATGTGAATTGCACACACACACTTTTTGTTGATATTAAATGCCTATAGTTTCATTCATGTCAGCCCTCTCACATATGAAATATTAGCTTTATCGATCAATTTTCAAGTTTAATTTTTCAGTTTCAAAAAAGATTTTTATATCAAAAGTCACGAAATTTCATAAAATTGTTAACGCTTTACGTTATTCACGGGGTCTGCTATACGACCCTAAAATATGACCTTTCTGTAACATCCTGTATAACGGGTTGTTTAAGTATATGATAATAACGGGCTTAAATTTTTTTATTTTTAAACGACTTTAAAAAGGAGGTTCTCAATTCGACTGAATATTATTATTGTTTGTGTGTATGTTACGCGATATCTTCACAATTTCTAAACCGATTTCAATAATTCTTTTTTTAAATGAATTGGTTGTACCTTCTCAAGATTGATCCCATTTAAATTTGAAGAAAATATTCAACCTCTAAGGGTGGAAAATTAAGAGATGAAGAATACAGCTTATTACAATTTATCTTCGTTTAGGCACATTGATACTTTTTTAACCGACTTCAAAAAAGGAGGAGGTTCTCAATTCGCCTGTATGGTTTTTTTTTTATGTTTGTTACCTCAGAACTTTCGACTGGGTGAACCGATTTTGATGATTCTTTTTTAATTTGAAAGCTGGTGCTTTCCGTGTGGTCCCATTTCAATTTGGTCCAGTTCTGACAATGGCATCTACGAGAAAACCATATATAAGTCTTTTATGGAATAGTTTTTTTTGTTGAAGTCGGTTTTTTTTTGAAAGAATTATTTAAGTTGGTTATTATGGAGATATTGTATTATAAAGCGTTCGTAACATAAAAAAAGGAAATACGACAAAATAACGAAAATGTTATCAATAAAAAAGTATACATAATAAATTATTAGGTAAGTATCGTACCTACTGATTTATAATTTTAACTAGCTGACCCGCGCAACTTTGTCTGTGTTTGTAAATTTTCCCCGTGTTTGCAACATTTTTCATTGATGGTCCGCTCCTATTGGTCGTAGCGTGATGTTATATAGCCTATGGCCTTCCTCGATGAATGGGCTATCCAACACTAAAATAATTTTTCGATTCAAACCAGTAGTTCCTGAGATTAGCGCGTTCAACCAAACAAACAAACTCTTCAGCTTTGTAATATTAGAATAGATTTTGCGATGAAACTTGGTATGTAGATAGCTGGAGACGTGGATTAACGCATAGGCTACTTTTTATCCCGATATTCATACGGGATCGGGACTTACGCGGGTGAAACCGCGAGGCGCTGCTAGTAAAATATAATTCAGATTTTCCAAGTGATGAATTTGATAATTTATTCTATGTTTACGCTACTCAAATTGATAGATAGACATGAAAAAACTATTTATTAGCTTGTACCTACCTTTTTCTTTCAAGTCAATAGATTTTATTGATACCTAAAAAAAAAAATATGGGTCGGCTTGAGAACCTCCTCCGTTTATTCGTCGGTTAATGATAGCCTACAAAATGCCTTTTATCTGCTTCTTCTTCTAGGATCTTACTCTATCTCACGTAGCGAGTATTTCCGTCATTAAAGCGTATCCATATTTGTTTGAGAAATACTTATTTAATACAGAAAGATGTTTATTAATAAAATATTATAAATATAAATAAATTAAAATAAATATTATTGAAACGTTTGGCGACATTTTACTCAAATGTTTATTTACAGAAAGATAGACGTTTGGTTTAAATATGATAGTTAATTTATTCTTACCTATTTGTTCGTACACTTTTCTTCAATGGCGCACTCATTTCTTCTTTAAAGCCATCGAAGGTATGCCATTACTAACGTGTTGTAAAATAATGTCTAAAAGATGTTCCTTCCTCTTGCTTTGTTAAGTTTGTCAATGAATGTGACGTAAGAAGACGGAAGAGAAACTACAACAAACTGTCGAGGTACCGAATAAATCTGATGGGCTTGCTTTATTTTGAAACCCTGGGCACTGACTTAATTCTGACGAAAAAGATGGCCGAAGCTATTTCTTACCATTCGACTTTTGCTACTGGCAGCTTAGGTTAATCGTCACAATTTAATATCATAAAGACCACGTACCGTGTGATTCGAAAAGAATCCTTACGCGGATGTCAAATTGTGGAAAGACCCGGCCTTTTGACAAGAATTTTCCTGATGATATTAAAAAATAAAATACAGCTTATTATTGAAGTTATACTTCTTTTGACCCGTTATGGAAAAATGTTGAGAGTAAATTTTTACGATGCGCTCACGCACGGTCACGAAAAATCAACACCCTGAAGTTAGCTAGTCAACATTTTAGTTATTCCAAAAAAGTTACTAACTTCACGATAGTGATAAAAATGGTTTTTACATATTACTTTGAGTACGTTTGTAGAATTTGAGGTTAGTTGACGGTATGTATTATTTATTATAATATTTAAATAAACTTTATTTAACTAGATAAAAGTATAACTTCTTACGTGCGTACATAAGTACACACACACTTTTTTATTATATTTATCGTATAATGTGTCTCGTACAAGCAAAATATGTAACATTCACGCATTTATAATGATGTTTGTGAACGAAGGAGCCGGATTACTGGCAACAGTTTTTTTATAATTTGAATATTAATTACGGTATACTTAAATCAATACATAGGTATTATTAAATCTATACCTTTTTTTCTTTTATGGGCAGATATACATAACAAATAACTGACAAGAAGTAGGTATACAATTGAATTTAAATAGTCTGGCGCATAAATAGAGTGTCTGCTAAAGATATCATTACACACTGTTTTGAGACAGTGAGAAAAGCAAGGAAACAGCTTATTTCTGCACGGTTTTTTGAAGTAAAAACTTCTTAAGGCACGTTTGTGCACTTTTGCTATAGGGAAAAAGCACTGAACTCGTGACCGTCACGCTAATAATACAGGTATAGATCCACTAGAGGGCGCTAATCTAAACATTAAGTTCTGTCAGCTCCTTATTAATTAATGTCACCAACCTGCTAATGTGACGCCTTATTAATTAATGTCACCAAGCTGCTAATGTGACGTTTTAAATTCGTCGTTTTGTTTCGTCGACTGCCTATTTTTTTTCTTTTAAAAAGAACTCCCGTAGTAGGAATGTTCCTATTCATGTGTAGCAAGGGGCTTCATACACATTTAAACAACGGACACAAAGAGCACCTCACAACACACAATTTTTTGTACCGTGTGGGATTTGGACAGCGCTGTAGTGGCGAGGTGACGACTTAAACCATAGCGCCGTCCGTGCAATCACATTTAGAGCGGCTCGATTTGAGAAGTACAGAAGAATCTTGTTAAGTAACACTATAGTCGTAAAGTTGTATATATTTCTTATCTTAAACAACATCGGGGATAGAACAGTGTTGTTGCTAAAGTTTATAAACCGCTTATATGCTTGTTTGCAAAATTAATCATTGAACTAAGTCCCAGTCTCATTCTAACTCAGCCATTGTTGATTACATGGTTGAAAATAAAGTGTATCCACAATTACTTCAATTCACCTTTGAACTGTGATGTACGTTCACATTGCTGTTACTTTTTGTGGGGCAACACTTATCAGCACGATAGAATTAATGTACATTTAATTCAGTTTTGTAAATTTCTATCTTATATCGAAGCTACTTAGTTTTATGTTGGCAATTGTTATTCCATAAAAAAGTAAAATGATTCTAGCTCTTGCCAAGCACGCAAGCGGTTAAAACTTTGATTAGGCGGATCGCCTAAACCGCTGCTACAGTAAAACAAAAATCTAATCATTGATTTTTGTTCATAATTCGAACAAATCAATAATTACAAACAATCAGTGGCCCAGACGGGTTGCTGCTACATCTTTATTTTCATCCTTGAAAATCATCACATGATATCTGCTACTCATTTTGACAGCCCCGAGTCCCTCAATTACCACATAGCTAGCAAATCGCTGGCGAAAAAGCATTAAGCGTTTGGAATTTAGGTTATTTCGATCGAAGTTGTGTCTTGCAGCAGAGTCTTCATACATGGGCGTATACAGCTTTTAGCCTAGGTGGGGGGGGGGGGGGTCCAAAATTTATTTTGTCATCCAGGGGGAAGAAGGAGACAATCAAAAATTTACTCAAAATTACCATAGCACTACGCTGCCTTCCCCTGAACCCCTCCCAGCCCCTGCCTCGGTACGCCCATGTCGCCATAGCTTGACGTGTACTGTTATTTGATACGGGCAACAACCCTCTATATTTTTACACAAAACAAGTACTAACACAATATAATTAAATAACTATGGAGAACGGTCTATCTAGAATTATAATAGTCTAAAATTCTAGAAGGTTCACATGGTACATAATTGCGTATTTTCGAGCAGATTGAATACAAATATTTTCTTTATTTGTTATAATTATGGCAAGAGGCGGGCTGGTGGAGGAACCGGTCCAAACCAGTCAGACTGTACATTCTGTACAATGACCCCAGTTACAGTATTATTTCGTATGGACAAGCTTTTTCCTGCGACTTTTCTCGAGTAATTTAAAATAAAAACCGGCCAAGTGCGAGTCGGATTCGCGCACCATCGTACAAGATTTAATACCATATAAGTACTGTTTAATTCATTTTTATTATTTTTTGTTATAGCGGTAACAGAAATTCACATTCTGTGAAAATTTCAACTGTCTACCTATTACGGATCATGAGATATAGCCCGCTGACAGACGGACGGACAACGGAGGCTTAGTAATAGGCACCCTTTAGTTTTGAGTACGGAACCCTAATAAAAGCAGCTATATCACAGGAACCGCGTAAATACCGAATTTTAATGTGTTATTTCAAAGGGTATTAGGGTTTCATACCAAATATCATCCAAATCCGTTCACTCTTTGTTTTCTAACGGTTATTTTCAGTTATTATTGTCAACAAATTAAAATATTACTATGATATTTTAAATGAAATATTTGTTCTGAATGTTTCTCTTTTATTTTTACTAAGAACGACATTAAAACGTTGAATAATCAAGACACAGGTCACATCAAAGGTCAAAAGCAAATCTTCAGATTTAAAATTTTGTAATTTCTTAATTGCCAGCAAAAAATCTTCAAGAACCGTGCTTTTGAGGATCATAGGTAGGTACATAATACAGATGTTATAGTTTACGTTATCTAGAACAGCTACATAGGCTGCACTAAAAGTATCGGGAATGGAATATTTCCACTATTCCTATCATATTAAAATCTTTTTAATTGAAAACTCCTTGGTTTTAAAAATCGAATACCATTTATTTATTTAAAAAAAGATTCTCGGTCTTCTCACAAGGTCTTCTCAAACTTGTTTAGTCGTTGAGAAAATGGAATTGACTCGAGAAAATTCAAGGGCGATGATTTATTATGACTTTCGAAGCGGTTTAACACAAAAACAGTGTATTGACCGGATGCTTTCTGCATTTGGAGATCAAGCCCCATCCAAAATCACAATTTATCGCTGGTTTGCTGAATTTCAACGTGGACGTGTCAAGCTCAGTGATGATCCCCGTCAAGGTCGTCCAAAAACTGCACTTACCCAAGAAAACGTTGATGCTGTGCGTAAGCTGATTGAGGAAGATCGACATGTGACATACCGCGAAATTCAGGCAAATTTAGACATTGGCATGAGTCAAATACAAATAATCTTGCATGAACAATTAGGTGTAAAAAAGTTGTTTTCCCGATGGATACCGCATTTGCTATGTGAAGAGCAAAAAGCGGCTCGCGTTACTTGGTACGTCAGAACTCTCGAAAGATTCCACGCAGGATCCTCAAATGCTGTATACAACATTGTATCAGGTGACGAATCCTGGATATACGCGTACGAACCCGAAACAAAAAACCAGTCACGAGTTTGGGTGTTCGAAAATGAGTTAAAGCCAACTAAAATTGTTCGTTCACGGAGTGTTGCAAAAAAAATGGTGGCCACGTTTGTCTCCAAAACCGGCCATGTTGCGACTATTCCTCTTGAGGGACAAAGAACGGTTAATGCAGAATGGTATGCTAGCATTTGTTTGCCACAGGTCGTTTCCGAACTCCGTAAAGAGAACTGCAACCGCCGCATCATCCTCCATCACGACAATGCGAGTTCTCACACCGCGCACAGAACAAAAGAGTTTTAGAGCAAGAAAACATAGAATTATTAGACCATCCGCCGTACAGTCCCGACCTAAGCCCTAATGATTTCTATACTTTCCGTAAAATAAAGAATAAATTGCGTGGTCAGAGATTTTCATCACCTGAAGAAGCTGTGGACGCCTACAAAACGGCCATTTTGGAGACCCCAACTTCCGAATGGAATGGTTGCTTCAATGATTGGTTTCATCGTATGGAAAAATGTGTCAAATTTCGCGGAGAATACTTTGAAAAGCAATAAATACATTTTTAAATAGTAATGTTGTGTCACTTCCTTGATTAACGAAATTTTCAATGTAGCCCTCGTATATCCCGCCCATTGGACATACAATAGTTACAGTAATTTGAATATGAATTGAATACATTAAAGAATAATATAAGTTATGTCAATATGTCATAGAAATTGTTAACAGGCAATAATAATGTAAAAATAGAGAATACTGAACACATCATGATTTGGGTATAGAGTAATGGAGCAGAGATTTGTCAGATAAGTAATCCTTTACCGTATAATAACATTTATTTATTAATAGGACATGAAGTTCCTTTTTAAACACAGTCATTTCTTTAACCATTCCGATATCTCTCGGAATATTGTTGAAAATGCGCGAAGTTGTACAGAATATACTTTCATGCATCAGATGAGTCTTGCTAGCGACTATGTGCAATTTATCCTCATGTCTTATACGCTTACGGTAGTTAAATAGCTCAGAATTCTTGTATAGACTTAACAAAGTTAAAATGTTAAGTTTTTTAAAATATGATACACACGATTCGGTTTCCTGCAGATTGAACATAGCCCTTATACAGCGTTTTTGTGTTTATAGTGGAACATAAAGTAGCCTACATCATTTCTTTGCCCAAATTTCTATGCAAAAGCTGGCAAATTCATCCGTTGCTGCGTTAACGAAGCACAGACCAACAAACACACTTCTGCTTCTATAGTATAAGACAAGATTAAACTATAACTGTAGCAATTTCCTTAAGGTACTATTTAGCCGTGGTATTCCCATATCTGTAATATTTTACGTCTGACGGAAAAGTCAATGAAATTATGTCATCAATATTTTCCAGCTTACTAAAGGTACTTAATTATTGTTTTGGACTTCCCTGTCAACTTCATTTCTCGTTATAAATTACCACTTTATACCCACAAAGTTTAAGCATGAATCACTGCAAATAAATACTAACTTTTAAACTTTCGCGTTTCGCGTATTTAAACGGGAATTAACGTCAGGCAATTCAGAGGTATGTAATACCTTTTCGTGATCGCGTTAATTCCCGTTTAAATACATAATTACTGCAAATAAAATTAAATGCACCTTATTTTTTTACGACTACCAGTAGTGTTCAGAGTGATTCAATAACATTGGCCAAGAAAAAATATATATTAAATTATAGTTATACTGCAGACGCTAAGGGTTTTGTTTTTGATCTGGTTCGCAGGCTGAACAAAGTGAGTGTCGACTCCCGCTCAGGGTCGTTTCTGGTGCAGAGGTTGGCTATAGCCATTTAGCGTGGGAACGCAGCAAGTGTTATGGGCACCTTTGCGCCGGGAGCGACCTGGGGTGGGTTATTTGTTTATGACACTGAATGACAATTATTGTGATGGATATATTGTAATTAATTTTAATGGATTAAATATTAAGTAATTATGTTTTGATAAAACTACTCATGAATTATACTATTCCTAATTTATTTAAATATGATTATAGTTATTGTACATATTTTTTTGGGCCATAGTTATTGAATCGCTCTAAAAATAACACAAAACTACGACGAAACGCTTATGCGCTTGTTGAACGCCAAACTCGTCAATGAATGTTTATCTAACCTCTATCTAAACCTCGATAGAGGGCGTTGTTCACTCTGCGTGAATCGCGTTATAGTTTCGTTCACACTAGTACTATAAGATCTCAATGTTTTTATTTAATAAAAAAAGAACAATACAATATCCGAGAGCAAGTGACGAGATGTTGTTTTATTTTACTTGACTTAGTTACTCCTACCAGTGCAAGGTGTGTTGTTCTCAATTAAATGCCACGCAACTCTTGGCTTTACGAGGGCTTTTGCAGTAGGATACAGGGGAGGCTTAAATTAATAAAGAAAATGTGTTTTTGACACACAATACATTGTAAAATATGACAAAGCTCATTAAATAAAAAGAAAAAAAAAATTAAACGTAAATATTAAGTAATATCGAAACTATTTGTTGTTTAAGAACCTCACTTCCTAATTTCCTCCCTTATTTATATTACACACTCACTAAACATACTACTACGGACTAACGACAGGCAGTAAGGCAATTTTTTTATCTACGATTATTTATTATGATTATATGTTATTTTCTTCGAATAAAGTTCTAACAAAAAATAGACCTCCTATTTTAGGTATAGAACCCATCAAAAATAATTGGTCGTATTAGATATCTCCGGTATGAATAGTTTTGTTTTATAGTCCTTTTAAATAGCTTTAAATTGTGATTTCAAATTAATGGAATTACTTTGTCGCCATGCTTACCTTAACTGGTCTTTCAAAAGTGGATATACCAGTTTTTAAAGGGTGTTTCATGCGTTCGTGACATCCCTGTAAACCTACATATCCTTTTTTTTTTCGTGTGGAAACTCCCTCGGGTACCACTTCACCGATTGCACGATGACGTAGTTATGTCATATTCGAATCGACTAAAACCACTCGGTTTACGACATTTTGTTGGAGTTGAAGTATGCCCTAGCAGGATTACCACTCAAACCCCGAAACCTACATATCCTAAGGTTACATCTTATATAAGGAGGTTTGTATAATTGCCTACCATCTTAGTGGTATAAAAACAGTTTTCAAAATGTTTTAAAAGTTTTCCAGAATATCCACACCAATGATGTTATAAGTAAAAAATATGGCAAATGGACAAGCCATGGTCATATAACATATATTTGACATGGAATATTAAAACGTTGCAGTGTCTAGGCTACTAGCTATATTTGACCCAGTTTATTTACCAGTTTTTTTTTAATAGCATTGCTCATCAAAATCAAAATCAAAATAATTTATTTGAAGTAAACCCATTGTAGGTATTTTTGAATTGTCAGGAGGAGTCAGTCAGTATAAAGTAGGACGTGAAGCTCGTTGCCTGTTCCAAAACGTAGATCCTATGGAGAAGAACAGGCAAGAAACTCCAAGGACACTCGTTTCCAACATGTTTTTTTTTTACAAAATTATTTGTTACATTGCTTCTGAACAAGGTTTAGGAAAAATATATAAATATCGGCAAACAGCAACTTGTGTTATTATGTATTTCTATTGATTTCGTCTACAGTAAAGAAACACTAGCTTTCTATAGTAGTTTAAAATTAACTTATTACCATTAAAAAACTATAGGGTTTAAAAAAAAAAAATAATATTCTGTTAGAGAGCTAACTACAAAGTCGTTTAACTTAATGGCTATTGTAAAAAAAAAATTAACACCAAATTTTATTCAGCAGGTTTATTTATAAGGTAAGAAAAAGAGACAATTTTCACTGAATTTTCAAAAAATGAGCTCTATGGACAATCTTGTCTAAAGTTATTTCTCAATTTGTATAGGCTTTACACCGATCTTTTTGGCCATTTTCTCCATAACCTCCAACTGATTCGGAGGGTAGTTGATGGTCCCTTTAGACATCGTCTTTTCGCTAGTCAACTGTTCCTTGTCGCCAGGAGCTAAAACTGGTAACGATGGGTCCACCTAAACAAACAAAAATGTTTCATTTGCTTAACACCTTTAGTAAAAGTGATGAATGGTATGAAGTACAGTAATCATGACATGACATCTAAAATAAAGTGCGAGTCTGACTCGCGCAGCGAGGGTTCCTTAAGCAAACAAACTTACATGTAGACAGTAAGTTTATCTCGGGAATCAATTCTCGAAGATTTTTGCCCGTCTTTTCCGAAGGCAAACTTAACTTTGCAGTTCTAAATATACTCTCCGGTACATCGATTTACGACAAAGTCAACTTTCCAACCGCAAAATATAAGTTTGTAATCACGAAAACTATTTTATTATGTGATATAACAACAAATTAACGACTTTCGGTTTTTTTTACTTTACTTGTGCTGTCAGACCTTACTTATTACCAAATTTTATAGTCCTAGGTCAATGGAAAGTACCCTATAGGTTTTGATTTACCTGCGAAATGTTCAAATTTGTCAAAAATCTAAGGCCGTATCTTTTAATTGCGTTAACTTAGAAAGAAGCTTGAAATTAAAAATATCAAGCTTCAAGGGACCGCTGACATAAGTATTAGGTTCCTGAGAAAAAAGGTCTTGACAGACAGACGGACAACAAAGTGATCCTATAAGGCTTCTTTTTTCCTTTTGAGGAACGGAACTCTAAATGGTTGCATCTCGCTGGATAAAAACATTAGACGTAGTGATACAAACCGGCTTCGCAACCGTCAAGAGCTGATTATTTATTGGTTATATAGTGTAATAATTGGTTAATAAGTGTTTACACATTAAAAACGCTCGACACTTGACTAAAGCTGATTTAGATAAGATGGAATCGAACCGCAGAGAGTCTGTGCTAGTCAGTCTGTGAGTACGGCCAGTGTTACCTGGTCAAAAAACACTATACGTCTTCAATCGAAGCTATACGTATTTAGAAAAGTTCATATGGCAACATTGTACATGTTTTAGCAATGTGTAGTCATTTTTAGTGTAGTCATAATATAAATATAAACTTAGTATACTCTAGTTTAATGAGGTTATGGTCTTAATAAAAATATATGCCATAGTTCAGTTAACTCGAAAATAAAACTGGACTACTATGTTTTACGTTACATTTTTGTGTAGATCATTTCTATCATCAATAAGTATATTTATAGATGACATTGTTAGTCAGAGTCGTATATTGAATTTATATCCTCAGTTTCTCAAGATTATATTTCAAATTAATGTTGCTTTTAAAAACAAAAATCTATATATAGTAGCGAAACACTGGCCTATGATCATCGGTATATTTCACCTTTCTTTAACATCTATAAGAATAAGATGAAACTTTTAAAATAAAAAAAATTGAAGTTACCGGTTCCAAACTCCTCCAAGTCTTAAGGCACTCGGCAGTACGTTCTCCAAATCCTGGTGCGAAGTAGTTAGGGTCTATTGCAGCGAAGCACTGGCCCAGGTTTATCGGCGTGTTTGTGCTCGATAGATCCCACAGGCGATTCTTGTGTGACGGATTGGAACCTAAGAAATGAAATAAAAAATTAGAAGTTTTAAATAGTAAGAATCTTTACAGTAGATTTCTGCTCAAATTAAGTCCTCTAACCAGCACTACTGATTTACTATTTATTTGTTTGTATT
Source organism: Euplagia quadripunctaria (assembly GCA_963859945.1). NCBI lineage: Eukaryota > Metazoa > Arthropoda > Insecta > Lepidoptera > Erebidae > Euplagia > Euplagia quadripunctaria. The sequence goes on along the minus strand of OY982575.1, from coordinate 16,653,152 downwards.
TTCCTTCTGTTAATTATGGTCACTAGAACAACATAGACAGTGTGGAGAGAATAAGATTGGCAACGCAATAGTAACATCACTTGCTTTCATCCGCGAGTTATGCTTGTTTGCAAACTAAGGGTCTACTCAGATTTTTATGCAACAGATCAAGTCATAACTTAAAAGGCAACGAAAGGGTTATGAGAAAAGTTATTCTCCTAATAAAAAAATAGCTGGCAGGAGTTTGCTATCCCTGGGTCTGTTCGAAGACACATGATACAGCTTAGCACACATATTCATCCGTACAACTGCTCACCCTGACCGGAACGGACAAGAACAGTTGCTCTTCTGAATTGCGAGGGAGAAAATCTCTTAAGCAAAATACCGAGGCGCAAAAATCATCTAATCTTTAGTCGTTTACGACGTCTCACGCGCCCTTTTTCAAAGAGACGAAGCCTTGGGTTACACCAGGGTGGATTAACCTCTCCAGTCGATAGGTTTAAAGTCACAGGCACCGTAATTCGAACGTATAAGAACATTATAAAAAGGAGTAGACACAAAAAAGAAATATGGAGTCCCGCATTTAAAGTGGTATACAAGAACATAAAGCATTGGTAGTGTATTCAATAAATATGTTAGTTTAATAGAAACTTATTACATATTCAAAAAGGACTTTAATAAAAAAATTTGGCTCAATAATTAATGTAGCAAAAACACGGAAAACAATGTACGTCAGCAGAATTCCCCAAGAATTTAAACTACCATCTGGTATCGGTTGTATTTTTATAAATAGTAATAATTTGGTTGCAAAAAAAGCCCATAAAAAATGAAATACTTCTTACATTGTTCTGCAATTATCTCAAAAGACGTATTATAAAATCTCACTTAAATATCACTACATATTATAAAACAAAGTCCCCCGCCACGTCTGTCTGTCTGTCTGCTCACGATATACTCAAAAACTATTACTCGAATTTTCATGCGGGTTTCACCAATAGATAGAGCGATTCATGAGGAAGGTTTAGGTATATAACTTGTTAAGGTTTTGTGTAAATTGGTTGAAATATGATGATGATTATTGAAGATGTCTCTGTTACCTATGTATTTCCACGGGAATTAACGCGATCACGAAAAGGTTTTACATATTCAGACTTCAGTTTCGACCACTGGCCGTGGTCACAGGCTGACGGGCTCACGCCCTCCGTCGTCGAGATCTTGAGGTAGAAGGTTCTTCGTCCACCCTCACATTTTCGATATTATTGATATTTTTATTGCGCAATGGGTCGCACTGTGCGTACCGCAAGCCTACTCATACGGATAGGTACCGATACGCTACGTCTAATCGTCATCTCTGACATCTGTAATCTGTTATGACTCACTCAAGAACAGAGCATACGATCTTTGTGACCCTGAACATTTGGAGCGAGATCTGGATCATGTTCAGGAAGTACTCAAAAGTAACGGATATCAGGTGAATAGAACACGGAAGCAACCCACAATGAGACGCAAGCATCCGGAGGTGAACATACAACCAGCCTACATGCCATATGTCAAAGGAGTAACGCGTTAAAGAAATACTCCATTCGGACAGTATACACACCAGACAAAAAGGTTTAAAACATCGTGGGTACACCGAAGGATGTCTTGCCGTTACTAACTACAGGTGTCCAAGAAATAAACTGCAGCTGTAGTTCCTACATAGCCCAAAAAAGCGGACTATTGCTGAAAGGGTCAAAGAACATATCGCTGCTGTGGTGAACCGACATATTACCAAATCAGCAATTGCAGAACATGCACTCGAAGCGGGCACCAATCACTGGATTGAGTTTCACCGTACGCAAGTTCTCTAGTGAGATCGCTTCACGTACAACTCTTGAGTAAAAGTGACGTTCCGTGCAGAGCACGGCACGTCACTTTTACTCAAGAGTTGTACGAGAAGCGATTGAAATTAAAAAAACACAAAACTTTTAATCGGGAAGATTGTTTCAAATTATCTACAGCGTGGAATCCAGTGATAAAAAACATGCCACCTCGCTTTTTATGCGCAGTCGGGTGAACACCAGAATAGGTACACATCGGTTTGCTTACAGAATAGGGACACTGTTAATATAGTATGTGACGGTACATGGCGAAAAAAAAAAACAAAAATATCCATAATGTGAGAGTGGATGAAGAACGTTCCACCTCCCGATCTCGACGACGCGACGGAGGGCGGGCACCGCTGAGCCGAGCTTAGTGTAACTTGATGTAGTCGTTTTCCCGTAATTTTTAAAGTTGTAAGACGTATTGTTTAAAAATTTTAGCTTTCTGCACTTCTTCTATATATAAACCGTAAATATTCCAAAATCCACGTTACTATTTTTCAAAATTTTCTTAGAAAGGGGCACAAAGAATTCTCTTCACGTATGAATATAATGATAGATAAATTAACGTATAAAACTACTTTTATACAATATCTCACCTGACAATCCACTGCAGAAGGTTTCCATCATTGCAGATAGACAGTAGCCTTTGTAGCCACTCGATTTCTCTTCCCCGCCTAATGGCATCAGCTTAGCAGTGCTGAGAGCCTATCAAAGACATGTAGGCTATAACATATGTTTGTAAATACACAACTTTTATTCGAAAATCGGCTTTCCTTATGTATTACATCGTTGCCTTCGATGAAAAATTCGTCACCGCGATTTGTCAAACCGTAAATATTTAACACTGACATGTATATTGTGCACTGTAGGGCTTGTAATATGCGGATATTCTTTAAAGAGTAGCACGTATGGATGAAAAGCTGAGGAGCAATAGGTTATCGTAGTATGGACATGTGATGCGGAGGGATGAGCAAAATGTGGTGAAAAGAGTTTTATGTATGGAGATTGACGGGTATAAGAGAAGAGGACGACCAAAGAATAGATGGATGGACTGTGTGAAAGAAAGTAGAAAGGAAGTAAGCAGTGAAATGACGAACGATAGAGTAGAATAATAATAATAACTCCACACATCTCACACACGGCCGTCTTATCCCAAACTAGGCAGAGCCTGTACTATGGTAACCAGACTGCTGATAAACATACTTATATATTTCTAAATACACACATATTATAGATAAATTACACCTAGACAAAGAACAAATTATCGTGCTCGTCACACAATTATTTGTCGTGGGTGGGAATCGAACCCACGACCTCTGGTTTAGTAGGCAGATGATGATCCTTATAAAACGCTCATTGAGGACAGAGGAAGCTCGTGAAGTATGTAAGGACCGAAGCAGTAAAGTAAATAGAGGACTAAATAGCCCTCGATATGGGAGCCATAAAATTGACATATAGATATTGGTATACGGCTCTGTGTTTGCATTTAGACTCATAGGCTCTATACTCATAGGCATTATGCGTTCAGTTAAGGCTGACTAGTTGAGCCAGCCTAGAAGCACAGAAGCCTCCTGGGGTTTTCGCAGGCTTCAAGGAGCGATCTCGCACCCCGAGGATACTTGCACGTTGTGTGGCCACTCCCTCGCATTTGAGGATAAAATGGGCGGCCGTAGGTGCAGGTGAGATAAGAGCAATTGTAAGCAATAAAAACCTGGGTCAAAAAGAATTAAATTTATACTAAGTTTTTTTTTCTTTGAAGTTGGAGAAGGGAGGCGGCACACAACAAAGCATTGCTTCACGCCGCTTTTATGTGAGGGTGTATGTGAGTGCCAGAAACCTTCCGCGTAGTATAAATATCTACATTTGAACACACGGTGTGCAGGCTGAAATAAAACTGTAACATATCAATATAGCTATGAGTCTGTTTGCTAGAAGGAAAATAGCAGGCGCATATAAAAAAAATGTCTCACCGTTTTAGCATCGGTAGTAGGTTTTCCATCGGGTCCTAATGCCCAGCTAGTGGGCAGAGGCTCTTCTTTGTGTACCTGCATTTCTATCTGTAATAAAGAAGTAGGAATTTCTAAAGATTCCTTATACCCCATCAAACATTGTGTAATTTGTTGATAGTACGTCATCAGGTCAGCAAATTTTCTTCTGTTCTGAATTACTCTCCTTACGTTTAACATCGCTATTCAAGTTAAGAATGGGCCAAGTACACTAATGCTGCGTTCATATAATCAAGAAACGATTCGTTTTGCTTACGGACGAAAATACAACGAAGTTTTACACTTCGTTGAATTTTCAACGAAAATTTTACCGTCCGTAAGTAAAACGAATCGTTTCTTGATTATAGGAACGGGCATAAGGCTTCTGCATCACAATAATATATTTTCAAGTATTTAAAGTTTTTTTTAAGCATAACTTACGAAGGTTTCAAATATTATAATCATTATCAGAACGGTAAAAAAAATACATAGAACATATCTGTACCTTCAGTGAAAAGTGATACAACTCGAGTTGTATCGATTTTGATGTTTTCAATGTAAACATCACTAAAAAAATCTATTTTTTAATCCAATTCTCGTGTTTCTGCCCCTTAAAAAGAGAGAGTTAATTTTCGTGTATAATAATACAAGTCAGCATTTTTAACGGCAATCAATGAGTAAAATGATACATTTTTATTCATAACAAAGTGAACTGAACTAATATTTTACACTTCTATAATGTGTAATACAAGTAAATTAATCACTTCTTACACGTTTAAAGAATATTATTTGAAATACGTGCATATTGATATAATATAATTTGTATCAATAAACACATAAGATCAAAATAAAATAATCTCGTAAAAAGCAGTACAATTGCATTTCCTAAGCGTGACACAGCTAATACATAAATCTTAAATCACTGGACACCATACCAATGTGTGAAACACAAAACTTCAAATTCGATTTTCTCGAAACTATGATTTTAGAGTTAAATCACTTTTCACTGAAGGTAAAACATATACAGTCTGTTGTAAAAAGGTGTGGTATTTTAGGAATGTTATGTGAAGCCGACAAATACTTGATTTTGACTGAAAAAAAAAGATGTTTTTGTTGAAAAATGCTTTTCCAGGTGTAGGTGCACATTACTGAACAACATATTATGACTTTTCATATCAATTTCAATGATTTTTTATGCAGACATTTTCTGAAAAATCTGGACATTCCATCAACATTCTTGGAATTAAATACCCATAGTTTCATGCATGTCAGTCCTCTCTCTTACGAAATATTAGCATTGTCAGTCTATCTTCAAGTTTAATTTGTCAGTTTCAAAATAAGATTTCTGTGTTAAAAATCATAAATTTTGCTAAAATTGTTGTGTTTTACATTACTTATGGGGTCTAATAAATTACCCTAAAATATGGCCACACCTTTCTGTAACAACAATGTGGAGGCACGGCCAGTATTCTATACCCTTCCTTACCTTCCCCATTGCGACAGTGGTAGTAGCCATATCGACCACCACTTTGTCTCCGTCAGCTGCTGGAGCCGCCATTGCAATAGGGTTCGTACCCATAGCCCTCTGGAAAGCAATAACATCGTTTTTATGACAAGCCTAATTATTAGTTAAACTACCTGCTTCGATTTTGGCTTTTCGAGCATGAGCAGTATGCAAAATTAAAGTATCAGTTGGATTATCAATAAAATTAAAGTCTATTTAGGAACTTTGATCTAAAACTATATTCGACATCGACATTGAAGTCATATTTGGGTTAGTAATTTTCTACTCGATTGTACCATGCGCAAGATGGCGATTGCGCCAACTTCAGGCCGGTCAATAAGTTTGGACAGTACTTTACAAAGTTAGTTATCTTCATTATCACTATTAACATTAATCTCAGTGTTATCCTCATTGTTTATAAACTAGTGATCACCCAGGGGTCAAAATTATTGATAACAATAAATTATAGTAATAAGTCTTTTGTTACAAGAAAAACAGAATCACATCCATATTTTGTTACAGGCGGAGATAGAATTGTTATATCTACGCCAAATGTTTAATCCCTCTCATACCCTATTGCATTCAATGTTAACCCAGTCCGCACGTTAGGTATAAAGCTACAAGTACGTGCCGGACTCGCTCTAAATTTCAATATAATTGTACATACATATTTTTTGATCTGGGACCAAAATTAAGATGGGACCACATTTAATTACATTTGGCGAAAAGTGGGTTTGTAATATGCGTCTACCTTCGGGGATTCAGACGTGAGTGTATGTATGTTTTTATGTTTATATTTTTCTATCTATATACACATTATTATAATCTTTTTTGGATAGTTTTAAGATTTTCACGGAAGTAAGGTAGACCATGTTATAGAAGAACTATTTATACACTTAACACCATTGTAATGTCGTCAACTTAATTAACTTAAGAACTTGAAATTGATTTACTACCAATACCTCCTTTGAAAAGAGTGTTGCCATTTTTTTTATTTTAATTATTACCTGTACTTTAATTGCCCTGCAAGATCTTAAACGTAACATGGATAACGAAAGAGCTTTAAAATGTTTGACAAGTACCTCCTTTGACCTGGTGGGAACCATAATAGGTGAAGAGTTAGTGCCGGATATGCCGATGAGCCCCTCACGTTCAGCTTTAAGTGCCCAGTAGCCCGCCATACCGTAGTGGTTGCAGCCTGTAGTAGATCGTAACAGTATAATTAAAACTTATAAGTCAAGTTTACAGCAAGAGATTTATGAAGTCTAGAGGGTTCCAAATTCCAACACGTAATGACTACTATGAGAATTGCATGTGTAATACTCAGCATTTTCACAGGCAACTATTGTTGACACTCAATAGCTTACAGGAATCACAGTAGTTTTGATAAGAGGAATGCATGTCAAATCATCAAGCATCTTCGAATATTCCACAGATCTATAGGTAGGTAAGTAAGACTTCCGTACCGTAAGTTAGGGAGACTTTGACTGTCTCATCTGGCTTACATACAAACAATACTGAGGAGCAGTCGACGAATGTTCTTATATAAGGTTAGCACAGCGCAGATAATATTTTTGAATCCAATATCGAATTCCATAAAGGCAAACATCAATGATTGATACAACCAGGTACAATAACATTTTCAATTTAAAAACTATTGGATAACAACCACTTACCTTTTGCTGCAACCCATCCAACACCACATTCCTTTGCCTTCTTGATAGCCAGGTCCATGCAGAAGTTTCCCACGGTTGCCCCAAGGGCGGAACATCCATCTACCCAGGCTGTAGCCACAGACTCCTTTAATATCAGTGGCGTGGCTTTGGGTAAACACGCTCCCGATGCACAGTCATTTACGTAAAATACTGAAATGAATGAATTTATTTATAATTTTTTAAATTGTATTTGTTTTTTTTTTTGGATTGGCAACATCGCCTAGCAGCGTCATTTAGCGATGTAGTATTACGCAATGAAAGTTCTCATCTCGATAAGTCTCTATCTATGTATGTATAACAACATCCTAACAACAACTACGAGAAAATGTCAGTAGCTATAAAATCATTTCAATTTTTTTTTAATCGTCATATAGCCAAACATTACTACTAACTACTACTCACTACTCTGTGTACAATTATCGGGAATTTATAAATTATAGAACGTGCGGAAACATATTTTTAGGGTTCTATGTCTCAAAAGGAAAAAAAGAACCCTTTTAAGATCACTTTGTTGTCCGTCTGTCTGTCTATCTGTCTGTCAAGGAACCTTTTCTCAGGAACCCGTTGACGCATTAAGTTGAAATTAATACCAAATACGTCTGCGGTCCCTTGAAGCTGTAAAATATCAAACTTCTAAGTCAACGCAATTAAAAGATACGGCCATTTAAGCTTTCATAATCAAGAAATTTGGTAAGAAGCAAAGTCTGACAGCACAAGTAAAGGAAAAAATCCGAAAGTCGTTAATTTGTTGTTATATCACATAAACAAATTGTTTTTGTAATTACAAACTTATATTTTTTTGATTTATCTTTCGAAAAAGATGGGCAAAAGTCTTCGAGAATTGATTCAACAGATGGACTAACTATCTACATACAAGTTTGTTTTCTTATGGAACCCTCGGTGCGCTAGTCAGAGTCGCAGTTGTCCGGTTTTTTTCTTTAAGGCAGCACTGTACTAATTTACCGCGCGAACTTTAAGCGCCATCTATCACTCAGTGTAATTACAGCTGCTATTTTTCGTTTCATTGTTTTCAGTGCCTTGTGATTATACAACGGAAACATTTTTTAAACGAAAAGTTTGCCTTAACTTTCGCGTATCCATGCCGAATCACTAAAAATGTTGCAGAAGACTAACGGTGATTCGTGTATCACACACAAAACACAGGCATATGAATGGTATAAAGTATTTAAAGAAGGCCGACAAGTGGTAGCTGACTTGCCTCGTTCTATTCAATCCCCAACTGCTGCTAATGATAAAAACATCAATCTAATCAAGCAGAGTGTTAGAGTTCATTCATAGCATTCTGGCTGACATTTTGTGTAAAAGATAAGTCAAAAAAAACGCTAAATTTGGTTCAAAAAGAGCAGGTTGCTGAAGACAGGATTTCCCGAGTTTCTAGGGAAAACCTAAATGAAACGCATAATAATGGCGCTTTAAAAACCAGCTGAAACCCATAAAACCGCGTCAAAGCCTTCGAAAATCAAAGTTATGCTGATAGTTTTCTTCGATCATCGCGGTATAGCTGACTGTGAATTTCTTCCAGAGCGGAGGGACAAGCGGTGAATAAAGAACATCATTTAGTCTTCATGACGCGTTTGTAAGAGAATATCCGCCGAAAACGTCCAGCGTTGTATATCAACAATTCATTGATTTTACACCATGGTAATGCACCTTCGCACAAAGCCATTATTGTGCAAGAGTTTTTAGCCAAAAACTCAACGAAGAATCATTGATCAAACACCGCACTCACTTGATATGGCTCTTCCTGCTCCCGAGGCTAAAATTACCACTTCGACGAAGACGTTTCAAGTCGATTGAAACTATAAAAGAAAATTCTCTGAAGCAATTGAACAGCATATCCCAAAGCTTATAAAAAATGTATGGAGGAGAAGCGCTGGCGTAGGTGTATTGCAACCGAATTGAACAATTCCCGGTACTTTACAGAATATCGACTAATGTCGCAGAATACAATAACCTGGGAAAATGTAAGAGACAATGTTCGATGGTGCCTAAACAGTTCTTTGAAAGTTGATTGAAAGATTACACTTTTAATTTTTTATTAGTAAACACTTTTTCAGTTAGAAATAATCTCAAGGAGTACTTTTAGTGAAGGCGCTGTTCCGTGGCAATTTGATATTTTAAGGAGAGGCAGACAAAGTTAATGTTGTTTTTATTCAGTAACTGCAAGTGTGACATGGCATTAGTTTTGTATAAGGTACTGGATAACTCCTTACAATATCTAGCTGAGACGGAACAGCGGCTTGGCTACAAAAGTACACCTGAGTTTATTTCCAACTGAAAAAGTTTTTACTGCGAATCACTTCGAATGAGATTTATTTTGTAAAAGGTTGTAGTTTCATAACGACCACACTTTTTCAACTGTTTTCAGAAATTGCAAGTGTGGCGTAGCATGGCGTAGCATGGCGTATCGGTAATGTGCACGGTCACGTCAGATGCCGACACGTTGTATCGCATCGCGTTTCAATAGTATGTTGCCATTAGAGTTACCTACAACCGAAAAGTCAATACCATACAGGTAGTAGGTATTAAGCTATTTGTCTATCTATGTTTCCTGATTTACTAGAAGTTAATAGACCTCAGAATAGTAACAAACTTCTTAGACCATAAATTTCATTGACATTAACCAAATAAATCAGCTTTGATCTACATATTTGACACAAAATCACAGATCTGACAATTTAGGACATGCGTTCAAAAACAATTTTTCCAAACCCAATCGCTAACATCACGAAGTTAGAAATCTTACTCAGACTATTATGTGCTTCTATTCCCAACGTTTATAGTGAGCTAGAGAATAACCAGGATCCACCATCACTCCTTCATTCGACTTAATCCGGCGACCTTAACAGGTAGACCACATTACTTTCTGTCTTTGACAAGGTTCATTTGCACGTTTGCACTATGCATACATAATACCTTTTGAAGTTCCGTAAGAATCTTTAAATAATAATAGTAATAATATTTTTTGACACATTACAGAGCACAATGTAGACTCAAACTACGCAAAGCTTGTACAAATGGTTCTAAAACAGGAATAAACATTCTTAGATACTTCTTTTTTTGTAAATACATATATAGTATACATAAAAACCTACATGTAACCAAATAGTGCAAATTCACATAATACCAGCGATCTCTCACGTTGATTATTGACTGCTCTAACCACGCCACAGAGGTCACCACGAATAGAAGTAGCCTTAGCCACAATATTATACCTTTTTTATGGTATAGGGGGCAAACGAGCAGACGGGTCACCTGATGGTAAATGAATCAGTAGTCATTTACCATCAGGTGATCCGTCTGCTCGTTTTTTATTAGGTGCCCATGGGCGGACCACCGCCAACTTGGCACCTGCAACTCAAGTGTCACAAGTGCGTTGCCGGCCTTTAAGGTGGGAGTAGGGGAAGGGTGGAAGAGGGGAAGAGGGGGAAAAGGAAGGGTTAGGACGTCCGGATTCACTGCCGGTTTCTGTGAGGCCATGGTATCACCCCGGTCGAACTGGCCTATACGTGCCGAAGCATGACTCTCTCACGATACCCGATAAAGTTGTTTGTCTGTCCTTTTGGAAAAGTACAGTCTTTTTTCTGGGTAAAAGTTATCCTTTGTCAATTTCTGTACCCTTGCCAATGTGGATGTAATTTCATGATGATCGATTGAGTATTTAAGGCTTGACAGCGTAACAAATAAACTTACACACACAGCGTAAAAAATGACGTTATATAATAATAATAATAATAAAGCTTTGTTTATTCCGAAAAAAGTTTACATTACATATGTGTGTTATTAGTGTTATGTAGTTCTTTTATTTTTAATCAAGACTTTATTTCGGACCCCTTTCGGGTAAAAGCCTCCTCCATTTTTCTCCATCTATCTCTGTCCTGGCCTATCTCCATCCATTCGTTTCCCGCGATCTCCGCGATATCTTCAGCCCATCGTTTTTTTGGTCTACCGACATGTCTTTTCCCTAGCGGTCCCTTCCACTTTGTCGCTTGCAGCGTCCATCTTTTGTCCTTTACTCTACAGATATGTCCAGCCCATTGCCATTTTTGCTTTAAAGCGTATTCCAGAGCATCTGTTAATTTGGTTTTCTTCCTTATATTTTCGCTTCTAATTTTTTGAATTTTCTTTATTTTTAAGATGCTTCTTTCCATAGCTCGTTGTGTTGTTATTAGTTTGTTTTTTATTTTATTTGTATAGACCCACGTTTGGCTGCTGTAAGTTAGGCAGAAATGACGTTATAATTCCTCTCAACTAAATGCCTTTTAGCTGCAATACATAAAACGTCACATACGTCCACACACCGCCGCGCAGAGCGCAAACTGATCCGTTTTTTCGTGTCCACCTGTATTTACGTGAACCGGGCGCGACAGACGCGCGCTCCCGAGCTTGCATCTAGCTACAGCCTCATCAGGATTGATGGATTTGTTTAGCTCTTTTCCATTGAAAAAGTCTTGGAGGAGCTTTTGCACATTGGTGACCCCGCCTGAACAATCAATTTTTCTTTACTTCTGTGTTACACCAAAACTACACGTTATTCTTTTATCTATTATCGATTTTGTCCATCCAAAGGTTGCCTGTAAGAGATCGCTCTTAGCGATAAGGCCGCCAATCGTACATATCCACTTTGTGTGTTTTTTTTAAACAATATGCCGTTGGTGTACGATAAAAATTATTCTATTCTGATTTTGCATTTTGATAATTGAAATTACATCAAACAATTTTTCCAGGGTAGAAGAAGAACAGAGAAGAACGAAGAATATCCGTAACATGATAAATAGTTATTAGAAATTATACCATTACTGAAACAATTGAAATCAACTTTTAAATTCGAAAACAGCTTTGAAACTTGACTTGAAAGTCAAACCACCCCTTCGTGTATCTTTACGGGTAAGTAAATATACATACTTTTTTACTTCAAATAAATTGAGTAATGAACACAATCAGTTGTTCCGTGTCTCGATGTATTTTTATTTTAAATACGTATGTATTTAGTAATATAGAAGAACGTTTATCAGCAATCTGGTTACATAGTACAGGCTCTGTCTAGTTTGGGAGCAAACGGCTGTGTGTGTGTTTTCTTTAATTACCACTGTCTCTCCGAATCATTTTGATCCGTCCTAAGATTACCTAGAAGATATTGCATTTAGCAATAAGGCTTTGTATATTATCTGTCTGACACATGTATATAACCTGCAAAGCGATAAATTACCGACTGAGTAGTTATCAATAGGGCTCTCCAGTATTCATGGCATAGATTTCAAACCATAATTACACTTCACTTTTATTTTTCACTTTATCTGAGCGAGTTAACCGGCAGCCCGTTTTAGAGGGAACCACTAGATGGCTTCCAAAACAGTGGGTCTTAACGTCCGTTCAAACTCAAAACTTAACCGTCACCCCTGAAAAGATACCGCTCACGTGACTCGTAGCGTCACGGCGTACCCTCACTTCCGTACAATAAAATCATTTATCGGTGTATAATCGCTGAATTGTCGTAATCGCCGACATATACAGGTTGTAAGAAACACCGTACCGAATACTGAAATAGTGTATTCAGTCCATCATTCCGAGTCGAAAATCATTCAAACTTTCTGCCGGAAAATTCATATTTTTGATTAATTTTTTTTTGTTTAAAGTGATATCACAATGAGTAAACAGATTTTACGGAAAAAAATTAATAAATACCCTATACGGCCAAAAACTGCAATGTAATCAATTAAACAACATTTATGCAATCAGCTACTTCGACGGCGCCGAACGTTTAAAGTCATTCACCGTACCGCACAAAATGAATACCGCGTACATTGCGTAGCGCCAAATGAAACTAATGACTATAAATCCTTAATCTCGCATTTTCATGATGAACTGACTTTTGTATTGTGATAAGTATAAACAGAAAGAGGTTTTTTGTATTTATATATATTTTTTTATCCAATATAAAACATATGTCACTGTGATGTAAACCGGTGCACCAAAATGTTCTAACTTAGGTACATACCTAACAATAATTATGCTGAATAAACATATTCATTTACTACATTTATTACGTCAATCATACACCAATTGGCATAAAAGTGCACCTAATAAGACACTTCACATTCAGAAGCGATGAACTACATATAATATCGTAAAAGTAAAACTCACCAAGACGATTTAGTCCATGGCTGTAGTGCCCAACAGTGTCTGCATGCATCAGTAGGTCCGCATGAGCCTTGGCTTCGCTCTCCGGGGCCCCTACGGCCTTCAGACTATCCACCATAAACCGACGCGCTTCTTCCAACCTCACCTCAGGCATTATTGCAACTGAAAACACGACAAACACAATTCAAAGACTTATAGGTAAACGATATTTGTCATATTGATACGTGCATTGCAAAGTTATTGCGGTTGAAAGAGATTATAAGGCGGTTTGTATACATGGGCACTTTTTGTCGATGAAGAGCAGTCAACGAAGGAACGGAAGTTGACAACGTAAAGCACGAACAGTCGACAGTTATTACTTCTGAAATGGAGTTGTCTGCTACTTCTAAACAAATACAGTAATAAGAATAACAATAGTAAATTTGAATTGAGTTGGAAACGACAAACAAAATAAATTTAAAATACATAAGTTGCATCTTAGAAACTTGTTTTGAAATTGTATGTTAGTACCGTCCACAATTATATTTTGTATTCATTTTCATTACTGGTGGGCTTAACAAATGCTTGGTAGTTTCTATCTGCATGCAGGAAAATTTGGCAAAACGTTTGAAAGATGTCCACGATAACCCACCATAAAAGACCGTGATTTTACACTACTTTTTCTGCACTAATAGCATAGGATTGCTTTTTTGCCGGTAAGCAGAGTCACCGTAGTAATTGAAAATAATGGTAGATGGTTTTCATTGTAAGTCTTTTAATAAGCATCAATTAATTGGTTTACTTATTTTATGTGGAAAAACTATAGGCGAATTGAGAACTTTTGGTATGGAGATAAAGCACTGAACTCGCGTGACCGTCACGCTCTAATGACATTACAGATATATGTGTGTGTATAAATATATATGTGTGTATGTGTTTTTACTTCTGACGTGCAGTCCTACGACTGACAGTTTTTTCTTGAAGAGGCCGCGGTCGCTTCTTTCTTTGAAAATTACTAACGAAACAATTAACAAACGTTGAAAGAGTTAAATAAGCAGAAAATTGAAAAAGGAAAGTAGAAATATAAAAGGAAAAAATAGGAAATAGACACTACAAAACTAGTGTTTGTCTCAGACATTATTAGTGTCGATGTTTGCGTAGCGCTTACGAATTAAAGGAAGTATATATAATAAGACTCGAAAGTTACCAATAGGTTACTAACTTTGAATCAGGTTAGCTTTATGATATACATGGTGATCAGTTTTTTTAATCAATCAAGTCTTTTTTTTTAACGTGTGATTTACGCCACTAGTATTTATTTTAAACTCAATAACTGAGTGAATAGTTAAAAAATAATAAAATACCTACAATTTAAAATTTTAAACTTTACACGTTCCACCTGCTTCTATGAGAAATGGAGGTAAAAATACCTTGAAATTCAAACGGTCATAACTTGTAAACGGATGGTTTTGTTTCAAAAATTCTTATTGTAACTGCATGCTAGACTCACGTCCTTTTTAGTGATTTCAGTAAGTGTTCCTTTTTTAAATACACCTGTATAATGGTGAATATCATGATATATTTTATTATTTAGCTGTTCATGTATCAATTGATGCACGCATAAAACTTTTTTTTTAATCAAAAACTTCAAACAGCCTGTAACTACAATAAGAAACTAGTGTCAAATTTCAGTTACCGCAAGAAATAACTCGTAATTCGAACCAATGACACGTCGCGTCACCACTGAACTAAACTCTGATTCCAAAGTTGGAGCCTATATTATGTATTGGGAAAATACGGAAAACAATATCATCTTCACTGAACCGGCAACATTGATGAGTATAAAAACTTAACTGAAAAAATATAACTAATCAATAATCATTGCCATGCCGTGGATAAAGAAAAAAAGTTTTTTCTACTCCACGGCCTTGAACAAGTAATTTCGCTTACTCTGGAATTCATTTGTTATGGAAAGATGACGATTACAATGGGTTTTAATTTAAGGGGAAGTTATTGGTTCGTGTACACTCTTCTGCGTAATTAACTGTTGTTTCGGAAGGGGCAATTTGGATTAAGCGGCAAAATGCTCGAGCAATTAATTGCAATCGGATTAAATTTAAGGGAAGTTTTTGATTCGTATACACTCTTCTGCGTAATTAACTGTTGTTTCGGAAGGGGCAATTCGGATTAAGCGGCAAAATGCTCGAGCAGTTAATTACAATGGGTTTTAATTTAAGGGAAGTTTTTGGTTCGTATACCCTCTTCTGCGTAATTTGCTGTTGTTTTGGAAGGGGCAATTCGGATTAAGCGGCAAATTGCTCGAGCAATTAATTACAATGGGTTTTAATTTAAGAGAAGTTTTTGGTTCGATTACACTCTTCTGCGTAATTTGCTGCTGTTTTGGAAGGGGCAATCGGATTAAGCGGCAAATTGCTCGAGCAATTAATTACAATGGATTTTAATTTAAGAGAAGTTTTTGGTTCGTTTATACTCTTCTGCGTAATTTGCTGTTGTTGTTTTGGAAGGGGCAATTTGCGTTGAGCGGCAAAATGCTCGAGTACTTTTAAAATGTGAATAAAATATTAACCTTATGCCATTAAAGTAGAGCTGAAAATTATATGCAAGTAGTATAAGCCAATCTAGTGAACAGCGCTGTACGATTTTACTGGAAAGTTTACAGAAAAAAAAGATCGAGAAGGAGACGAGTTTATAGTAAGCTAAATTGTTTTCTTAAGTTTCTTAGATCAAGTAAACCACAGATACACAACTGCGTCAAATAGCAGCACTCGATAGTTCCACATTATTTTACGTGCATGCATTTAATATGCAATCGTAAAAATAAACCAGATCATACAATGGATGTTTCTGTGAATATACGTTGTAATAGTTTGATACAAAAACTGCAATGTATAGCGTCTGTAGTTTATTAGATACCACAAGGGAGCGTATTAGACTCCTAGTACGTATTCCACAAGTTCAGCTGTGCTTACAACTGTATTTAACAGTTAAGTTTGTGCCATTTTTTGAGTGCCGATTAAACATCTATGGTACGGATTACTGAGTAGTTACTACGTTATCTATGGTATATTTGTTCGAAATAAAGTTTAGTAAAATTAGATTTAAATTCCTTAGATAATAGAAAGATTTATCCACACTTTCGGAATCGAGATTTGTATTCACAAATAGATTTTTTGCATTTTTGGGTCCTTTTCTTTACAACAGGATAAATAAAAAGACATCCATAATAATAATAATAATAATAAAGCTTTGTTTATTCCGAAAAAAGTTTACATTACATATGTGTGTTATTAGTGTTATGTAGTTCTTTTATTTTTAATCAAGACTTTATTTCGGACCCCTTTCGGGTAAAAGCCTCCTCCATTTTTCTCCATCTATCTCTGTCCTGGCCTATCTCCATCCATTCGTTTCCCGCGATCTCCGCGATGTCTTCAGCCCATCGTTTTTTTGGTCTACCGACATGTCTTTTCCCTAACGTCAGACCAATTCCCAAAAGACATCCATATATGACCTCAACTATTTTGAAGCAAAGAATCTTGTCAGTCAGTATCTGCAAAGTTTAGACTATAACCAGACTGAAGATTTAATTACTGTTGTTAAATAAATAAGAATCCCATAATGTTTAATATTCCTATATTGTTATATACCACATAGATAAGCCTATTTGTAGACAAGTATGTTTCATAAAGACTGTTAAGATTTAATAAAGATTAAATAATTAAATCATGTAGTAAAAGTCTGTAAGTGCACTTACCGCCTGTGGCACAGGTTTACCATAGTACAGACACCCATATATTTAAGCTAATTATTGTTATCTGAGATCTGTAATAATGTGTACCAACTATAAATGAATAAATTTATTATTATTATTTCTCTTTATTAAACTTAAAACTTATAAATTACATTTTTAAATATATATAAAACAAAATATATATTTAAAAATATAAAAAATAGTAGACCACCGACATCGGGTACAGGGACCAAGACACCGGGGGTTAGAGCTCCAAAGCCAGGAACCTCCTTACCATACGGGCCGTGTCGAGAAGAACTGCTTTCTGCATCAGTCCCTTCATCCAGCCGTCTAACGCGAGCCTCTTAAGGTGTTGATCGAGGCTCTTGGCTATTAATCCATGAGCAGATATGACAATCGGAACAATGATCGCCGAAATGACATCCCACATATCGACAACCTCGTGAGACAAATCCAAATATTTTAATTGTTTTTCTTTTTCAACTTTCACGAGGTTCTCGTCATGAGGAACAGCGATATCGATAATCATTGCGCGGTGCTCTAATCGGTCTATCAGTACTATATCAGGCTTATTGGCAACAATAGTTCTGTCAGTGATGATAGATCGATCCCAATACAATGTGGCACGACCATTTTCGAGAACTGGGTCGGGCACCTATCTGTACTATGGCACCTCTGAATTCACAAGATTGTATTTAAGGGCAAGTTGTTGATGTACAATCCTGGCCACTTGATTGTGTCTATGCAAATATTCCCCGTTGGCAAGACGAGAACATCCAGAAATAATATGCCTGATAGATTCACCGGGACAGTGGCATGCCCGACAGATGTCCACCGTACCATCTTTCAGAATATATTTCCGTTATTATTATTATCTACGTAAATAAAAGTGAAGAATAATTGAAAATACACTGAGAGGAAAAGGTTAATAAAATCTTATATGATGTTGATACATGGAGATGAAGATACATGGAGAGGATTATGGTCGGGTTCTTCTGCGGGATCCATCCAAATAAGGAGGTACGCAGACGAATGAAGATTATCGACATATCCCAACGGATCAGGAAATGGCAGTGGGCAGGGCAGCTCGCGGAATGGATGGCCAATGGCACTGAAATGTTCCGGAGTGGAGATCACGGGCCGGATCACGGAAATAGCGTTTTTCATCCACCAACAAAGTGGCCAAATTATCGTATAAAGATCGCAGGTCAACGGTGGATGCAGGCCGCTTTCAACCGGTCGTCTTGGAAGTGATCGAGGGAGGTCTCATAGTCTATAGGTCTAGGTCTGAAATGATGATGATGATAATGATACATGGATGAGTTTTTTATTAAACTTTTTTTATCTACACTGTAGATAAAAATCAGTTTAATAAAAACTCAAACAAACAGACAAAAATTGGTTTGACCTTTGTCAATAAATTTTCATAAAACTATGCGTCTGTTATCAGTTGTACAGTAGTTTTTGTGCTCTGCGTTTTTTTTTTTGATTCTTAATATATGAGACAAAGGTGCGAATGCGCACGTCGGATGATACCAAAGCTCTTACAACACTATTACAGATGACAGATTTGAGGAACGTTGTACCTCTCTTTCATCGACCGTACCTATTGACGTTTTTAACAAACTATGTGCCCACTTCAAAAATACTTGGAGTATAAAGTACTAGTACTACTTTTTTTTAATTCTTACAGAAGCGCAATCCTTTGTACTAAGTTGTTTACGTCTAAGTTTAAAATTAGAACAAATACTTTCATTTACGGTTTTTCGTTAATAACTTTTTTATTTGATCAATTAAAAAATCAATTTTTTGAGGTATGAAAGATATTGTTATTCCCTATCGATTCCAAAAACTCAGATACCAATCCCGGCATTCTGACGTGTCATATTAAAAAACAAAATGCGAGTTAGCCTGGTGGTCGAATTTTAACCATAGGTCATTAAGTTTTAAATGTATTGTTTTATAACAACGACCAATATACCTTGAACTGTCGTTCTATAGACACTCCGTACAATAACAGGTCAGCATTTATACTAGGCCCCTGTAGCTTTTTGTAGCCGTTTACACATATTTTTTTAAATTATAACACTGCACTTCTACATATAAACTTTGTGTATTCCAAATATGATATTCCTCCATGCTCGATATCTGATTAAAAAAGGGTACAACAAATTCTCTTCACGTATTAATATAAAGATACTCACAATTACCTACACGCACTAACACTTAAAGTGGGTCACACTTTCTTTAATTTTATATCGTTAAATATAAAAAAAAATTGTATCACGTTCTTCGTCCGCGATGCACTAACCTAATGAACCGATTTTAATGAAGTTTTAAACACTACGGACAGTTTATCAAACTTGAGAGATTGTATAGTTTTTATCTCAATTTACACGAATAGTCACAATATTTAGCCACAGCAACGCAACAAAAACATTAATTGTAAATTTATTTCATAATTGATATACACACTGAAACCATACAGTTCGGTTAACAGTAGTTATCAAATAATACTAATTAGACCGATATTTAACTCAATAATATAAACACGAGATAACAGACTTCCCTAATGTAATAAAGATCTTAATTACAACAGCACTCACGGGTAAGTGGAGTCTTTTTATTGTATGTAGGTATTTAAAAAAATATTTGGAAGATACACCGCACTGGACCCCGTCCCGGTGTAAAATCAACGTTCAGAGTTCAGACGTGTCGTGGCCGGGTCGGAAACAAATGTACACACAGTTATAAAAGTTTACCAAAATGTTTTTTGTGCTTTTGGTTTTTCCATTAGTTAAACCAAAAACAATAAAAACTTAATATTGAATCATTTAATTTTTTTTTTTTTTTTATGTGTACATTGAATTTCATCTACATACTTGACGGCATTGAAGGTCGTAGGGACCTCGAACGAAGTAAACCGTGACGCGGAGAACGGTAGCGGCATGGCGGCAGCTGCAATGTATATATTCCAACTAAACTGAATTTTTCTTCCTTGTTTAGTTATAAAATAAAGATTGCCCTTTATTATAAAATTATAAATGACAATCCAAGTAAGAAAATAAATGAATGATACGCAATAAATAAATTATTGGAGTAATTTATTTATCCTATTACAATTTTTGATTCTCACTGATTCACTGATTTATTGATTCCTCCTCTCAATCTGAGTACTATTGAAAAAGATGTGGAACTGCAAGAGTGGCTTATATTGAAGTATATCTACAGTGCAGAGAAAACAGTTGAGTTAAATATGTGTAATAAAATTGAAGAAAATATTTGATTGGGGCAAAAATGTTACATATTTAAGTAATAATTAATTAATTTTCTATTTTTCCCAATAACTACTTCTATAAAATATATATGTTAAGTTAATTTTGACATACAAACATATTCTAAGCCATATTATTATGTACAGGTACTATTTAAATTATTGCAGTTATGTAGAAGAGGTACGTAAGTCTGTGCCAATAACTGGGTCACCGGCGCGTGTACGTAATATAAACACGCGCCGCGGTGCATGTCTAGATACATCGACTGCAAGCTACGCGTCAGGACTTTTGTCACCGACAGCGATTGCAGAGCCTGCATTGTGCGCCGCGAGCGCGTCACGCTGCTCCACGCCCGCTCCCGCAACCCCTCCCGCAACCCCTCCCCGTAGCGCTGCGAGAACTACGCGACCTGCTGACCCAACGGTCTCTACGAGCACCCCTGCTGCTCTACCTGCTAAGTCCCTGCCTGTAAAGGCAAAGATTCGGGCTGATAAAGAAGATTTTGTGACTGTGCAAAGGAGGAAGCACAGATCGCGAAGCACTAAGAACTGCTGTGGGAAGGCCCCTGTAAACCCTAACGTAAAGGTGCGTGCCGCTGCACCGAACACCCCGGTATACATCTCTCGCCTACACTACACCACTGAGGCTGAAGAGATCGCCAAGTAAGTGCGCCAGAAGCTTAATTACGCGCCGAGAGTGCAGCTGCTTGAGTCGCGCCGCAACGTCAACTTCAAGGCGTTCGTGGTGCGAGTACCCAATTGTTATCTGCACCAGGTGTTGGATGAAAGCTTTTGGCCGCAAGGTGTGGTATTCCGTCGCATCCACGGACAAGTACCAACAGACCGCACAAAGACTTAGTGCAAGTGAAGTGTTACTAACTTAGTTTTAAGTTTTATTTACTAACACATAATGTTTTAGTATGCATATTTAGATTAAGGTATTTATCTATGGGCCTATGCAGCCTGAAATAAATGGTTATTATTATTATTATAATTTTTTTTTTTCAAGTCTAGATCATTTTTTTAATGGGTATACTGTGTATTTATATATATACCGGTTGTTACACAAAGGTGTAGTCAAATAATAGGAGCGTTATGTGTAACCGACAAATTATTGATTATGCTTAAAAAAAAATTGTGAGATAAAGTGTTTAATAAGGTGCCCAAATCTATTCGCGAGCTACCTTTACAAAAAATGAACATGTGTTGTTGTAACTTTTTTTGTATCATTCAAACTTTGTATAATTATTATGACATTATTTTTATTTTTTGGTGACATTTTAAAAATATAATTGTGTACTTGTATGGCTGCATTACTGCAGTTCTGGTTGTGTAATCATTGTATTTGCATGCCAATTTTGGTGAATTGTGAGGAACAACATTTTTTGTACCATCATATCTGTACCACTTTTCCCGCAAATAAAGTGATTTAATTTGATAAGATTTCTGTTTTAAAAACATGAATTTTCATAAATTAGTTATCGCATCACGTTATTTACATACACGCGTTAAAACAAAAAAAAAATTCCAAACTTTTTTTCTAAGTAGTCTCTCCACTGACAATAATTCAGGTCAGTAAATCAGGTGCTGACCACATTGCTTCAGTGTCCCTGTGCAATACAACCGAATATCTCCTCAAAAGCTCCTATAAGATCCTCATCGCTCTCTGGAAAACTTGTGTCTCTTCAGTTGTTTTTTTACATGCGGGAGTATGCAAAGTCGCATGGTGCTAAATCCGTACTATAAAGAGGGTGTGTGTATATAACTATCTTACTGCGACATAAACATGTTATGGAAAATGTGTGTCAAATTTTCCCAACAGTCAAATTGTTTGCTGTTGTTTCCAGGAACATGGCTAGGGTAGCTACAATAGAGGCATGTAGATTTGTGATCGACTGCTTGCACGCTGTGGGAGCAAACCATGATGTCGCGGAACAGCAAGCCAGGTTGCTGATCCAAGCAGACAGATTAGGACATCCTGGTGATGGTGTGAATCGATTAGGTAAGTTAATGTGGTAGAATATTATGTAGCGGTGTAGTCAATTGCAATTTCGGAGAGAATTGCTGACGTTATTGATAAAATATGCAAAAAAGCGCGGAAAATATGTAAATTTATTGAGATGCTCAAAGAAAAACTGGTTATGAGGTATCGAGTTGCATCAAATTTTTAATTGTAACATCTATATTATTCCTATTAAATCTAATTACGAGGTCAAGACATTTCGCGAACACACTTTTGAGTTTTAGGAACATTTACTTGGTTATATTATATTAGGTATTTGAAAATAACACATTACATTGTCTTTACATTTAGCTTATAAGCAATGTTACCAGAAATGGTAAAAAAAACCTAGTGAAAAAGGTGTCCTTGGAGTTTCTTGCCTATTCTTTTCCATATGATTGACGTATTGAAAAACAGGCAACCAGCTTAACGACTGACTGATTCTAACCGATTTTGTTTTTGTGTACAAATAGACTATTTCTTTCTGTAGGCATCTGCGTGTATCTTCTTATTAAAAAAACACCAATTGCAACAGCCATTCAACAACAAACTAAGCTTTAACTTTGCTAATAGGACATCTTTAGCTACGCACGTCGCAACAGCTTAAACCCATAAACATAATTAATATATATTATGAATCTCTTCAGAATATTATGTAAACGACATTATAAGTGGAGCATGTGAGCCGAACAACAGACCGTTAATACTGAAAGAAACAGCTTCCACTGCGTGGGTTGATGCTAAGAATGTTATGGGCGCCACCGCCAGCAATTTTGCAATGGATATAGCAATTGCCAAAGCTAAAGCAACAGGCGTAGGATGGGTTGTAGTTAAAGGTAAGACAAGAAGTCACAAACTTTTATTCTCTTCGTTAAGATTCTCTTCTGTTCGTTAAAGAACAGAACGACCTATGTCGCGCGGCGGTATAGCTTTCGAGTGCAACTTCAGGGGTCGGGGGTTCCATTGCAGTTCAATGCAAATATTTACATGCATTAATGTAACTATTTGCATATGTCTTTGTATGTATTTACAAAGTATGTTTCTCTGTGTTATTTACCAGCTACGCTTAAAGAGCAAGATCCCAAAGTCACCAGACCTTACTTATTTTCTGATGAATAAAATGTGTTGTATGGATTAGTATCAGTAAAGACTCTGAAAGTATGCATACATGCTACTGTGGTCCGGGTAATATTCAGATACCAGGTGCTAAAGTTACATAAAATCATTGGTCAATTTTCTTAAATTCCGAGCACTGATTTTTGTATAATAAATAACTTATTTGTGACTCGTCAGAAAATAAGTAAGGTCTCTGGATGCCCTGAGATCTTGGTCTATTAGTTTTAGTATAGAAAGCATTTTTTTTCATTATATGTCCCCAGGATATGATGGACTGGATTCTCAAAAATAAAATTCTAATTTTGCGGTACTTCAAAGGCTTGATAGCTTTATGCTCTCAATAGTATTAAACAAGGGCTCAAGTAGTATTCCGCTTTGACATAACTGTATTTAAAAGAAGAAATATGACTTTTTTGCAATAGAGTTAAAATAAATGTGACGTTTCAGGGTCAAATCATAATGGTATGGCAGGTTATTGGGCTCAAAAGGCATCTGAACAAGGACTAATAGGCTTGGCATTCACTAATTCGCAACCTGTAATGGCTCCCACTAGGAGTAAACAGGTAAGGGTGTAAAAAGGGAAGCTCATAAAGTAATATTATTGTCCTACACACTTCACAAACAGAATTGGTAGAAATCCGCACCTAATCTCATCTCAATCTGTTCGATCCGTTCAAAATTCGGTTTGGATACATACTATACGAATATATTTATTAATGCTGTTAGTGTTAAGTTAAACGTCTAATATAATACGAGTTCATAGAATGTTCTTTACAAACGAATGGTTATTATGAAACCATAAAAACTTTCAAAATTTTAAAGTAAAACTTCTTTGGTTCTTGTCTTGTCATCGACTTGAGTACCTTTTTTGTAATGTACCGCTATATGTATATAAGTCATACATTCAATCACGCCTGTATCCCTAAAGGGGTAGGCAGAGGCGGATTAAACACCCTCCCACTATATTTTTTATGAAGTAGTTCAGTTCTATTTACATTAAGCTAGGAATTTCACTCTTGAGGAAAATGATAAACAGAATTATTAGGCGTTGATAGATACAGAAATAGACTTAAACTTAATTTTTTTGACTTGTGATGAATTTTTTACTAGTAGTACTAGAAGTTGAACGTATAAGAACACCAATACAAATTCTCCTGACATTTTCAGGCTGCGTTGGGAACAAATCCTATAGCAATGGTTGCTCCAGCATCATGCAGGGAATCCTTCTACCTTGATATGAGCACCACGGCAGTTGACATGGGCACAGTAAGTACAACTCAACCTAGGCAAAAGACAATCCCATCCCCGGTCCCTAATGCTATACGATTACCATAATATGATACTTGCCTCAAAATACCAAAAAAGTGAACATAGTTCACTGAATAAAACTGCAAAGAACCTCTACCTCTAAGTTTATAACTTATACATTTAGATTGACATGCATCGTCGAAAAGGTGAGCTTCTAGAACACGGCTGGGCACAAGGACCTAACGGTATGGAGACTCTAGATCCTGAAATGGTTAGTAGACACAGTTAATAAGATGCCGTGGTTACCTTGAATCGTACAAAAATGTAAGTGGAAGCCGGTGATGTTAGACATGTATTTAGAAGTAAAAAAAGATAGATGCCTTTGCCTGTCGAATAAACAAAAGAAAATATAATACGTTACGCATACGTTTTTTTTTTGTCAATGACTGTCACTCCATATCATCATCTTAGCATAGTACAGAGGGCTTTTGCGGCGCCTTCATCCCTTAGCTCCCTCCCACTTTGATTCCGTTGTCGGTCTATCTATTGACTAGTAAGTAGGTTTAGTGAAGTGTGCCTTTTCCTGTTGCGATTTCTTGTCCCTACTCGACAAACACAAGAGAAATGACAAAAATGCTTTCGTACTTTGGTTCACGTATGGGGCTCTTTGTTCCTCATGGGGAAAAGCTCAACATAACATAGCTCTTTAGGTGAGAAAGTTTACTAACTCACAGCATATATATGCAACATTTATGGTAAAATCTAGGTAATAAGGTTCTGATATACATGCCACTTGCGAGCTAAGACAGCATTCACGGTTTAGACAACATATTAAAACAAAACTGGTTACGTTTGATGTTAAATATTCGATTTTATTATACAACACTCTGTGGATAAACATTAAACCATTCATCAGGCTTCTATCACCAAGAGAGTCCATCCCATAAAATGTAAGCTGATCCTGGTATGGGCATCTTGGAGATATATTAAGTGAATTGAAGGCAATATGACGAGTGAAGGCTCGTTGGATATTTTGTATTAACTGAGAATTAATGGCTTCTATGTGACATCACATTATTCAAGACGACCACGCACAAGGGCGTTATGGAATATTATCTTAGTTCGAACGAATTTGAAGTCCTTTGTATTACGTTTTAGGAACCCTAACATTTTAGGATAATACTAATGGATTAATTCAGATTAATTTGTGTATTTAACGATGACTACTGATACGAGTAGTTTTTAGTAAGGGCCTATACGCCCCATTTGACAATGGTGTCAATTCTGTTGTATTTCTCTCTTAACTATAATTGACTAAATTTTCTTCATACAAGATGTAAACCTTGTACCCTTCAAAACAAGGTCTTATTTCAAATATAAACAAGTAGGTAACATACATCGCTATCGAAATAAGCAATTTATTTGTCGACTAAAGTCTGACACGCTTAAATAAACTTTAATACCACGTATCGAGAGCTGCTATCCGTTGAATGCCATATCTTTTGCTCTGTGTTTTTAGTAAGCGTCTTCGTAGGTGTCGATTAAAATAACGTCATCTTAATTCGTTTTGAACAAGTTTTTATACGGCAATTATACCATATTTGAATAAATGGGGACTCTCGCTGCGTGGACATAAAGTTGAGTATACGTTGACAGGTATTAGTGAAATTTAGTGGCGCTGAGAAATAGATGCCAGTAACAAATAGACCTTGTTGCGGAGAAGACAATGTTGATTTCATATGAAGAAATTAAGTTAGGTTTTAGTTTAGTGAGTCTGACAATAGAATCGGCCCCAATATCAAATTTAGCGATCAAAATCTATTTTCCATTTACTTCCTCTTACTCTCTGAGATATAAAGTAATTAGAAAATATAATTTGAGGGCGCGTACCGCCAAATGTATTACGTTACTTCTACAGACGTATGTGCACACATTTTTTTACACCACTAATGGTGATGGTAATAGTTAAGCTATGCTCCAGTTTCCTTTTACAGAAAAACTTTAATTCTTAAATTTGTCAGGCCTATCACACAAGGCGCCTGTACCCACTCGGCGGCGAAGAAGCGACAGGAGGATACAAAGGATATGGGCTGGCTGCCATGGTGGAAGTGTTGTGTGGAGTAAGTGCAGGTACAATGAAAAAAAATAATCATAATTTTGTACATTTAATAGTATCGTGAATATTCAGCACTGATAAAATTTTTGATACAGTACCGTTACATCATCTAAAAAAAATTACTTTCTGTTAACAAAGAGTAAACAAAATCGGATCAGTATTTAAATCTATCAATCAAACCCACATATAATATGGGTCAAAACATAAAAGGAGACGCCTTTTATGTTTTGATCCATATTTTCTATAGATGTTTCTTTGTATAATATGTATGTACGAACCCATATGATAGTACAAGGTCTGTTTAGTTTGGGTCTAGATATAAACTGCGGCTTTGTGCGGATCAAGAGATGATGATGATTTATTATTTACATGTTCAAGTATTGTCGATTGTAAGTGAGCTGTATTTAATGCCAGTAATGACGTATTGGGTCGTATGACGTTGCAATCCGATCGAAAATACATGGTCAAGCTGAGATTTAAAAACAACAATCTTTTAATTGTGAAAATACATAAAAAATTAGGCATGTACATTAATTACAGTTAGAGGGGCTCGTGGCTAAGTGGCAACCGAGTAGGTTAGCATATTGCAAGGTTAAGTAGTACTAGTCAGGTCAGTCTCAGGATGGGTGACCACCCTTAACACATTGGGACCCCTGCGTGCCTTGGAGAGCACGTTAAGCCGTCGGTTCCGGTTACCATACGAATATCTGTGGCATTCGTTACGGGTATTTGGAGCCCTTAAAAGTACGACAACCTGGTAAACTACAGAACTTCGATATCGCGTAGTACTTGGGTTGTGGAGGTCTGATGGCAATTGCTTCACTTAAAATATCGAAGTTCGGCCCTATCGTAGTTAGACTGAAAGCCGAGCTCAACTTAGTTGGGAAAAGGCACGGAGGATGATATACATTAATTACAGTAAGCCAGTTTTCTGTACCGCGGCGTGGGTAGTCTGTCTGTACCTACTATCCATGCAACAAAGGAGCATCTACCAAGATGCTGCATAGAATATAGGTCTTTATCGCTTACTCATTGAATGAACACCTTACTTCCTCAGGTTCAAAGTACGGTCGCCACCTGAAAGAGTGGAAATTGGAGAGTGATGGCATAGCTCATGATATTGGACATTGTTTCGTTGCCGTTAATCCAAATTGCTTTGCACCTAACTTTGGTGACCGGCTTGCAGATTGCATTCAACAGTGGAGGGATTTGGACCCGGTATTTATATTTTTACCGTTTTGTTTATTGAGCATGACATATTGATATCTTTTAAGACAGTAATCACCACCAGTATCATTCAATTAAAACGAGAGATTAGAAATATATAATAGTTACAAACCCAACAAAGTATGCAGCATTTTCTAATTGCCCGACATTTCGATCGCTTGCTAACTGTTACGATTAGTTTAGGAAGGATGCAGTGGCTGTCTAAAATGAATAACGGTGAAGAGAAAACCTAACACTTCTAACTAGATAGTATGGAATCACGCCACATGGTAAAAGGCAAGTCCAACACGGACAACCTTTTATGAAGTTCTGTTAATGAATATGCACTTTATTCACATGTCACACAACTAGAAAAGCCGTGCTATTATATACATTTCTAAACACAATAATCTTCTGTCTACCGTATGTCATATTCTGAGACCCACCGGTGGGTCTGCTTAGTGGGTCCTTGAAGCCGAAGCGATCTTGCATAGGACCTCTAGAACTCCATTGGGACCAACACATAATGTACTGTACATAGTAATGGGCACCAATAAAGACAATTCTATTTATAAAAGTAGTCAATATTTGTTATTTAATCTCCAGGTTGATGGGAATCTACCGGTTTTGGCCCCAGGTGACAAAGAGAAAATTATGGCATGTAAGTCTGACAAGAGCGGTACAGTTTATTTTGTCAAACAACAAATACAATCCTCTGAGGCCCTAGCAAACAGACTTAAAGTTAAACCCATGGAATCAGTAAAAGAAGAATATTGAGATGAACAAGTTGTTACATGTAATAGCATAAAAAATTATGATCTATTTTATTCCATATAATTTTGCCATTTACAGCACAGAATTATTATATCCCACATTTTAAGGTTTACTGTCTCACTAATAACAATCTCTCTTCAGCAGATCTATCAATTATAAAGTAACCGTACGGCCTTTTGACCCAGACTAAAAGTTTTTTTTTTATTTTATTGAATGACAATTTCGCACACATTTTACATTCGATTTAGAGACAAATAAACAGGCGTAATTTGCGTAACATATTATATTCTTGATTTAATTTAAAATGTATGTTATATTGTCTGGTGACTGACGAAAAAAACTGTTTAACACTTTAATAATATTGATCATGCGTGCAATTAACAATACAGTACAAATTAATCTTATTACGTGCTTAAATATATATCGACACGCAGTGATTTACGATGGCTGTATGTTTACTTTTGAAGTGTTGTAGAAGAGGTTAGGAGATTAATTTTACAACAGTTAATATTTTTTCCTTCACTTAAAACTGACTGACTTTGGCAATGTTTTATTGTATAAATATCCATTAGATACCCTTTGTTTTAGATTTATGTAAAAAATATTAACCGCTAAGACTTATGTAATAATTGTTTTTGTAAACAGGTATTTAGGTATCACGCAAAAATTTATTTGTTATTTAAAGTTTATAAAGTGTCAGTAATTCAATAAATGCTATGTTATATTTATTTGGTTTTCTTTTATCGTATTTTTAGGGTTCCGTTCCTCAAAAGGAAAAATGAAACCTTTATAATATCATTTTGTTGTCTGTCTGTTTGTCCGTCCGTGTGTCTGTCTGTCTGTCTGTCATGAACATTTCTCTCAGAAACCCGTTGACGAATTAAGTTGAAATTAATAACAAATACGTATGTCTGCGGTCCCTCGAAGCTGTAAAAAAATCAATCTCTCACCTTTGATTTCACCAAATTTCAATTCGCAAATCAAAACCTATAGGGTACTTCCCATTGACCTAGAATCATGAAATTTGGAAAGAAGCAAGGTCTCACAGCACAAGTAAAGGAAAAAATTGAAAAGTCTCGTCTCGTGAAGGCATCAAGTTGAAATTAACATCAAATAATTATGTCAGCAGTCCCTTGAAGCTGTAAAAAAATCAAGCTACTAAGTCAACGCAATAAAAAAATAATCTTATAGTGGGAGAGCCATGTTTCGGAACGTATGGTCCAGCTCGACCGGAGTGATACCACGGCCTCCACAGAAAACCGGCAGTAAAGCAATGCTTGCATAGCTTTTCGCCGAGTGAGTAAGGTTACCGGAGGCCCTAACCCTTCCCTCCCCCTTCCCATCTTCTTCTTCCACCCTTCAATACACCCACTTTAAAGGCCGGCAGATGCCCATGGGCGGCGGTGATTTACCATCAGGTGACCCGTCTGCTCGTTTGCCCCCTATACCATAAAAACAAAGATATGGCCATTATTAAGCCTTAGATTTTAACAAATTTGAACATTTCAGAGGTAAATCAAAAAATATAGGGTTTTCATTGCCCAAGAATCATGAAATTTGGCAAGAAACAAGGTCTGGCAGCACAAGTAAAGGAAGAAATCCGAAAGTGTTAATTTTGTTTTATATCACATAAAAGTAGTTTTTGTAATTACAAACTAATATTTTGCGGTTGGAATGTTGACTTTGTCGTAAATCGATGTATGGGAGAGTATTTTTAGAACTGCAAAGCTTTTTTTTTATAAATTTAAATTAAGTTTGTCTTTCGAAAAAGGCAGGCAAAAATCGTCGGGAATTGATTTCCGAGATGGACTTACTTGATTTGCTTACGGAACCCTCGGTGCGCGAGTCAAATTTGCACTTGTTAGGTTTTTATTTTAAATCCACACGGATACCGTTCGTATGTACGTGTCTTTGCCAATCATAAAATTTTAGAAAGGCGTAAGGAAATAAAAGTTAAAGTTATTCTAGGTAAATTCTACATGTTTCTTTATTTTACTCTCCATTATTGTCTATATGTAGGTATACCCAATTTTACCGCCAACAGCGTTCGCTTTTTTGTGTGGATATCTCTCTCAAACCGGCTGATCAGATTAGATTGAAGGGCATAGGGAGTTATGGCAATAGCTGATCTATATGACTGGCCTGTTGGTCTAGTGTTAGTGAACCTGGCTCAGCAGCCAGAGGTCGTGGGTTTGATTCCCACCCGGGAAAAATCATTGTGTGAAGAGTCTGGGTGTATGTATTTAGAAATATATAAGTATGTTTATCAGCAGTCTGGTTACCATAGTACAGTTTCTGCCTAGGGATCAGACGGCCGTGTGTGAGATGTGTGAAGTTATTATTATTATTATACTGCACAAGAGATCGGTTAATTCTAGTTAATTATGGTTTAAGAAAAGATCCTAGTGTTGATCATTTCATTCTCATTCTGTTTAATTGCTTGGGCAGTAGACATATTGTTTATCCTTCAGATAACCAACTCTCAGTTCTTGCCCACTAAAATTCTCTAGCGTCTTAAGAAGAAAAGGTGTGAGACTGATTGGTGTGAAGTAATCAGCTCAACCCGGTATAGAGGCTACATTACAGCCACCTACGTGCCATGAACCACGTCGCTCTTTATACCAAAAGAGCGAAGAGGAAACAAAATACATACAGATATTTTTCTATTAAGAAATATAGTCATCGTTTATCATAAACGATAAACGCACAAACACTTATGTGCGAATTAATCAACATATAAAAGTCGTACTTGTTATATTCATGTGAGCAGTCACTAATACTTTGTTTATCAACAGCTTTTTTTCGACTCAGGTACTAGTCCTATCACTGGGTAGATTCTGACTTACAATAGGTCAAGGAGAGTTTTATTTTGGTAGAGTGTTACAGTTTGGTGTCCTAATTTATATTCCGAAGTTGCGACCTTGAGCGACCGTTGCCGATCGCGCTGCCATTTTGGAAAAATGGTACCGGAAAACAGTTTTTCGAGAATATCTTCTCTCCAGCGTCATCTTTAGTACTGTGTTACTGTTACAAACGGCTACGCAAAAAGTTTCATTACGTACTTAAAATTTGAAATTTTTGAGTTAGCTTCCTTTAGATCTAGGTGTGCGATATGTATATGTATTATTTTATTATGGACTCTATCCCGCGCAAGAATCAGCGCAGGAATTCCGCCAATGTCAAGTGTTTTATAATTATACAAGTTAAATAAAAAAAACGTAAAAAAATGTGCGATATGTACCTACATATGACTTTTTATTCTTAAGATAAATAATTTCTCTTAACCTATTATGTACACGGTACGAAACGGTAGTGTTTATCGGACGTTGGAAGCAATTTATACTGATTAAAAACAATACTTTACAGATAAGAGGTATCTTATATTTCTTATCAGTCTGGTCAGTGAGGTATATAGTATTAAAAAGGTATCGGGCCATGTAAAAAGATTGTGGTTCTGCAAACTATAGGCTTCTGGAGCACTGTGATTTATCATGAGGATTTACTGCCATAAGTTAATTAAAGTCATATAAATAAAATAAAATATATTGCCACTAGTAAATTATCATGTCTTTCTTCTTACAATTTTTGATTAGATAATTTGATTCGCATAAAATTTCGTTAATCCTATTCTCCGACAGCTCACGTCACTTATCGCTTGTTAAAATCGTTGTTTGGTTATAATCGGTCAGTAACCGCAGCAATGTTACCCCTTTTTGGAAGGACAAGCCCCAAATCGCATGCTCTTAAGATATTCAATTAATGAAAAATAATAAAATGCGAATATCCTTCAATTAGTATCGTTTATAACAATAATAACACACAATTTATTTATTCAAGTAACCAGGACTCACATTAAATTAGTAGACTTGAGAATTAAATATTGTTAGTAAAAGATACAACTAAAATAAAATACAAAATACAAAAAAATTGCACAATTGCATAGACTGCACATATGGCCCGCCACTGCTACATCCAACATATCACACATATCCAACAGATCATCACAATACAACATCGGCCCATACATGTACAATCAAGCCTATTTGCAATCATGCTTAAGATACTGTTGGAGCTGGATCACACTCTGCGCACTAGGGATCTACACGCATAGTTGCGTAGAAACATACTATTGCGTCCGCGAACATACCCGATGCACTACAGAAGCGGTTCCGCCCCACCAACATCCTAAAGGCATCGTTGTACCGAAGACGGAGAGCGTTGTACGATCTTTGAGTAAACCTAGCCCACAGGCAGCACGTGTATAAAATTTAACAATGGACTCGAAAGAGCGTCAGTTTTACACCCTGTGAACAACGTGCTAACCTGCGGACCAGCATGTTCGCTCTAACAGACAACGCCCTCCGCTCTCGTTCAGTGTCAAGGTCCTCAGTAAGGCCGGGGGTTAATATATGACCAACATATTCAAATCTATATACTTTTTTTAAATTTTCAGTGTTAAGTTTGTTAGGAGGAGTATTTTCATTTCTTCTACCCCCACGTTTTATATCACACCATGTGTTTTGGTGTATTTTTCACAGAGGGCTACCAACTTCCTGAGCCCACAAACCGATGCACTCATCAGTGCCATATCATCAGCATAATTGATGTTGTTAACGCATACGCCGTCTATGTGCCACCCCAAGTCTAGTGGTGCTGAGCTCGCTAATCAACTCATCTACATACAAGTTGAAAATCGTAGGCGAGCTCATGCATCCAATCGAAACCATAACTTTTTAAGTTTTTTATATTTATTGCAGTAAAGTGGATTATAATTTATTTAAATTAAGAGTGAATGATTTTTTTCGAATGAGTATGTTTTTTATTATTTTGATAATTAAAAAAAATTGCAGCCACATGTTGACTGGCAGCCCGGCAAAAACATATTCTCCCGTTTGTCCTGCTAATATGATAAACGTGAAAGTTTGTGAGGATGTATGGATATATGTATGTATGGATGTTTGTTACTCTTTCACGCCAAAACTACTGAACCGATTGCGATGAAACTTGGTATGTAGATAGCTGGACACCTGAATTAACACATAGGCTTTTTATCCCGATATTCCCACGGGATCGGGACTTACGCGGGTGAAACCTCGGGGCGCTACTACTAATCTATATATAAAAATTAATCCCTATTTCCCTTGGTCACGGCATCACGCGTGAACGGCTGGACCGATTTCGCTAATTCTTTTTTTTGTGTTTGTTATTGTCAGGAGAAGGTTCTTATGAAAGAATAAATAAAGAAAGTTGTGCAGAAAATCAGAAAATTTTAGAAAACTTTACGATCATATTATCTTTTCTAATGTACCCTTAGCGCTTTTGACATACACATAGATAAGACAGAACAACGTCTGTCGGATCAGCTAGTTATATATACTTAAATTTGGACTACGTACCTACTCCTAAAACGTAGTAATGATAGACTATGACGTTGTAGTCAAATAAATGCACTTACGTCGCGCCATAGCTAGGTCATTTTTGTTACTTATCTGCATCAAGCACATTGTAGATTAGTATTGTACCCGTACTATTACGTATTCTGTGGTATTCACATTCATTACTATTTACATATTTAGTCTTGGTTACATTGTTTCGTATTTGAGAACCTCCTTTTACATACAGAAACAGTCAAATATGTATTTGAAGTGGATTTTTTACACGAATTAAACGAGATTATGAAGGTCAATTTAAAAGATAATACTTACATGTAGTTTATGACATCACGTTATCTCTTTGGTCAAAAATGTTTTTAACATCTTTGAGAAGAGATAATATACTGTACAATATGTAACGTGAAAGTTCCAGAAACTTTCAGTATACCCCAAGTATTTATCCGAACTACATATATGTAGGTACATACAAAGATTCATTTTGATACGACAATTAGAAGTAGGTTAAAATTTACTTTTTTTTTCACTGAATTTGTGAATATAACTTTATTTACTTAATCAACGATCTATTGATATCGTTGCATACCATGGACGTTATATACATTTTGTAATATAAGTATGGCTATTTGGCAACTTTTTATAACGATCCGGTCAAGAAAGAATCAGATGCTGCAAAGGAAATATTCCCATTAACTTCTACAAATAAATTATGTTGTATTGCTTTGTTTTGTGTTGTGGCAGACAAGCATACTCGTACATTATTATTTTTTGAAGTTCAATTGTCTACTTACACGAGTTACACGGAATTTTTTGCATTCCGAAACTCAGCAGAGCTAATGTTAGGATTAGAAGCAAAGAAATTCTCGATCATAAATGAATCGACTTTGGGCATATTTACACTATCAGCTTTTATATATCTTGACTCCATTTCGCGAAATCTTTTACAAACATACATCCAAATACGAACACACTGATATATTTTCGCGGCCAACGTGAGTAAGGTAAACGTCACATCACATGATGCTAAAACATTGACGCCCGTGGTCTTATAATGTAAGTATTGTTTGAATCGTATGAGTCTAATTGTTTAATTGTAAACTACCATAATATCCAAGATATTTCACATTTAATGGTTACCACTGTCAAATAACCAATAATTTACTTTATTTTTTAGGAGCATGATCAGAGTAGCCACAGTAGAGGCATGCAGGTTTATGGTGGACTGTCTGCACGCTGCGGGAGCGAACCGAAAAGCAGCAGAACTACAGGCAAAACTTCTCATCCAAGCAGACAAATGTGGGCATCCTAGTCATGGCATGAATAGATTAGGTAAATATATGAACAATGACCCCAAGTTAATTCTCTTTTAGTTTGGCGGACGTTTAAGCAGCATCTGTTTAGTTTCTGCATTATTTTAGATCGCATTTTAAACAATCAGGGTTCACGTTTCTCTAATCCTACTGAGTCCGAAAAAGTGTATACAATCATGTGAGTAAACTGATTTAGACCAACCGCATTAATCGCTTATAGTATTTGCTGCCCCCTCATTCGAGAAGTGTTTTAACAACTTTATAAAATCGATCTTATTGTAGACTTAAATCCCTGTATCTAACTATATTACAGATTACTTCTTCTTGTTACACACAGTACCCGTGTCAGAAAAACGTTTAAATAAACTGACGGGCCTGTTGGTCTAGTGGTTAAGATCCTGACTGCTGAACCGGAGTTCGGTTGTTTGATTTCCATCCAGGCCAAATAATTGTGTGATAAGGACGATAATTTGTTCAGTGTCTGAGAGTAATAACCTATAATATGTATCATCAATTCATCATCCTCTGCGCCTTTTTTTCAACTAAGTTGGGGTAGGTTTCAGTCTAGTAGTACTTCGACATTTTAAGTGAAGCGACTGCCATGAGACCTCCTCAACCCAAGTAGTTACGTCGACGTTAGCTTATTCAGCTTTCTAATATTACTATAGGATACTATATTCACAATACTTGTTTACAGAATATTATGTAAATGACATTATAAGTGGTGCTTGTGAGCCCAACAATGAGCCCGAAGTCCTGAAGGAGACCTCCTCCACGGCGTGGATTGACGCGAAGAATGTTCTCGGCGCCACGTCCAGCCACTTTGCAATGGATATGGCGATTGCCAAGGCACGACAAACTGGAGTCGCATGGGTTGTTGTTAAAGGTATTAACCAAATACAAACATCGGACGACAAAGACCTCGAAATCAAAACTTAAGCAAGCAAACAGTTGTTGAGAAATTAGTGTTACTAAATAATGTTTAGGATAAATAGGAAGAGTTATAAATGTATAGGTTATATAAACATAGGAATAAGAACTCATGTTCTTATAGTATTTTACTAAAATTGGGCCCAATGGTCCTAGTCCAGCTCGGTCTGCAATATTGTGATCTTTTAATATTATTCGTTAATAGTGTTGGGCCATGACTAAAGGTCGTTCATAAAACCTTTCTATTTCTGTTTAAGAATCACATATTTCGTAATAGTAATCTCAATATTATTGCTACCATGGGCCCTGATCGTAACTTGCCAGTGATGAAAATCGGTTCAAGATGGCCGCCGCCACAAAATGACGGATTACATATTTTTTCACAACTCCCTCAATGTGGGTATCAAATGAAAGGCTTGACTAGTAGAATACTATACACTATGATACATTTCAAATCCAAGATGGCCGTTCCTACTATTTTGTGTTGGGGGTATTTTAATTTTTTAATTTACAGTTATTAATATTTTTGTTGAGTCGCTAGATACAGGTATTTTTCTTTCTCATTTCAGGAGCAAATCACAACGGTAGTGCTGGTTATTGGGCTCAAAAGGCTACCGACCAAGGGTTAATTGGCATGGCATTCGCAAACACTTCTCCTTTATGTGCACCAACAAGGAGCAAACAGGTAAAATTGGAACATTAGTACACTTACACATGTGTCCTAATAATATAATAGTTTTTTTTATGTTAATTTATAAAAGATTCATCATTAAAATTAGGTAATTAATTTTCCACTATCGTGACAAAAAAAACACGTCTTCATTTTAAAAAATCAAAAATGAAAGCAACAAAAAATCTACAATAAATATAAAATTGAGTGTTTTTGTCCTTGTTTATCGCAAGAAACCACCGGAGCATCTTTTCTCTCTCGCTCACACTCATCTAGAGCGTGAATAATTAATTTAAATCATGGCAACCACTGCTTGAGGCCATTTTTTAACTGGCAACCATGGGTTATCGTGTACAGTAAATATTCAACATCAACTGGATGAAATATTTATTAAAAAAACAGATGACTGTAAATAATTAACAGTACCTGTACCTGTTTACACCTGGCAACCCAAAGGCTGCGGCTGACTGGGAGCTGGCAACCAATGTTTTTTTAATTCTTCACATCATTTCCTTTTAAATGACGTATAATTTATTAAAAAAAACATATAGTTGCAATCTATATAAATAAATTAATTACACTAAATTTAATACAGGTAATTGCGGCAATTTTTTTATTTTATTTTATTATATTTATATTTTATTCATTAATTTAAATTAAGTTTCATTGGAAAAACAGATACCTGCAGAATCAAATGGTGGGATCTCGTACTATAACTTGCGCCCGTTCGAGATCGAATCCCAGAGTCACTTACCAGAAAACCTTTTTATTGCCATGCCGCAATTCTCTGGGTACCACTGGTGGAAACATAGTGGTGGCTCTAGTCTTTATTGTACACAAAAAAAAAACAAATACCTACTAACTTGTCTAAATGCACAACGGGAAGCCCTATCACAAACTCTAATATTGTCCAAATCAGTCTCACCTCCCGAAAAAGAACTGTTGACGCTTTTCATAGCCACGATGTGATATATCTTAGGACAGCATTTCTATTACTCATCAATAATGTTCATTTCTATTTCCAGGCGGCGTTAGGTACCAACCCGATAGCGTGTTCTGCTCCAGCGACATCGTGTGAATCTTTCTACCTTAACATAGCTACTTCTGCCGTTGCCATGGGTAAGGTAAGCACGAATGTTCAAAATATTGTACTGTGCCTAGACTTGATAGCTACCTAAGCTATAAAAAAAAACCTATAAAGGGGCTGTGAACATAAGGATCTGATTAAGTTATTGTACTTTCAGATAGAAATGCAGCTACGTAAAGGTGAACCTATACCAGCCGGTTGGGCGCAAGGACCTGATGGCAACGAGACTCGAGATGCCCAAGTGGTTAGTGCGAGTTATTTCGAAATTCTACAACCTTTTCTTTTACTGCTAATAGAAAGAATGCCTGTTCTTTAAACAAGCATATTCCAGGAGAAACACTTTATTTGATAGTATCGCAAGGTGTGTGTGTGTAATACCTTGTGTCGAAATTTGGTCAAAATACTGTGTCGTCAGCACACCCAAAACTCTGAAGTTTTAAGCCTGAATCTTTGCTAGTTTCGTCGCAGAGATAGCTGTAAGGGCACACAACACAACATTAAAGGAAACACCATAATAAACCATTTCCCATGAATTCAATACATTCGCTAGGTATAAATAGTATTCACTCATATTACTTTGTATGTGCTATATGTTACACACGTTGTATAATGATGTTATCTATTAAGTTAATTTATTTTGACAGGCTTTCGATACGAAGTGTTTGTACCCGCTCGGTGGTGGCGAGTTGACGTCAGGGTACAAGGGATACGGACTAAGTGCCATGGTGGAGTTGTTTTGTGGAATACTTGGAGGTACTGAAAATCAGATGCTCTTGTAACTGCTTTAACGCTTAATAAGTACTACGGTTAAACTGAATAAAAACTTAATAAGATCTACGGTTACGCTTAAAGAACTATGGTTATTTAAATATCAGATAACTCGCCTGATAAAAGAGAAGTATATGTTTTTAAAGAAAGTTAGAAAACTTCCGAAGTCGCAAATTTTATGTCTTCTTTAACACTTGCTCATGGTTCTGTTCTATCAATCTCAGAGAACGATAATATAGAAACTTCAAAATTAAGTTACAAAAATTTTAAAGTGAAATTCAGAATATTACAAAATAGTTAAAATTGATAATAATTTCATTAATCTATAAGATTTATAGTGTGTCTTTCTTGAAAAGTTTTTAATTGATGTTTCGATCTAAATCCAATATCACCGCGCAAAATGTACTATCTCTAAAGAACCATGATAAAAAACTGACCCTTTTTATGACCTTTTATAATCCTTATGTACACAAATAATACAGAGGACGATGGATCTACCACTTTCGATAGCTTTTCTCAGGTAGACTTCGAGTGCAGCTATCCCAACAGTTACCCGTATTCATACACATGTACATAGGAATGAATAAGATGTAAATTTTCTTAGGTTCTAAGTATGGGCACCATATTAGGTCGTGGTCTCGTGCAAGTGACGGCACTCCAGCCGACCTCGGCCAGTGCTTCGTCGCCATTGACCCTAATTGCTTCGCGCCTGGTTATGGCGAACGCCTCACAGACTGTATCCAACACTGGAGGAATCTGGAGACGGTACTATGCTTAATTGTCTTTACTTTCATCGAAAATAATTACCGAAAAAACCTTGTTATGGGTTATTAATATTTTACAAGTCACACTATTAAAACGGGGGTGGACTTCACAATCTGACGTCATCGTCGCCAGATATTTTAGTGAGTGAAGCTCATCACACATTATACCGTCACGGTAACGGCACGGCTTCACCCGCA
The DNA here is from genome assembly GCA_963859945.1 of Euplagia quadripunctaria. Classification (NCBI taxonomy): domain Eukaryota; kingdom Metazoa; phylum Arthropoda; class Insecta; order Lepidoptera; family Erebidae; genus Euplagia; species Euplagia quadripunctaria. The sequence goes on along the minus strand of OY982575.1, from coordinate 16,613,341 downwards.
CCCCAGCAATTAAGTTGTCATTCAAATCTGAGCTTTAAAACGTGGTCGTATAATACATTTGATAATGGCAAAATGAATAAGCCAACGGCGGGCAGTAAGCGCGCTTGCTGTAACCATACAACTCGACTCGCGGTCTGCTCGCTTACAGCGCGCGGTATGCGTGCTTACAGCGCGCCGACTGCAAGCCGTCAGTGAAAAAACTTCGCGTCGTGTCGCACGTGAAAACGATGAAATTAGCTTGCACCTCGCCGGCGGCGCGCGGACTGCCAGCTTCCACTTGCTAAAACCACATGATATACCAACACAGGAAGCTGGATATAACCTAAAGAAGGAAATCGTAAAAAATCTCCTTTTGATAACGTGTGTTCCGATGTAAAAACTCGTTTCTTCTTTTACAGTTGGATCCAAAACTACCAGTTTTGGCTCCCGGTGACCTAGAGAAAACGGCAGCGGCAAAAGCTGATCGAACCGGCACGGTATCCTTCGTACAACAACAAATCGATTCCTGCCTCGCTCTCGCAACAAAACTCAAAGTTAAACCTTTGGAATGTGTACAAGAATAGATTTTAACCCTTGTTCACTCGCGTTCAAATACTTAAACTACTGCTAGCACGGGGTCAGTCAAACTGACCCCAATTTTCAATATTCAATAATCCCAAAAGTGCATGCAAAAACAGAATTTTAATAAGAAAACATGTTATCATATACGAAAAGCTTTAACAAAATATATTTGTTTTCTTAAAAATATTTTAATAAAGTTCTTTTCAATTTAGGTACTGTTTTGAACATGATAATTTAGCCATGTTATGGTTTAATCCTCACTACGTACATAATGATGGCAAATACTATACATAATCCTTGTTTTTTTATCTTTAAATCTATCTCAAAGGTAGATCTGGCGCGAACTAAGCGTCAGCCATCTTGTGGTGGAGAACTGAAGCTGAAGCCAACATCCTCTTTTTTAGAGCGCGAGCATGTGATTTGATTTCAGATGGAGCTAGTTAGTGAGGTTTGACTAATTTGACAGAGCTGCTTGAGGAACACTCTTCTCTCTATATTGAGTCCAACTTTAGCTTTATATTCCTCATAGGCCTTGATACAGCAGATGTTGAATATGTGAAAATATATAACCATAGGCCATCTCTTTATTTACTGTCGTACATTGTAATGCGTGAAATAACGAAAAAAAAACGTAAACGTAAAAAAATCAACGACTCAACCACACTTGTCAGCGCTAAGCCTAATACTAATTATCATTAAAGATCAAGGCGTTTTTTAAACGAGAATTACAACATTTGAAATGTTTATCTATGAGTTTTTTTACCTAATATTTAGGAATTTATACTGGTAACTGAGCCCCGTTGAAATTGAAAAAAGATAAGAATCCTTAAGGTTGGCTTACAAAATGTGAATACAGATCATTCTGTGCTTTTTAAGATTAATTTTCTTTCTTCCTTTAGAATAAAATTAAATTGTTAAATAAATAAATTGTTTATAAGTTAAATTTAACTTATAAGCTGTTAAGCCTTGGTTGAACCAGATCTGCAACTAATGAGGCCGTTTGTTTCCACGGTCCTCGGAAGACGCCACCTTCGGGGTCCCATAACGTGGTGGGAGGTGTCCGCATCGGCATCGAGCGTACGATGAAGTACCTGGGACTCGTCCTCGATAACCGATGGGATTTTGGGCCACACTTTCGGCAGCTAGCCCCCAGACTGTTGGGCGCCACCGCGGCACTCTCGCGGCTCTTGCCCAACTTAGGGGGACCCAACACAGCCTGCCGAAAGTTGTATACGGGGATCGTACGGTCCCTGGCGCTCTACGGGGCGCTAGTGTGGGCGTTCACTCTGACGGCCCAGAATATCGCGATTCTGCGAAGGCCGCAACGCGCGATGGCCGTCAGAGTGATAAGGGGGTGCCGTACGATCTCCTTTGAGGCGGCCAGTTTATTTGCCGGATCCGTGCCCTGGGATTTAGACGCTGTGCTCCTTGCGTTACAGTATCGGTGGCGCAAGGATGCGCTAGATCGGGGCACGTCGCTATAGCGGCGATAAGACCCGTCCTACGAGAGTGGCTGGAGAGAGGGCATGGAGCCCTCACCTTCCGGATGACGCAGATACTTTCCGGACACGGTTGTTTCGGCACGTACCTGTGTCGGATCGGCCGGGAATCGACGTCATGGTGCCATCATTGTGGTGACTGGCGGAATGCTCAGCCTGGGCTAGCCAGCGTCATGAACTCGTCGCGGCAGTTGGTTCTGCGGGTAGTCTCTCGCTGCCGGTCGTGGTTCTGTCCATAGTCCGGAGCGAGAGTACATGGAACGCCGTTGCCTTATTCTGCGAGGAGGTGATGTCCGTAAAGGAGGCGGCAGAACGGGAGAGAGAGCGGAATACGACTCTCTCTCTGCCCGCAGCAGACGCACCGGGCGCCTGCTCTGCTCTGCTTCTCCTGACAATAAAAAACAGAATTAGGTCCAGCCGTTCACGCGTGATGCCGTGACCAAGGGAAATAGGGATTCATTTTTATATATATGGATTGTGGAGTAAATACTTCGATTAAATAAAACCTATTTATCTATAATAGTAAAAAGATGTTATTTTTTTTTGTGGTATATGGGGCAAACGAGCCGACAGGTCACCTGATGTTAAATGACTACCGCCGCCCATGGGCACCTGTAATTCGAGAGCCACAAGTGCGTTGCCGCCTTTTAAGGTGGGAGTAGGAGAAGAGGGGGAGGGGGGGAAGATTGGGCAGAGGGGAGAGGGGAAGGACGGGAATACGGAAGAGAGAAGGGTTAGGGCCTCCGGTAACCTCACTCACGCGGCGAAATGCAATGCAAGCATTGCTTCATTGCCGGTTATTTGTTTAATATATGAAGGTAATTTCGAACATTATTATATAAGCTTGGAACATTTGACAAACATAAGGTGCACTCACGGAACGGATACAAAGGGTGCACTCATAGATTATACACTAATAACTAGAGAGGTGCACTGTATTTATACGTCACAATTCTGCATCCATCTTTAAAGAAGACTCGTAGGTAATTAAGATAAGTAGTTTTTATTTTTCTCGACTTTTTTTGTTTATTATCAATATCTATTCGATTCCCTTAAAGAAAGTCAAAACTGAGATTATTCGGAACAAACTTCGCTGCCACACATTTTATGCTCGAAATATCCGAAAAACTTTACATTGCATGAGCCAACATGTTTAGCAACTTCCTTAATAGTGAGTCGATAATTCTCCACAACAATTGACTTCTCTGCTTCAACGTTTTTGTAGATCGTTGGCACGCTGGAGCGTCCAGGGCGGGCATCATCATTAACATATTCTCGGCGTTCTGTGAAGAGCTTGTACTAAGAATAAGTTTTTACTCAAAATAGACTCGCCAAATGCCATAGGCACTTAATTTTATTTTTATAGCCTATAATATGCAAAAAGAAACGCTGTCTTAGGTCAACGTGCAGTACGTACAATGGATTAGTTTCTATAAAATTATTAGTGTTTTACTAATAATGCTCGTTTTTTTTTCTTTTTTTTCTTCTTTTTTTCTTTTTTTTTCTTTTTTTTTTCGTGTGGAAACCCCCACGGGTCATCACCTCACCGGAGCTAACGGTGAAGTGGTATGTCGGAATCGAACCGACTAAAACCACCTATTGCAAGGGACCCGGGATACCCTAAGAAGGAAGCCTCCGGGAACCTGCTAATAATGCCCTTAGAACCGAGTAGTACTCAATGTTAAATATTAATTGACAATATACTAGGGCGCTGCATAAGTTTTGTCGTACTTTGTGATTTTTTTTCGAAGTCGTCTCGGCTGACAGTACAGGGAACCCCATTGATCTATAATCATGAAATTTAGCAATAAGCCCTCGCTTATTGAGACCTTTACACAGTACCTTGCAGTACTCATTTTCTCAAAACATTTTCTTAAAGTTATACAAAATAATTACACGAATGTCATAAATAAAGCCCGCTATTTGAACTTAGAAAATTAATTTAAAAATAAAACAAACGACTCCTTGCCTTCAAATTTGTTTTTTTTAAATATTATCTGTATCTATAAAATAGAGTTCATGCAGAGAAAACATCCAAGAAAACATATTAAGTCAATAACATATTTAGTTATTGTATTAAGTACCATAGTTGATTTAAGTTAAAGGTACTAGTCGGCAGTACTTTGTAGACCATACCTCATATCCTAAACGTGACTTTAAATTCCTCTTACACATGTCCTAATAAATCTGTGATTTAAGAATAAGTAATTAGGAGTAAATATCAAACATAATAAAGATCATTTTATTAAATAATTATGAAGGTAAAACTGTGTTTAAATTTCCTAAAAAAAAAGTTAAAAAACGGTTATAAGTTTGACGTGTCTGTGTGTGTGTCTATCTGTGGCATCGTAGTTCCCGAACGGATGAACCGATTTTGATTTTGTTTTTTTTTTGTTTAAAAAGTGAATTAGTCGGAAGTGTTCTTAGATATAATTCAAGAAAATCTGTTCAGTCTTTCGAAGACCATCAGCTCTTTTCTAATCGGTGAGACAAAAAAAAAAACAAAAAAAGTCAATTCGCGTTTTTGCCCAGCACAATTTGTATGCCCTTTTGAATTTGATAATAAATATATAATTACGAAGTTAAATCCAATAGGGCACACAAACAAACTAAATTTTTTTCAGTATTACAACGTATGCCTTTGGATAAGGTCTCGAAAATAAGTATGCCGTCAAAATATATAACATATCACGATCAGAAATAACTAAGGGTACAAAAGCATACATTATACAATTGATTTAAAAATAAATTTTATTGTATAAACGCGATAATTGAAAAAAAAAATCGGCCCAAGTTGACACGTATGCCGGCTAGTTACAAATTATTTTCACACAATTAATACATACATTTAGTATACACGGCATACGTAATTCGATTGGCGAAAATGATTTTTTTATTTTTGCAAATGCGAAAACTGAGTTCAGCCACAGAGACCTACACGTATGCCGATGCTCAGATTTATTTTTCATAAATTTATAAATTATATTTTTTTTGCCGATTTCACATGAAATTACACGCTACATGTCCCGCTTTCACGATCTTGCTTAGATCCATTCTTTAGTTAAACCTACTTTATAATAAACAAGTTGAAGGGCATACGTGATACGTTTGACAGATAAAATCTGTCGCGAGCTGCCGGTCTATATCTTTACTGGGACTACATATACAGGTTTTTCTATTTCGTTATTACAGTACAAAACATAATTGTCAGAGTCTGCGATAAATTTCCTTCGACCAGTATGTCTCGTTTAATAACTTATAAAGCATATCAAAAACATTACATTAATAATGCAAGTCTCAATTTGTTACCTAACAACATTTTATAATGGCCGTATGAATATTCTTTTATCTTTATATAGAATGACTTGGCCATCTGTTGACGTCAACATCATCACAGAAGAATAATCTACTGGTTTAAATTGTCAGCTAACGAAGACACAGCGAACTACGGAGTAACTACTAGTCCTCTATCGCGCTATCCCTCTCCTTATTTCGAGCGATATACATACACAAATATATAAATGGCTTCATTTATGTTTGTGTCAGAGCTATCGGGTAGATGTTTTTTTTTATTGTGACACAACAATAATAAACGCAAACGAAGTCACGAGCACAGCTAGTACTTAATAAATGTATTATATCCTACAAAAAAAACCTGAATAAATTTTTCAAATGAAAAACTGTAATTTTATACATTAACCCCTAATATAATTCACATTCACAGGATGGACATACAGGTACGCGACCCCAGCCTCTTCGAGCTACTGCTACTGCAGTCTCAGTCTGGTTACCCCATCCGAGACTTGCAGTGACTTTTAACCTATTATTTATCCCTCGGCTTAGGCCTGCCATCACTTAAATTGCCGACGCCGGACAAAAACTTAAAAAAATCCGGACACATGGGTGAAACCGAGATACTTTTCCGGACACCTTAAAAAAAACGGCGATTCCATTTCAATTTTTAGCATGTTAACGACTCATCTAATAATTATAATTGTCCCTTGGCACAAAACCCCGTCCGGACGCTCCCCGGACGCCCTCTAAACTAGGACAAATCCCGGGAAACCCGGACGGATGGCAGCCCTACCTCGGCCTATCCGTTTTTCTGACCCCAATTTAAATTCTTCCTTTGTCCCGTCTGAAAATGACTACATTCCGAAGGAGGGTAGACGTCAGGCAGGAACCCGGCCCACAGCCCTTACAATGTTGAGGTTTTTTTTTTCAAATAATGAGCAAATATAAAAAATACACATTACCTATACATTGCGCCGACCCCAAATAAAATTGGGAAAAAAAGCGGTGAATATGATGATGAATATCCATCCAATACATCACCATCCTGTAACATAGCAGGAATTATAATATATGACCTACCGTGCGATATACACGGAGTTAAAAATTGTTAGAATCGGTTTGATTCCGAGTTCCAACATTCCACTACACCGTTTGCCCCGGGCGGTGAGATGAAGATTTGATCCCTATGGAGATTTATTTAGCTTATTATGAGAGTTTTGCGATTTGATAACTAAACTTTTGTATGTTTTCAAAATAATTTCCATCGGCTGCAATAATTGCTTCACACGCTGAAACTCATAATAAAAAAAAACAATTATAATTTTACACTTATATATTAAATGCACAACTCCCTGTGCACACTGCCTAAGCCTGGTAAACAAATGTAAGACCAACATGTCCTGTCCGTTGAGGTCCACTAATACGTCCTGGATAATATTTAATCTATATGGGATCTATCTATGGGGACTACCCAAGTCAGGTAGCTGTAACCTTACCTCATATCTAGACTTGAATAAATGCATGACTTCTAAGATATACGTTCATTGTATCAAACGCCTTAAAAGGATCTAAATATCAATGGCAGAAAAGTCAAAACGTTTTTTTTCTACAGAAGCATGGTACGAGTGGCTACAGAAGAAGCGTGTCGATTCATAGTCGACTGTCTGTGCGCTGCTGGCGAAACTTCTTATCGAGGTGGAAAAATTTGGCCACCCCAGCCATGGCATGAACAGATTAGGTAAGAATGTACATAGATACAGTATATTGTTAAATTTTTTTCAACTTGTCATAATATGGGCGGGACTTTTAATATATTTATAGTGTTCATGTGGTGATGTGACTCATAGAGTGAAGGTATCTATTCTACCTTTAATTGTTTCACAAATAAGAATAGCTTGGATATACTTTTGCAGTCAAAGTTAGCCCGCATAATCCAAAAAATGTTCAGGAACATTTTGAACATTTATATGGAAAACTTTTTAACTTTTTAACTGATTTAAATCAATAATCTCATGTAAAATCCTAAACATCTTATATGTATTTGAACATGTCCAATTATACAATCCTCAGCTCACATCATATATGAACGTGTATACTTTACGTGCACGAAAGAGTATTTTAATAAACTGTCATATATTCGATACCTCATGACTTAAAAAGGGCTTGTAGCATATAGAATTAAGTATGCTATACGCCCTTTGAACTTCAAGGTATCAAATATGCAGCGTATTTTCAAATTATCCAGACTTAATACAACAGTTACTGTTTGCAGACCACTTCAGTGTATTCAGTTTACCGACACTCGTCACGGCGAGTGCACATGTTCGACTTATTTTATTAAAATTGTACAAATTGTATTATCAGTACTGTGACGCAAGTGTATTTATAAACAAATAAGAGAAAGAGAAAACACAAACCTCTTCAATTATGCAAGCGTGCGAGTAAGTTCTATGTAATATGACATAATCTGTTTCTGATATCTTAATTCCGTAACCTTGTACTTGTTTGCGTGTTTAATAGTTATAACTATCAGCTGTTATGTTTTTTTCCTTCCTCGTTTCAATACGATGATGTTGTGAAATACTTATCGTGTGTTTGGAGTAGGTAGTTGTTGTTAAGCGGTGATTATGGTTTGACTCTAATTGTGGCGGGTCAAGTTCGGTCCCCGGTCATGCACCTTTGACTTGTTATGTGTGTATTTAAAATGAGACATTCCTTACTGCCTATTTTATTACTGACTAGTCGCAAATTATGCGTACAGAAATTAATTGTACAAAATGAGAGGAGAAATAAATGCCCATATAATTTAATATTTTTATATATTGTAAAACAGTTTTCTTGGGATGGTTTAAAATTGTATTAATAATTATGTACATACGTATTATTCTAGGAACTAGATCAAATTTAACTTGCAAGATTTGATTAAACATAGACGCCGGTCGAGAGGACTAACTAAATACCTAAATTTAAAAAAAACTTATTATGAAAAATAGTTTAAGCAACAAGGTCGTTAACTATTTTTTGAGTGAATGTTTCGATAACATTTAGATATAGGTAGTTTCCTTTCTTATCCATCACTAGCTGTCGGTTATTGCCGACTTTGGCGTGTTGAGCACGTCAAATATTGCATATCGAGATGATGTTTTAATAAATCGTTTTTTCTACCATTAAATGAGATTAATTGCTTTACCATTGAATATGTATATAAATCATAGATTATTGTAGTTTTAAGCGAAAAAAACAAAGAAAACTTATTTGTATGTTTATTTCATACTGCAAAAATGTCGTATTTTCGTCGGTTATTGTCATGGACACGTTTTCATTTGTCGGATATAGCCGACCGTCGCGTTTAAAAGGTTAAGTAAAGAATACCCGGTATATACCACCCAAACAAGATAATATATACCAAATTCCATAGCCAGTTATTAAGCCACACGTCATTATTATAAAAACAGGTCACAGCGAAGCATCTTACTGATAAACATATCGGTGGTTGGTAGGTATTTGATTAGTAGGAGAGATCATGTCATCGTCTTTTTTTACGAAACTAAACGTTAAAATGCTTTAATCGACTCATTCATCATTATGATTTTAGCCACGGGTGTTTACAACTAAACATTGGTCTTTATTATTCATCATTCATTTATCAGGATCCACCGACTTTACAAAATAGCTTCTTTATAACTAAAACTTCGACTCATTTACAAAAGTTTATAGCTTTTTCTTATGTGGCTATGTAAAGTCCAAAGTTTATATGGATAAGCCGCGTACTATTGAGCAACTGGAAGCCAACATTACTCGCTTTATTCGCCAAATACCACTCGAAATGCTCGGACGCTTCATCGAAAATTGAAGAATGAACCATGTTAACCGCAGTTCTGGACAACATTTGAAAGAAATAATCTTTAAAATAAATGTAAGAGTCTTTTGTATGAGAATAAAAATAACCCAAAAAAAATAAAAAAATGTTTTTAGTTTTATTTTATTAGTTAAAAGTACCTCCAAATGGATCGCCTTTTACAATACAATTTAAATAGGTGAATACAAGTTTGCCGAGGTGCCAGTCGAGGATTTTCAAGGTTTTTATACTTATTGCAGTAAACTGGATTATAATTTATTTAAATTACCAGTGAATGATTTTAATTAAAAATACTAGCAGCCACATTTTAATTGGCAGCCGGGCAAAAACATTTTCTCCCGTTTATAATCTATTTATATAAAATAAAAATGAATCCCTATTTCCCTTAGTCACGTCATCACGCATGAACGGCTGGACCGATTTCTCTAATTCTTTTTTTTGGGTTGTTTTTGTCAGGAGAAGGTTCTTATGCAAAAATAAATCAAGACAGTTGAGCGGAAAATTAGAAAATTTAAGAAAACTTAACGACCATATTAACTTTTCTAATGCAACCTTAGCGCTTTTGACATATTCATAGTTAAGACAGAACCACGTCTGTCGGGTCAGCTAGTTAGATATAAAACTCACATTAGGACTACATACTCCATGAATGTGTTTGTTTGCATACTCTTTGGTTGTAGTCAAATGCACTTGCGTCGCGCCATAGCTAGGTCGTTTTTTTACTTACCTGCATCAAGCACATTGTAGATTAGTATTGTACCCGTACTATTACGTATTCTGTGGTATTCATATTACTATTTACATATTTAGTCTTGGTTACATTGTTTCGTATTTGAGAATCTCCTTTTACGCACAGAAACAGTCAAATATGTATTTGAAGCGGCATTTTTACACAAATCAAACGTAAACGTAACGTAAACTTACATGTAGTTTATGATATCACGTTATCTCTTTGGTCAAAAATGTTTTTAACATCTTTGACAAGAGATAATATACTGTACAATATGTGTATTACGTAACGTGAGTTCCAGAAACTTTCAATATGACCCAAGTATTTATCCGAACTACATATTATACGTACCTACATACTATATGTAGGTACATACAAAGATTCATTTTGATACGACAATTAGAAGTAGGTTAAAATTTACTTTTTTTTAACTGGATTTGTGAAAATAACTTTATTTACTTAATCAATGATCTATTGATATCGTTGCATCCCATGGACGTTATATCCATTTCATAAGTATGGCTATTTGGCGACTTTTTATAACGATTCAAGAAAGAATCAGATGCTGCAAAGGGAACATTCCCATTAACTTCTACAAATAATTTGTTATGTTCTATTGCTTTGTTTTGTGTTGTGGCAAACAAGCATACTCGTACGTTATGTTATTATTTTTTGAAGTTCAATTGTCTACTACCACGAGTTACACGGAAGTTTTTGCATTCCGAAACTCAGCAGAGCTAATGTTAGGATTAGAAGCAAAGAAATTCCCGATAATAAATGAATCGACTTTGGGCATATTTACGCTATCAGCTTTTATATATCTTGGCTCCATTTCGCGAAATCTTTCACAAACATACATCCAAATACGAACACACTGAAGGTATTTTCGTGGCCAACGTGAGTAAGGTGAATGTGACGTCACACGATGCTCAATACTGGACGCCCGTGTTTCAGGTCTTATAATCGTAAATATTGTTTGAATGGTATGAATCTCATTGTTTACTTATAAACTACCATATCTAAGATATTTCACATTTAATGGTTACCACTGTCGAATAGCCAATTATTTGCTTTCTTTTTTAGGAGAATGATCAAGGTAGCCACAGTAGAGGCATGCAGGTTTATGGTGGACTGTCTGCACGCTGCGGGAGCGAACCGAAAAGCAGCAGAACTACAGGCAAAACTTCTCATCCAAGCAGACAAATGTGGGCATCCAAGTCATGGCATGAATAGATTAGGTAAATATATGAACAATGACCCCAAGTTAATTCTCTTTTAGTTTGGCGGACGTTTAAGCAGCATCTGTTTAGTGTCTGCATTATTTTAGATCGCATTTTAAACAATCAGGGTTCACGTTTCTCTAATCCTACTGAGTCCGAAAAAGTGTCTACAATCATGTGAGTGAACTGATTTAGACCAACCGCATTAATCGCTTATAGTATTTGCTGCCCCCTCATTCGAGAAGTGTTTTAACAACTTTATAAAATCGATCTTGTTGTAGAGTATGTTTTGAAATTGTAGGATGCATCTAATGATTTAAATCTCTGTATCTTACTATGTTACAGATTACTTGTTCCTACACACAGTACCTATGTAAAAAAACCGTTTAAATAAATTGACGGGCCTGTTGGCCTATTGGTTGATGATCCTGACTGCTGAGCTTGTGTGATAAGCACGATAATTTGTTCGGTGTCTGGATGTAATAACCTATAATATGTATCATCAATTCATCATCTTCTGCGCCTTTTTTCCAACTAATTTGGGGTCGGCTTTCAGTCTAGTAGTACTTCGACATTTTACGTGAAGCGACTGCCATCAGCCCTCCTGAACCCAAGTACTAGGCGATATCGAAGTTTTGTAGTTAGACCAGGTTGTCGGACTTTTTAGGGCTCCAAATACCCGTAACGAATGCCACAAATGTTCGTATGGCCACCGAGACCGACTGTTTAACGTGCTCTCCGAAATCTATAATATGTTAGTAGCTAGTAATATATAAATATGTTTATCAGCAGTCTAGGTACCATGGTACAGGCTCTGCCTTGTTCAGGATCAGAGTGTGTGAGGTGTCTCAAGTTATTGTTATTATTATATAAATTTAACTGTACAGCAAGTGTTAGACGAAACTTAGTTCTAGTCGTAATTTATTTTAAATCAAAGAAAAAAGCAAAATTTTAACGGCACCCTGTACCTTTTTCATTAGTACTCCTATGGGTTTAGCGTGATGTGATATAATAGTCTGGTCTCCCTTAATAAACGGCTTATCGAACGCCAAATGTTTTTATCAAACCGTTACGTCGAAGTTAGCTTATTCAGCTTTCTAATATTAGTGTAAGGTACTATATTCATAATACTTATTTACAGAATTTTATGTAAATGACATTATAAGTGGTGCTTGTGAACCCAACAATGAGCCCGAAGTCCTGAAGGAGACCGCCTCCACGGCGTGGATTGACGCGAAGAATGTTCTCGGCGCCACGTCCAGCCACTTTGCAATGGATATAGCGATTGCCAAGGCACGACAAACTGGAGTCGCATGGGTTGTTGTTAAAGGTAATAACCAATAAATAACCATAAAACTTAAGCATGCAAACAGTTGTTGAGAAATTAGTGTTACTAAATAATGTTTAGGATAAATAGGAAGAGTTATAAATGTATAGGTTATATAAACATAGGAATTAGAACTCATGTTCTTATAGTATTTTACTAAAACTGGGCTCAATGGTCCTAGTCCAGCTCGGTCTGCAATATTGTGATCTTTTAATATTATTCGTTAATAGTGTTGGGCCATGACTAAAGGTCGTTCATAAACCTTTCTATTTCTGTTTAAGAATCACCTATTTCGTAATAGTAATCTCAATATCATTTCTACCATGGGCCCTGATCGTAACTTGCCAGTGATGAAAATCGGTTCAAGATGGCCGCCGCCACAAAATGACGGATTACATATTTTTTCACAACTCCCTCAATATGGGTATCAAATGAAAGGCTTGACTAGTACTCGTAGAATACAATACACTATGATACATTTCAAATCCAAAATGGCCGTTCATACTATTTTTATTACTTTGTGTCGGGGGTATTTTAAATTTTAAATTTATAGTTATTAATATTTTTGTTAAGTCGCTAGATACAGGTACTTTCCTTTCCCATTTCAGGGGCAAATCACAACGGTAGTGCTGGTTATTGGGCTCAAAAGGCTACCGACCAAGGGTTAATTGGCATGGCATTCACAAACACTTCTCCTTTATGTGCACCAACAAGGAGCAAACAGGTAAAATTGGAACATTAGTACACTTACACATCTGTCCTAATAATATAATAGTTTTACACTTTATAAAAGAGTCATCATTAAAATTACGTAATTAATTTTCCACTATCGTGACAAAAAGAACACGTCTTCTTTTAAAAAAATCAAAAATGAAAGCAACAAAAAATCTATATCTATACTTATAATAAATCTGTAACGGGATAAGTTCTGTACATTGAATATATTTAAAATAAATCGACTGAGAGGTATTGAGATATCGATACTGATGCCAAATATGCGATTCTAAAAAAAATTGTGTCTGTCTGTTTTTCTGTCTGTCTGTCTGTCTGTCTGACTGTCTGTCTGTCTATCTGTCTGTGCGCAGTTCTTTTTGTTGTTTCGTGGCTATGCCAACGAGCTATTTTGCCCCTCGCAGCCATTAAATTCACAAATATGTTTGAGGGGATTTTAGGGGATTAATAATAATAATGACTTCACACACCTCACACACGGCCCTATGATCCCAAACTAGGCAGAGCGTGCAGTATATATGGTGACCAGACTACTAATAAACTATAACATACTTAAATATTTCTAAACATATAACATATTAAAGATAAATTACACCCAGACACAGAACAAATGATATTGCTCATCACACAATTATTTGTCCTGGGTGAGAATCAAACCCACGACCTCTGGTTCAGCAGTCAGGGTCACTAACCACTAGACCATCAGGCCAGTCAAGGAAATATACATACATTTATACATACAGTTATAGAACAAGAAGATCCAAAGTTTTAAACTTTCGCGTTCCATGATAATATAATTATGTTGACGGGAATTAACGCGATCACGTATTTAATCGATCAAAACAAAGGTATGTAATACCTTTTAAATACGTGATGGCGTTAATTCCCGTCAACATAATTATATTAGAATAGAATATAATCTTTATTTAAAGCATCTATGACTCAGTTGTTAGTTACAACTTAACACTTTGTTAGTATTACAGTATTTTCAACCGACTTCAAAAAGGTTCTCAATTCAATTGGTTTTTTTTTTTACTATATTAAATGATTAATATCTGTCATCATAGTAATAATCTGTTTAATACTTATAATTTTACTTACAACTTATAAAGTTATAAGACAGAATTTATGCATTATATTTTTAGTTGTTTTTGATGTTTCTATTATACGTATGTATGTATGTGTATATATGTATTTAAGTATGTATGTAGGTATACGAGTATGTATGTATGTCTGACTGTATATAATAAGTTAACAAGTTTCTATTTAAGGTACAAGTACATTTAATTATTATGTGTGTATATATATATATATATATTTTTTTTTTGCCTCTTCCATTCTTATAATTTCAATAAATAGCTTAGATAATTTGTGCATCTGTTAACTGCCCTCCCTATACAGAAGTCCATTGCATCTGTCCATCTAAAGGTTGTCTGTAAGAAATCGCAACTAGCGATAAGACCGCCGTTTGTACCATTATTTGTTTTATTTTTAATATTGTAATTTGTTTTATGGTGTACAATAAAGAATATTGTATTGTATTGTATTGTAAATGCATGGCAGACACTATCGCCAAAAAAATTACATCTAAGCTGAAATATTGACAGGTCACCGGTGAAGTTTATTTTACATTTTCAGACCATTTATTTTCCGTTCGGTTACAGTAGTGTGAGATCTAATGTTACACCGTGACTAAACAAAGCTCGGGAGAGGACCTTAGTATTGACTGAGAGTAATCTGTTAAGTATACCGAGGGGGCCCATAGTTTCTAAAAAGCGGCACTGACTGCCTGACACAGCAAGAGTCTCCCAATTGGTCGAACGAATCAAGACGTTAGGTCCTCACAGTTGTTTTAAGGCGATTTTCTGCGAGGAGAACATATCGCGCAAGGAAGAGGTGACGGTATGGATTCTGTAGAAAAACTTCCAGGCGGAACCTTTTCACTCGCGCTCTCATGCATACGCTAAGAGTGGCCGTGGGTGTATGAGACGAGTTTTATATTCTTCCCCCGAAGCTGAGTCTCCCGTGAAGGGGGTGTCTGGACATCGCCCAGTTGCCGTCCGCGAACCAGCGTTGGATGGATCATTGGAGGCAAAACGTCGCCGTAACAACGGTCAACTCATTACCGGCGCTGTGAGGTACACCGTGTGGTGTTAGTCGGTTTAAGTATGCGGCCTCACCAATAGCCCGATGAGGTGAGCTTCCACACGAAAAACAAATGGGTAATGTTGTTTACGACCAAATTATGTCGTTATTTCACGTGTAAGCAACCAAAACAACCTTTTTTGTACGCTCCAGGTTACTTCACCGCCAATACAGCATAAAAAATCCGGCCTGGAAAAAGAGGTGCAATGCTTATAAGCGACAAATTGCTGTTTTCCGAAAAAAACGCGAACGAAGTCGCGGGCACAGCTAGTCTACAATAAATAAAAAATTGAGTGTTAACCTTTCGTATGCTTGAAAATATGTATACTATACGTATAACTGTCACAGCTGCCATGCTTTGTCTTGTTTATCGCACGAAACGACCGGAGTATCTTTTGTCTTTAGCTCACACTCATCTAGAGCGTAAATAATTAATTTAAATCATGGCAACCACTGCTTGCAGCCATTTTTTAACTGGCAACCATGGGTTATCGTGTACAGCAAATATTCAATATCAATTCGATGAAATATTTAATAAAAAAACAGATGACTGTAAAGAATTAACAGTAATGTACCTGTTTACACCTGGCAACCCAAAGGTTGCGGCTGACTGGGAGCTGGCAACCATTGTTTTTTTAATTTTTCACATCATTTCCTTTTAAATGACTTATAATTTATTAAAACACATATAGTTGCAATTTATAGAAATAAATTAATTCCACTAAATTTAATTACCTACAGGTAATTGCGGCAAATTTTTATAGGCAAACCGAAACTAATGCATTGCATACGCGCTAATCATTAATTAAAATTAAGTTTTATTGACAAAACAGATACCTGCAGAAAGTGGGATCTCGTACTATCACTTGCGCCCGTTCGAGATCGAATCCCAGAGTCACTAACCAGAAAATCTTTTTTTGCCATGCCGCAATTCTCTGGGTGCCACTGGTGGAAACATAGTGGTGGCTCTAGTCTTTATTGTACACAACAAAAAACAAATACCTACTAACTTGTCTAAATGCACAACGGGAAGTCAAATCAATCTCGCCTCCCGAAAAAGAACTGTTGACGCTTTTCATGACCACAATGTGATATATCTTGGGACAGCATTTCAGTTACTCATCAATAATGTTTATTACTATTTCCAGGCGGCGTTAGGTACCAACCCTTTAGCGTGTTCTGCTCCAGCAACATCTGGTGAATCTTTCTACCTTGACATGGCCACTTCTGCTGTTGCCGTTGGTAAGGTAAGCACGAATGTTTAAAATAGTGTACTGTGCCTAGACTTGATAGCTACCTAAGCTATAAAAAATCCTATAAAGGGACTGTGAATATAAGGATCTGATTAAGTTATTGTACTTTCAGATTGAAATGCAGCTACGTAAAGGTGAACCCATACCAGCCGGTTGGGCGCAAGGACCTGATGGCAACGAGACTCGAGATGCCCAAGTGGTTAGTGCGAGTTATCTCGAAATTCTCCATCCTTTTTTTTACTGCTAATAGAAAGAATGCCTGTTCTTTAAACAAGGATATTCCAGGAGAAAAACTTTATTTGATAGTATCACAAGGTGTGTGTGTGTGTGTGTAATACCTTGTGTCAAAATATGGTCAAAATACTGTACCGTCACAACATGGCCGCTAAGACCACTCGCAAATCTATGATTTAAGTGAAGTTTTTTAGCCTGAATCTTTGTTAGTTTCATCGCAGAGATAGCCGCTAAGGCCACGCAACACAACATTAAAGGAAACGCGAATAAACCCTTTCCCATGAATTCAATTCATTCGCTGGGTATAAATAGTATTCACTCATATTACTTTGTATGTACTATATATTATACACCTTATATGATGATGTTATCTATTAAGTTAATTTATTTTGGCAGGCTTTCGATACGAAGTGTGTGTACCCGCTCGGTGGTGGCGAGTTGACGTCAGGATACAAAGGATACGGACTAGGTGCCATGGTGGAGTTGTTTTGTGGAATACTTGGAGGTACTGAAAATCAGATGCTCTCGTAACTGCTTTAACGCTTAATCCTAGTTCTTTGAATATCAGATAACTAGCCTGATAAAAGAGAAGTATAAGGTTTAAAATAAAGTTTTCTAACTTTATTTTAACTTCCAAATTCACATGTTTTATGTCTTCTTTAACACTTGCTCATGGTTCTGTTCTATCAATCTCAGAGAACGATAATATAGAAACTTCAAAATTAAGTTACAAAAATTTTTATGTGAAATTCAGAATTTTACAAAATAGTTAAAATTGATAACAACTTCATTAATCTACAAGATTTATAGTGTGTCTTTCTTGAAAAGTTTTTAATTTTGATCTAAATCCAACATCACCGCGCAAAATGTACAATCTATAAAGAACCATGATAAAAAACTGTCCCTTTTTATGACCTATTATAAGCCTTATGTACACAAATAATAAAGAGGATGATTGATCTACCACTTTCGATAGCTTTTCCCAGGTAGACTTCGAGTGCAGCTATCCCAACAGTTACCCGTATTCATACACATGTACATAGGAGGCTAATAAGATGTAATTTTTCTTAGGTTCTAAGTATGGGCACCATATTAGGTCTTGGTCTCATACAAGTGACGGCACTCCAGCCGACCTCGGCCAGTGCTTCGTCGCCATTGACCCTAATTGCTTCGCGCCTGGTTATGGCGAACGCCTCACAGACTGCATCCAACACTGGAGAAATCTGGAGACGGTACTATGCATAATTGTCTTTGCTTTCATCGATAATGACCAAAAAAATCTTGTTGTTTTACGTGGGTTATTAATATTTTACAAGTCACACTACTAAAATGATGATGGTCGTCACGATTCGACGATATCGTCGCCTGATATTTTAGTGAGTAAGTGATATTTGATTTCAAATAATGTTATAGTCGTCAAATTTTACTAATGTAATAGGCTATGCAGCAAAACGAAATATCACACTAATATTATAAAGGCGAAAGTTTGTGAGTGTGTATGTTTGTTACTTCTTCACGTGCAAACGGCTGGACCGATTGCGATAAAACTTGGTATGTACGTAGCTGGAGACCTGGACCTGAACACATAGGCTACTTTTTATCCCGATATTCCATCGGGAGCGGGACTTACGCGGGTGAAACCGCGGGTCGCTGCTATTAAGTAAATAATTTTAGCACGCTGCATGTGTGAGAGTTTAACATTATTATTATTTTAGTGCCTAGTGCTACCTCGACTATTCCTGATCTTTTGTAGTGCTTCAAAGAGAGAACTGTTGTAACAAACTGTTTAATAACGCCTTATTCTTTGATGTTAATTACTCAAAAGAATAGCTGTCTGATTGAACGCCGTTATCAATTTCGGTTTCGGAAATTAAATGTTGTTAAAATCAGCTAAAGGGGAGACGAAAAGACCACCGAATGTACTAAAACAACGGCTTTTATGCGTTCAGAAACTTTACGGGTATATTACTCAGCTAGCGTAAAGTTGGAATCGATCCGATGTGGTTTTACCACATGATATGCCCATACAGGATGCTGGATATAACCTAAAGAAGGAAATCCCAAAAAGATCTCCTTTTGATAACGTGTGTTCCGATGTAAAAACTTGTTTCTTCTTTTACAGTTGGATCCAAATCTACCAGTTTTGGCTCCCGGTGACAAAGAGAAAACGGCAGCGGCAAACGCTGATCTAACCGGCACGGTATCCTTCGTACAACAACAAATCGATTCCTGCCTTGCTCTCGCAACAAAACTCAAAGTTAAACCTTTGGAATGTGTACAAGAATAGATTTTAACCCTTGTTCACTCGCGGTCAAACACTTAAACTACTACTAGCACGGGGTCAAACTGACCCCAATTTCCAATATTCAATAAAACCAAAAGTGAATGCAAAAACAGACTTTTAATAAGAAAACATGTTTTCATAGACGAAAAATTTTAACAAAATATACTCGTTTTCAATCTTAAAATATTTTAATTTAGTTTAGGTATTACTTTTCAATTTAGGCACTTTTTTGAACATGATAATTTAACCATGTTATGGTTTAATCCTCACTATGGACATAATTATGGCAAATGCTGTACATAATCCTTCTTTTTTTATCTTTAAATCTATCTCAAAGGTAGATCTGGCGCGAATTAGGCGTCGGCCATCTTGTGGTGGAGATCTAGAGCTGGAGCCAACATCCCCTTTTTTAGAGCGCAAGGATGTGTTTTGATTTCAGATGGAGCTAGTTAGTGAGGTTTGACTTATTTGACAGCGAGCTGCTTGAGGAACACTCTACTCTCTATATTAAGTTCCACTTAGCTTTATATACCACATAGGCCATATATGGCCATAGGCCATCTCTTTATTTACCGTGCTACATTGTAATGCGTGAAATAAACAAAAATTATCGACATGAAACGGTACAATAATATAAAAACGTTACAAAAATCAACGACTCAACCACACTTGTCAACGCTAAGCCCGCTACTAATAATAATTAAAGATCACGGCGTCTTGTGAAGCTATCA
Organism: Euplagia quadripunctaria; assembly: GCA_963859945.1. NCBI lineage: Eukaryota > Metazoa > Arthropoda > Insecta > Lepidoptera > Erebidae > Euplagia > Euplagia quadripunctaria. The sequence continues at coordinate 16,593,472 of OY982575.1, read as the reverse complement.
GAAAAATTATGACATTAGGATGAAAAATTACTGAAAAAAATTAATGTTTGAATACTCTCTGGGATCAGTGTGACCCCACGCGAGTAATGAAGGGTTAAATAACATACAATTTAGTAAATAGTATTTTTTTTATTTATCCATATATCGCAGTTGATTGTTGATTTCAGGAAATCGGAACCACGGAGCAGATACAATACATACAGATGCTCCGTGATCGGGACAAATTTCTAAAAATACCCAGTGTGAATTTGAAGGTATATAAAACATATCACGAAATGTTCAAATTCACATTTAAAAAAGTCAAATAACTTTCACATTTCATGCGTTTCATCAACAACGCCATTTTTTTAAAAGAGATTTACAACGTTTGAAATGTTTATCTGTGAGTTTTTTACCTAATATTTAGGAATTTATTCTGGTCCCTGTTGAAATTGAAAAAAAGATAAGAATCCTTTAGGTTAGCTTACAAAATGTGAATAAATATCATGTGATTTTTTCAAGATTAATTTTCTCTCTTCCTTTAGAATAAAAGTAAATTCTTATATAAATAAATTGTTTATAAGTTAAATTTAACTTGTAAGCTGTTAACTGTTAAGCCTTGGTTGGACCAGATCTGCAACTAGTCCGAGGTGGCAGCGCGACGTGTTCCACGCGCGCCCATCTATGGAGGATTTAGAAAGCGAGGGGGGATAACATTTAACCCCCTCAGAAGCGGGGCGCCGGGGACGCGGACGAATGTGACTCCCGTATCCCCGGCAGAAGGTGCGAGATGGAACACAGTGGTGGTTTTAGCCGGTAAGAGTCCGGCACACTCCTCTGCCGCACCCCAGGTGGAGGATAGTCCATGATGGATTTCCCCAGTATAAAAAAAAGAAAAAAAAAAGATCTGCAACTAAACTCATATTACTAACTAGACTATAGACACTCAGACTATAATCTATCTCCGTGCCAAATTTCATCCAGATCCGTTCAAAGTTCAAAATTTCGGATTTATAATTATAGTTTATAATTCTAATGACTAATAACGATGAATTGAAGGTACAACAAATGCTAATAGTTTAACAAAAGTTTATTAGTTAATAATAATAATAAAAACAAAAATATTTTTAAATAGGTACGAGTATGATAGTATATTTTGACATATCTAAACGGCAGCTTTCCTAAAATACTTTTTTAGTTCATAAAATTATCACACCTGTCGCACCTGAGTGTAGCTGTGGCAACCGCGATTGCGCTTAGCTAGCCCCCACCTCATGGTTGGTAGGTATAACAGACTCACTGAGGAAATTTTAGGCTTTCCTAAATTATGTGTGGTCTGCCGTTCACTGGCTCTTAGATTAAAAGATATCAATATAAAAAGTGTTCACATCACACTGTGATCAAAGTTTTGTTCCACCTACACGACGGTTTTATTCAAGGTAAATATTACTGTTTTATCTTACTGTTTATAGAGTTAAATATATTAACCTATCTTAATTTAGATTACATTTTAAGACTTGGCATATTTACATCAATTTATTTACTGTTAAAGTTTAAAATTAAATTAACCAAATACGTCACATCCACTACGTCATGTGTTGTCCTCATGTTGTACTAGTGGAACGGGAAAGTGACGTAATGCAATTCCGAGGCATAGGTTAAACATGAAATGTGTGAAATATGATTGATTCTAAATTAAAGGTGTTTATTTAAAAAAAAAATATTTTATTTGTTCCATTTGTCTTGGTAGTGAGCAGTGATAATAATATTTGAAAGTTTATTTAGTTATTGTATTACAATCGTTGATTTAAGTTAAAGGTACTAGTCGGCAGTACTTTATAGCCCTACCATACCATACCATACCTAATATCCCAAACGTGATTTAATAAATCTGAGATTTAAGAATAAGTAATTAGGAGTAAATATCAAACCTAATAAAGACCATTTTGTTAAATAATGATGAAGGTGACACTGTGTTTTACATTTACCATACATATATTTATTGTATGTTTCTTTCGTGCCATAGAAAATGTATTATTTTGAAGCGTAAAGTACCAAAATGTAGCGTGTGGATAGTAATTATATAATAGCACTTACATGTCTGAGGATAATGATAAACAAAAGGGAATTTTCGAAATATATTATATTTTCATTAAAAAAAGACTACGTATACTTTGTGACGTATTGGAATTCTCTAGTATAAACATCAGTCTTAAATCAATTTTTTTCGGTCTTTTTTGTGTTTGTTATTGTCAGGAAAAGGTTCTTATGAAAGAAAAAATTAACAAAGTATCGCGGAAAATTAGAAAATGTAAGAAAACTTAACGACTATATTAACTTTTCCAATGTAAACATAGCGCTTTTGACATAACTGTCAGGTGGCGCGATTGACAGAATGTGCGCTGCAATTTATACCAATTCGAATTCAATATTCATAGTCAGTTAAAACAGGACGACATCTGTCGGGTCAGCTAGTTTTTGAATAATTTTGATATAACTGCACTTACTTTTAAAAAAAATTATATCAACTATCAAACGCATTTAATCAGAATTAAATGAAAATGAATTTTTTTTGGAAGTAAAATTCGTTTATTTAAATTTACGTCACGTGCAAATTTTTTGAAAGCGCCCAATTCTAAGCATATGAAGCCCGAACACTAGCTAATAAATAATATAATAAAGTATTACTCGAAGATAAAATTATGCTAATATAATTTACGTCAATATGAATCGATACGTACTATTTGCTACCATTAGACTCAGTTAATAAACCTGCACAGACGCGAGTGCTCCATTTTGTTCTTTATCATTGTGTGTCAACCTTTTCCATTGAAATCTAAATTTAGGTTGAAATAGTGTCGGTGACAAGTTAGTTACAATATAACCTCTTTCCTGATGGAGGCGGACAAGTAAGTACAAATTACCTCCTCTTTAAACTACTAACTTCAAAAAGAGGTTCTCCATTTAAGTTTTGTTTTTTTTTAATCTGTACTTCATCTATTTGATAATCTATTTTTTATCTTTAAAAATATTTTTATTTTGATAAAATAATATATTTTTTTAATATATATAAAACAATACGTTACGAACTCGAAGAAATTCACTCCTAAAACTGAATTATATATTTTTTTAAAAGCCTTTACAAAAACTCAAAAGTGGTCATTCGATTGACTAGAAATTTTTACACAATGTTGTATTTCAGTATGCACGTATTTAAAACTGTAGCTAGATTTCGGCTACATTTAGTTTCATAATACTTACAGTGATAAGTCCAAATACAACAAATATGATAACCTCAAGACAGCAAAACCGACAATCCGTAGCTTCTGAATCGTTCGACATCGGATACCAAAGAACAAAACATAAAACATCAACTAATAAACTGTAATAAAAATCAACAGGAAATACATCTATCTGTCTTTATAATTGACTACAATTGACTATATATTATATCTATCTTTATAATTGACTTTGTTTATAATAAAGTGAACTTTTTTATCTTTTAAGATTATAAATACGTAGCCTGGGACTACGGGTTTTTCTGTTATTCTAATTCAATACAAAAAATAATTGTCAGAGTCTGCGATAAATTTCCTTCGACTAGTATGTCTCGTTTAATAACTCATAAAGCATATCAAAAACATTACAGTAATAATGCAAGTCTCGCAACGCGAGATCAAATTGTTACCTAACAACATTTTATAATGGCCGTATCAATATTCTTATATGTTTATTTCTTTAATATATAGAATGACTTGGCCATCTGTGATGATGTTGACGTCAACATCATCACAAGAATAATCTACTGGTTTAAATTGTCCTTGTGGCGACATCCACATACAGCGAAAAACATACTCTACTAGATAACAATGTCAACTAACGAAGACACAGCCAACTACGGAGTAACTACTAATGACACAGCCAACTACGGAGTAACTACTAATGACACAGCCAACTACGGAGTAACTACTAATGACACAGCCAACTACGGAGTAACTACTAATCCTCCATCGCGCTATCCTCCTCCTTATTTCGATCCTTATGTAACAAAGTGCTACCGAACCAGATTTATGCATACACAAACATAAATGAAGCGCTCAGAGCGTTAATATTGGGTCGATTATGTTGTATATTATTGTTGTATAACTTGACACGTCTCACACACGGGCGTCTGACCCCAAACTAGGCAGAGCCTGTACTATGGTAACTAGACTGCTTATAAACATACTTATATATTTCTAAATACATACATATTTCAGATAAATTACACCCAGACACACACCAAATGCTCATCACACAATGGTCTGGGTGGAAATCGAACCCACGACCTCTGGCTCAGCACTCAGGATCGCTAAGCACCTGACCAACAGCCCCGTCACCGTTACTGGTCATTTTAGTCAATATTTTGTACTATGTTTAACGATTCTGAGTAAAAAATGTAATATAGCATTTTTTTAACAATACACATAGAAAGATATATTTTGTAGTGCCTATGTTTTCTTTAGATTTTGTTTTGCCATTATCTGGATGGAAACAGTAGTTGAGCTTTTATACTTTTTATATTAAAAAAAACATCTCTCGCAATATTATTATAGGCCTCTGTCAAATTCACAGTACGCTGTACAAAGTATACCAAGACTCCGTACAACCAGTGGTCACCTAGAGTTCGAAACTCGACCTAATTCATTAAGTTATTGACACAATACTAAAAGCTAGCTACTAAACAAAACCAAAAAAAAAATCGCTTGAAAAATAACAGAGAAAAACGTACTAAACCGTTTTGTCTGATAATAATATGTAGATAAATAATAATAGGGGTTTAATATGAACTTTAAACGTGATCGCGTTAATTCCCGTCAACATAATTATATTAAAAAGATCGCAGATACCATCGCCAAAAAAATTACACCTAAGCTGAAATATTACTGTTTCACAACCAATACAGTATACAATAATCCTGCCTGGAGGATTGCCCATTTTCAGGAAGAGGTGCAATGCCTATTATAAGCGACATATTGCTGTTTTCCAACATAAACGCGAACGACGAAGAACGACGAACAAAGCACACGTCTTTTATCCTACAATAAAACTGAATTATACTTTATACCTTACTTTGTTTTATACTTTAACCCCTAATATAATTATACAAATAATTGTCACACAATACTCGACTCAGTGACGAATACTTGAAGCATTTCATCGTTCGTGCACTCATGCGATGCCATTATATCAAGTCATGTGACGGCATTCTTATATTATAGAAAATGCAATTAAAACTAATGAATAATTCTTGATAATAACTAATTAACTTACAATTGCGAGTTGTCATACAAACGGTACGTCCTCAAGTGTTCTCCATTTTTGTTTGGACAGTAAATGTTTGGTTACATAATATTAATAACTTTATTTAATCTGGATATATTAAAATATTTTAACAAGCATTTAAACTTACAAAAGTCAGAGGTCATATTAATGTAGGCGATGAAGTCTCTGAGCTTATGCGATGATCGCGATATCGATGTCTGAATATATATTTCTTTTATCGTTAGCGAATTTGTTTGTTGTGGAAGGTTATAAGTCAGCTTTATTATTATATCATTAACTAAAGGATACGTAAGCATAAAACCAACCTGATAAACTGTGGCAAGGAAGCCGGTACAAAACGTAACATAATGTCCATGCAATACATTGACCTCGTGATGTTCCTGTCCTAGTCACCTCAGCTCTCCAATCATAGGATGGACATACGGGTACGCGACCCCAGCCTCTTAGAGCTACTGCTACTGCAGTCTCAGTCCCGATACCCCATCCGACTCGGTGTCTTTTACCCTATTATTTATCCCTCGGCCTATTCGTTTTTCTTACCCCAATTTACCTTCTTCCTTTGTCCCGTCTGAAAACGACTACATTCCCAAGGAGGATAGACGTCAGGCAGGAATCCGGCCATAAAAGAAACAACCCTTTGCAATGTTGAGATTTTTTTTTAAATAATTATCAAATATATAAAATACACATTACCTATATATTGTGCCGACCCCAAATAAAATTGGGAAAAGGGCAGAAAGATGATGATGAATGTTCATCCAATACATCACCACCCTGTAACAAAGCAGGAATTATAATACCTGTGCGAAATACACGGAGTTAAAAATTGTTAGAATCACTGTACCGTTTGCCCCGTTGAGATGAGCAGGTGGTGACCCGTGGGGATTTATTTAACATTATGAATATTACTAGAAAAGTTTTGCGATTTGATGACTAAACTTTTGTATGTTTTCAAAATAGTTTCCATCGGCTGCAATACATTGCTTCATACGTCGAAACCCATAATTAAAAAAAAACAATTATAATTTTACACTTAAATATTATATCCACAACTCCCTGTGCTAGCTTTCTAAGCCTGGTAACCAAATGTAAGACCAACATGTCCTGTCCATTGTACTGTCCACGTTCATTGTATCAAACGCCTTCAGAGGATCTAAATATCAATAGCAGAAAAGTCAAAACTTTTTTTTCTACAGAAGCATGGTACGAGTGGCCACAGAAGAAGCGTGTCGATTCATAGTCGACTGTCTGTGCGCTGCGGGAGCGAGCCGCGAAGCAGCAGAACAACAGGCGAAACTTCTTATCGAGGCAGAAAAATTTGGCCACCCCAGCCATGGCATGAACAGATTAGGTAAGAATGTTCATCATCATCATCATCATCATCAGCCTTTCATTATCCACTGCTGAACATAGACCTCTCCTAATGAACGCTACTGAGCTCGATCGTCAGCTCTCCTCATCCAGTTTTTCCCCGCTGTTTTGCGCAGATCGTCACTCCACCTGGCCGCAGGGCGTCCTACACTACGTTTCCCTTTACGTGGTCTCCACTCCAGAACTCGTCTACCCCAGCGGTTATCGGTTCTGCGATTAATGTGGCCAGCCCACTGCTACTTCAGCTTGCTAATTCTTTAATTCTAAAAATGTATATATATACAAAATATTGTAATATTTTTTTCAACTTGTCAAATGGCGGGACTTTTAATATATTCATAGTGTTCATGTGGTGATGTGATTCACAGAGTGCAGAAGGTATCTATTCTACCTTTAATTGTTTCACAAATAAGAATAGCTTGGATATACTTTTGCAGTCAAAGTTACCCAGCATAATCCAAAAAATGTTCAGGAACATTTTGAACATTTATATGGAACACGTTTAAATTGCTGGGGTCAATCAAAACGAAGAAGAAAAGTTTGTCAGTGACAGTATACTTTCCAAGAAATTTGCCGTTAAAGCTAGTTGTAGAACAGAAACATCAGTTTGGAAAGAATATATATTTCTGGACAAGTGCGAGTAGAACCGTAAACTTAGTAAAAGTAGAACAAACTTAACATTCTAACGTAGTGTTTGTATACTCTTTGCTTAACATTGTAGGCACAATATTGGTGTTAATTTAAGACCATAGACTTCATAAACCAGAAACTCAGGGATGGTGTGGTGACAGCATTGAGAAGCGTGAGGGAAGGAAGTATTAGTTAGCATTAGTTAAACAAAGCACTAAAGCAATGTGATTATATTGTGATTTGCATTATTCATTAATATTACTATGTTAATTTAACCTGTTATTTAGTTGTATAATATATTGCTTATTTAACGAACACTATAGTAACAGCTATTACGACGTATTCAATTTTATTGCAGACTCGTTATCCAAAGACTGCATTGCTTTGTTGTAAATTTTTTCAAGGTCGTGATAACTACTTGCACGTCCGCGGATGGTTACATTTAGATTTAGCCGTTTTGTAATGATTAAATTTTGTTTTGAATAAATTAATTCTTGCAAATGAACCTGATCTTAGCTTAAACTTTTCTCGAAAATAAAATGATTAACTTGTAATTAGTGCACTTACATACGTTAGCATATTTTCATAATTTTCTTCCTTATAAAAAAAAATAATAACAATTTATCAGAAATCTATCACAAAAAAGCGCCCTGTTTTTAGTTTAGTATAAGAATTGTCTTTTTTAGATTTGTTACGTTGTTCGAGATATTAGTAAAAAGCATTTTAAATTTTTGCTGTAAAATTGCAAATTTGCTTTTACAATACTGTACTGTTAATATAGTTATCGATTTCAATAGTAATTCTTTTGCATTTAATGTGTATTCTTCTAAAATTCTCCTCTAATATTCGTCAGTTCACTGGTTACTCCCTCCTAGCCTTATCCCCTTTCACGCAGATCCATCTTTTCTTTGGTCGTCCTGTACTCTTGTATCCGTCCACTTCTTGTGTCCACTTCCATACATAAAACTCTATTCACCAGATTTTGCTCATTCCTCCGCATCACATTTCCATACCACGATAATCTGTTGCTCCTCAACTTGGCGCTACTTTAAGGCATCTAATGTGTTCATTCCTTACCTTTTCCACCACACATCCATCTCAACATTCGAATTTCAGCCGTACCCACTTTGTGCCCTAATTATGCCTAGTACTGTGCCTAAGGATTCGACATGTAATACATAGATGAAATTCTATCATTCACTTTCTTTATATCCGTCACACACTCTTTCACAACACTATCCACCACTACCCCCACAATAATACTTGTATTCCTCTAACATTTCTTCATCTTTCGTACCCTTACATACACATCCGCTAGCTGTCTCGCTCTTCCAGTCCTATAAGTAAAGAACTATTATCTGTATTTTTTATTTTTGTATACATATATATATATAAGGTAAGGATTCTAGGGCTCCGTTTCTTTAATCCTAAAAAGGTACTAATAATAATATAGCCAGCGCCAGCTATAAGTCACAGGTAGCCGTAAGATTAAAAAATAATAGAAACACACACATACGGGGCACTACTATAAATGACATATACACCAACCTCTAACGACATTCAAAAACTGGTATATAGGTATTTGTGCCGCATAATAAACGTATTATTAATAAGCATACTAAATTAGAATTTTAAATTTGAAACCGGCTTAAGCAATAAATAAACAAACAATAATCTTAAAAATGTTAAATGTCATCATTTTACATTATTATTTTTTGCTTAAATTTATTGGGTCAATGTATAACAATATTTTACGTTATTCTTGCTGACTTTGACTGACCTCTTAATTGACTGATTCAATGTTCAATCACAGTTATGCAATACCTGGAGCAAAATAACATCGTGATTTTGAACACAAATTTTCATATTACAAACACAATGATAATTTTTTTTTTCCAATTTCATGAAAAAATATATTCATTCGGTATTTAGGTCGAATTTCGTTTGAATGTCATAATCATAAGGTATGTCCACAAGAATTCATCTTAGATCTTGCTCTGACGCATGCCCGAGCAACAATAGCGTAAGCGCTTAAACTGTGCCCTTAGCGCACGCTACTCCATCACCAACGGGTTTGCTAGCGTTATTCTGAGACTTTTACTATAGACAACATGGGGAAAAATAAAGTTATAGCGTTGGAATTTATAGAAAATCAGCCAATTTCTCCTTTTCTTGTTATTTTCTATTGCCTTAACACGAAATATACCGCACAGAGTTCGCACAAGTTTATACGTGGCCACGCGCAATGTTGACTTTGGCTGAGGCCACAGATTAGATAATAGTTACTTTGTAATGCTAGTAAAAGGATAATAGTTACTGCCGAGGCGCACAAGTGTTGACTATAAACTGCATCAATGTTGCATACGTTTGATGCAAGTCGAATAAGGTTATGCGGAAATGAGTAAAAAATGGGTAGTACGGGTTAAGTAATCCATACAACTAAAAATATCAAAAAAAAATGAAGCGATTTTGTGAATTGTAAAAATTGGATGAACTTAACTATGCTGTAACTTGTAGACTATTTATCTGATCAAAAAATGATTTCCACAAAAGATTCAGAAAATTTTATGTTGTATAATTTTTACAATGACTATTTATATTCTAGAATTCTAGATGAAGCTAGAGAAAGTATTCTCATACCATTCGTCGTTTTCTTAGACTTGCTAATGTCACGGTAATAACATTACATGACAATGTTCTTGTTCGCTATTTTCAACCAATTCTTTAACCGGTCAGATTCGACCGTTTCCACTTTAACATATTTACACTTTATGTGATATATTTCATTATATTAGACTTTATTTCGATTTATTTTATGTTTTAAATGCAAATAAACTGAGGCTACCATTTACAAGAAAACACTTCTTTCAGAATTTTACATTAACGATATTTTAAGCGGCGCTTGTGAGCCCAACAATAAGCCCGAAGTCCTGAAGGAGACCGCCTCTACTGCGTGGATCGACGCGAAGAATGTCCTCGGTGCCACTTCCAGTCACTTTGCAATGGATGTAGCTATCGCCAAGGCTCGACAAACAGGCATCGCATGGGTTGTTGTAAAAGGTAAATTTATGTAAGTAATCGAAATTCAACCGTCATTCATGACGTTTTTGTGAAATGCCAGTAAGCCGCCACTTAACAGCCATAACCATACATCAGACGGCGCAAATAGTCACAAGTAGGTATTATATACATGGGTAGGTATGTAGGTATATACCAGTCATAAGTAGATATTTACGCAATGTGGGTATAATTTGTTGTTAGACAAAATCAAACGCCTGTTGGAGGGTAGCGGTGAAAATCACCTCGTTAATGCATCATGACATTAATATCTTCAAAATTTGCCAGATCATTCAGTAAACTGCTGTCAGATGGCCTCAAAATTTTATTTTTTTTAAGTGAAAATCCGGTTTGAAGGCTTGCTAAGACTAACATAATTAAATATTTAAATACCTTAACTAACATTGTGTAAAAAGATTCTGATGGTAATTTTTAGTAGGATAAAGTTTCCCGTAGGTACATCTAAATAACGTATTGCTCCAAGGCTATGAGACGAAACACGTTAGTTTTTTTATCCTTTGAAAAATTATATGACTATTGAATCCTTACTAATGTTATAAATACGAAAATAAGTTTGTTTATTGTTACCCTTCACACCTTAACTATGTATGACTGGTGATGTATTTTTTTACATGTTCTAGGGGCAAATCACTTCGGTATGGCTGGTTACTGGGCGCAAAAGGCTACAGACCAAGGGTTCATCGGCATGGCATTCTCGAATACGTCGCCTGTTTGTGCTCCAACAAGAAGTAAACAGGTAAAAATTGAAATAATAGTACGAAATAGTGAGCATATTTTTATACATCTATTGTTCCGGGATCTATACTAGAGTGGGATTTGGATGAACATACTAAAGTAAATCTTTTTGTAGATACACACATATAGAGATACCCGACATATGTACCCACATATCCTTTTTTGCATTGAGTGGGAATCAAACCCGCTTAACGTTAAAGTCCAATTATCGATTGCTGCCCCAATATGTCATCAAATGATATACGTAGTGAGATTAATAAGGATTCCAATTACTTGTAAAAAACTATACACAAAGTTCCTTTAAAAATAATACCCCTGACTCTTCTAGTTCCAGTTAGTAAACATTTCGCATCATCAATGATGTGACCTTATCCCGAACAGTATATTCACAACTATAAAAGAAATTAAAAATAACGGAAATTGAACCCACGATATAGCACTTGAAAGGTCTAAAACCGCGCCGAATAGGTCTGTGGCGAATTGAAACTTGCCCATAGCATAGAAAAGAAACCTCGAGTCTATGCCCAAGACGGAAGTGTAGAGTTATGTAAAACTCTATGCTCTCTCTTGTCCCGGCGTTCGAACAACATAGAACATTTTCTTGCTCTTACCTATTTGTGTAATTACGAACTCAAGTATTGTATAAAGTGTGTGTTATAAGTTGAGTGATGTATAGTTTTGGGAATTACATATATTTTATCTACCACACTTTTGTGTTACTCAACTGACCGAAGACCGACCTACCACCGGACAGGACTGGACAACCAAAACCACTAAAGGTCGTTTTCCTTGTATGACTTATGTGTATAACATCGTTTTGTATTTTCAGGCGGCGTTGGGTACAAACCCCTTAGCGTGTGTCGCTCCAGGGTCATCTGGTGAATCTTTCTACCTTGATATGGCTACTGCTGCTGTTGCTCTTGGAAAGGTCAATTTACGAACAACTGTTTACCTACATAATTTAAGGCCTAACAATACGTACATACAATATTTAAAACCATATATTTAAAATCGTCGTAACTACAAAAACAACCTGCTGTCAAACATAATTAAATCTAGTCCATAAAAATAAAAAAGTGTGTGTGTAATACTAATAAATAATGCACGTAAGAAGTTATACTTTTATCTAGTTAAATAAAGTTTATTTAATAATCATACCGTCAACTAACCTCAAATTCTACAAACGTACTCGAAGTAATATGTAAAAACCATTTTTATCACTATCGTGAAGTTGGTAACTTTTTTGAAAAACTAAAATGTTAATTAACTAGCTAATTTCAGTGTCGGACTTTTGGGACAGTGTGCGCGCGCATTGTAAAAATTTACATGTTGACTGGCCAACTTCAGGGTGTCGATTTTTTGTTAAAATTTACTCTCATCATTTTTACTTAACGCGCCAAAAGAAGTAGAACTTCAATAATATCGCAATTAAACATCTTTCATGAAAACGAATGTAATGTGTTTTGGAGCACAGCAGATTTAATTACATATATTCGAATTGCAGATAACCGACATCGGAAGTACCTCCAACAAAAGTTAAGCCCATTTTGAAATTGTATGAATTTACCATTTGTTTGTTAAATTTAGCTCGGATTTCTCAGAAACAGCCACTTCGAGTGCCAGGTATGTATGTGTGTACCATTTGTTAACGCCTACTAGACTGTTATAGCAATTTCTAGTAGTAGTTTTAGTTTGGACTTCTATAAATTCATATTTATGTACCTTTGAGTAGCTTTTTTTTTTAACGTGTGGAAACGCCCACGGGTCATCACGCCACCCGGGCCAAGCGGTAGGATGGTATGTCGGACTCGAACCGACTAATACCACACGGTTTTCCGTCACAGTCCTTATTACCATTACGATAGACTACAATAATGGACTGATTATTTAAGGCAACGGTTTACAGCTGTATAGACGTGCTTGATATATGTATGTGCGTACGTCGCGAATGCTCGGATTATTCTCTCTTGTCGGCGTGTGCGGCGCAATGCTTCCAACCTTGGGTCGCCCGGCCGCCCGCACGTCCCTCTCCCCCCGGCGCCGTCCTAGAGCCGCACCGGTAGTGATGCTCCAACAGCGATATTGAAATTCGCATGTACATTTATGTCTAATAATTAGTTTTTGTTTCCTATGTACTCTTAGATAGAAATGCAGATACGTAAAGGCGAAACCATTCCAGCAGGCTGGGCCCAAGGACCTGACGGCAACGAGACCCGAGATGCACAAGTGGTTAGTGGTAATAAATGATTGGTTGTAATAGATTAGGTAAAAGAAAGACAGGCATTTTTTGACGATTAAGACAAGTCTTAACTTGGTGTACCATCCGAGGTTAATGGAAGAGGTGAACGATGATCAAACAGAGATAAGCGAAAACTTTGTAATTAATCTTAAATTAAACAATCACAGGTCATCTCTACAAATATAACACGTAATGTAATGGTATTATGAAACATTTAGTAAGAGAAACACTTGAGTAAAGCGTATAATCAAGATTTGTATCTGAATGCACCAATGAATGCATAATTGATAATTTTATTGATGGGAGTACCTACGCGAACCGCAGTCACAAAATTATATTCATGTTTTAAAACTTTACATTGTTGACTACATAACTTTTATTAAAACGACTTACAGAACAAACTGGTGTGAAAAAAACAGTCACTGAAAATTTACAAACCCTTAATAGAATCGATATCAAGATCTTAGCTCTCTTTCTAGATGCCTCCAATTCATAGTCACTTGATAGCTTTACAAGTTATGATATGTTAATGAAAACACGTAAAGTTCTTTACATTTTACCCACCAATTTTACAAAATTATTAAGAATCACCAGAAAAGGGGGATTCTAGAAATCACCCCCGCTATATTTTTCTTTCGGAACTAGTGTACCCATTCTAAAGATTACTTTGCTCTCGCATAAGGTTTTAAAAAAAATGAAGTTTTTTTATATCTACTCTTACTTGTACCAATAATACTGACTTGCCTATTGGTCTAGTGGTTAGTGACCCTGACTGCTGAGCCAGAGGTCGTGGTTTCGGTCCCACCCAGGACAAATAATTGTGTAGTGAGCATGATCATTTGTTCTGTATCTGGGTGTAACTTATCTATATTATGTATGTATTTAGAAATATATAAGTACGTTTATCAGCAGTCTGGTTACCATAGTAGAAGCTCTGCCTAGTTTGGGATCAGACGGTCGTGTGTAAGATGTGTGAAGTTAATATTATTATTCTCTTCATTTATTTCAAATACATATAAATTACATTTTTAAATATACTTACAATAAAAAAAAAACAAAATATATTTAAAAATATAAAAAATAGTGTCCCACCGGTATCGGGTACAGGGACCAAGCTACCGGTGGTCAGGGTTCCAGAGACAGAAACCTCCTCACTATGCGTGCTGTATCGAGGAGGACTGCCTTCTGCATTAGGCTCTTAATCCAACTGCCAAACGTGAGCCTCTGAAGGTGTAGGTCGAGGCTTTTAGCAATTAACCCATGGGCCGAAATGACTATCGGCACAACGATTGCTGAATCCACATCCCACATGTCGACAATCTCGTGGGCTAAGTCCAAATATTTTATTTCTTTCTGTTTTTCAGCTTTCAAGAGATTGTCGTCATGGGGAATGGTGATGTCAATAATCATTGCTCGGCGCTCTAATCGGTCTATCACCACTATATCAGGCTTATTGGCAACAATAGTCCTGTCAGTGATGATAAATCCATCCCAGTACAATGTTGCACGACCATTTTCAAGAACTGGGTCGGGCACATACGTGTAGTACGGTAACTCGACAGTCACAAGGTTATATTTAAGAGCAAGTTGCTGATGGACTATCCTGGCCACTTGGTTATGTCTACGCAAGTACTCACCGTTGGCAAGACGAGAACAACCGGAAATTATATGCCTGAGGGTTTCTCCGGGACGATGACATGCCCGACAAATGTCAATATTATTTTTATTATTAATTAAGTAAAAGCTAAAAAAAGCTAGTAAAAGCTTTATAAATGTCTTAATTGCCAAAAGTGTTTACTGTTTCGATATCTTTATTTTTCCCTCAAATCCCTACTGGTACTTAAACAGATTTTTTTTTGCAGGCTTTCGATACAAGATGTGTGTACCCTCTCGGTGGTGGCGAGTTGACGTCAGGATACAAGGGATACGGACTAGGTGCCATGGTGGAGCTATTTTGTGGAATACTTGGAGGTATTTTACATAGACCTAACGACTTTAGATGTAAAAAACACGTGTTTGGAAGCCATCTTGATATTTATGATAAAATTAGTTAGCTTATGCTTGTTTCTATCATTTCTTTCGTCTGCGATAGATTCATCCAGGTTGCTCATAGCACATGCTGCACACAACGCATCCTGCACACAACGCATCAGCCTGTTAGATGTATAAATTGGGATTTAATTTGACTTAATAATAATGATTAAAAAAAAGTGTATGTGTACAATTCACAAACGGCAGAAGTGAAACTTCAGAAAAACAGATCAAGATATACAAATAATGGCCTTAGTAATAAACAGTAAGCAAACCTGAAGTCAGAAGAAGACAACTGTACACAACTTTCAAAACAGACGATATTTCGCTTCTTCTGTTTCGTTTTCAATATAGGTTAAGATTGGATTTAAATGTAAATTTGTAAAGAATCAATTAAGTATAAGTGAAATATGGAAAAAAATGCACAAAAATTACACCACGTTGACATTGATAAATAGTAGGTACGCAGGCGCAAATACACAGATTGGTAGTACGCAGGCGTAAAGACAAAGATTATAGGAATTTTATCGTGATTCTTCCGTTTCATCGAATTTCAAATCACAACGATTATAAAAAAGTTTCACTTCAATAAAACCATAATATTTTTGTTTACTCGACGTTTCGATCAAATAAGATAGGTTATGAGTTATGACTGATAAGTCAAATAAGTATATTTGAAGTTAACGTTAAAAGGGAAGGTTTTAAAATACTAAGGCATGAAAATAAATTTATAAAATAAAACTAGACGACAATTTTCACAATATACGTTATTTTATTGCCCGACTTAACTTGGTTATTTTTATTTTGAGCGTAGGGCTATCAACCCAATTGCACCGATTGTGGTCTACATTTGATCAACGTTGGTGGGAGAAAACGCTGCTCCTTTTAACAATCTCACACGTAAAACGGCTGTCACCTCTGGGCAGGAGCGCGTGGATAATGTGATCACCGACTAGAATCTTTTTACTCAATACAGAAATGTTGATTGTAATCAACATACCATGGAGAGCCCGACGTGGCACATATGGGCCGGCTCGACCGGAGCAATACAACTCCACGGCCCACAGAAAACTGGTGTGAAGCAATGCTTCGTTGTGTTTCGCCATGCGAGTGAGGTCACCGTTGGCCCTCTTTAATAGTTATTTTTTTTTAATTTAATTATTTTTTATTGTTTGCTCGCCACAATTGTGCGAGTTCTAAAACCAGAATTGTTTCCCCTAATTGACAGTATAACTACCTACTAGCAGATATTCCTACTTATGATAGTACAGTATAAAGTTAATAATGAAATGTTTTTGTCTCAGGTTCAAAATATGGGCACTACATCAGAGCGTGGTCTCATGAAAGTGACGGTACTCCAGCTGACCTCGGTCACTGCTTTGTCGCTATCGACCCTAATTGCTTTGCGCCTGGATTTGGTGATCGTCTCACTGACCTCATCCAACATTGGAGGAATTTGGAGCCGGTACGCATGATAATTCTTCTTCATAACCCAATTATCAACTCTAGGTCTTCGTGTATTGATATAGACGAGACAACGACGCTATTGCTGTAAGCAAAAGCATGTTTAGTACCGTCTCTTAGGTATCACACTGTTTGCATCTGAAATCCTCCCTAAGCTTCTTCTCTGATTTTGTAAAGCCCAAGCTTAAGGCACGTTTTTTTTATGGTATAGGGGGCAAACGTGCAGACCGGTCACCTGATGGTAAATGACTACCGCCGCCCATGGGCACCTGCAGCTCAATAGTCACAAGTCCGTTGATGCCCTTAAAGGTGGGAGTAGGGAAAGAGGGGGGAGAGAGGGAAAGAGGGGGGAGAGAGGGGAAGGGCGGGAATAGAAGAGAGGGAAGGGTTAGGGCCTCCGGTAACTGCCTGCATTGCTTCACTGCCCGTTTTCTGTGAGGTCGTGGATCACTCCGGTCGAGCTAGCCCATATGTGCTGAAGCATGGCTCTCCCACGTTCTCGCTAACCCCTTCATTATGACCTAATTTTGTTGTCACCACGTGCTCGGTTTGTATCGCAGCGAGCCCTTAGCAGCGACAATAATGTAAGCAGTCTGAGGCTCAATGCGCTTAAGCGTGTTGTAGGTTATAGCAGAATGAAGGTCAGCGTGACGCGATAGTTAGTCACGCACTGATTAAAAACTGCTATGCAAACGTAGGGCAATAGACACGTCAATGTTCCTAAGGGTCGGCAACTATAATCAATTTTCATGGTAGCAGATGGCGATCGACACACTTTATAGTTAGATTCGTTTGTCATGTATTATATATTTTCTGATATCATTTTGACAAAAAACTCTAACTTATTTTCTCTCTTTATCTTACAGATGGATCCAAATCTACCAGTTTTGGCTCACGGTGACAAAGAAAAATTAGCAGCGGCGGAAGCTGATCAAACCGGCACAGTTTCCTTCATACAACAACAAATCGATGCCTGCCTGGCTCTCGCAATAAAACTCAAAGTTAAACCTCTAGAACGTTTATTGGAGTAAATAAAAATAAAAAAATTAGATTTGCTAAATTGTTTATTTACTTACAAGGGAACCCTCTACCAATCGTACCCTACCCAAAGACAGTTCAACTTATACTGGTCAAATAAATAAAACAAGACATACAAAATGGTCCAAATTCGACCGCGAGGCGATCTGGAGTCTTAATTTATAAAAATAACATGAATTTAAACTTTTGAGATTTGTATACATATTAAAATTATAGAGAGTAAGGGTCAATCTATGCATATACTAGTTTTCAGATAACTAAATACCTTTGATTGCGGGAAGTTTTGATTGACTTACAAGGTCCCGGCCAAAGAGCTATAATTACCGGCCAAGGGTAGTTTGATGTCGGCTCAGCGTCATCTCAGTGTTTTAAGGTATATCAAGCTAGCACTACAAAGTTAAGATTCCCATTCCTAATTAGCACTATAATTTGTCGCTAATTTGTTGCCAAATCTAAAAATTTGTCGCTCAAGCCAGTTAATAATAAATCGACATGGTGCTAGCCTGATATCAAGCTAGCACTACACTGAGTATTAGTAGTAGTATCTCCACGTAGTAGGAGCGGCGTAAAGTAATCATATAAGCACAAAAAATTTGTCGCTGAACGATGACACTATTGCCTATTTTGTCGCGAGCCCAACGTCCAGCTGACCAGCGAAAAACGTTTTAGAAATATCATATACTAATCAGGAATGGGAATCTTAACTTTGTAGTGCTAGCTTCATAGACCTAGCGTTTTACTTATTTAGCCTGGTTAACTTTGTATTTTTAAGGTGTATTGGAGGCCTTAATCCACTTGATTGATTATTATTTTCTTTCTAATTAAATACTCATGCAGTACTGGCCATATCCGCCTCTATACAGTGTGTACTAAATTCTTCATTTACTAGAACAAAAATGACAGTTTGTCATCTTTTTGACACTGATAGACTACCGTTGCATGATTCTCTGTTTTTTTTTTCGATTTAGATCGTTTTTTTGTTGCAAATCAATTCATGTAAGTCTTTTAATAGTAATAAGAAGCATTAACAAATTTTGAAAAGCAGGGCACATTTCTTCTAAACCCTTAGCACATTTTTTTCTAACCACACAAGCAATCGATTGGCAAGTAATTTCTGAACATTGCTGGTTCCATCTGAATAAAATCTGGCAAGAAATCGTTTTCATTGTAATATTAGAATTCGTTACACTATATGACTTAAGAATGGTAGTCCCTGAAAATAGTGCTCATAAAAGGCAACTCTTGAGTTAGAAAATAATTGTCGCAATAAACCAAATCATTGTTTTGTGTGACGCTGACCTGTGAACATAATGATAGTAAATCAGAATATAAAATTCGTAGGACTGCACATCAGAAGTAAAAACACATACATACATATACACACACACATCTGTATATATGTATCTGAGCGTGACGGTCACGCGAGTTCAGTGCTTTTTCCCCATACCAAAAGGGCCCAACGTGCCTAAAGAAGTTTTCACTTTAAAAACTTCGTAAGTGGTTTTTCGTAAGTAGTAGTGGTGAAATAAGTAAACAGTTTTACTCACGTATGTATTCAGGGAGGTTGCTTTACCCCTTAGTAAAGGGCTACCATCGGTCTCGAAACTCCTCCTCCTCTTTCATAAATAAGTAAATACAATACAAATACAAAATTCCAAATAATTGCTCAAATGCAACTTGCCTCATTGTAAGGTTCCTCGTTGCAAGATGCTGTAATGTGTTACAAGATGTGATGGTCGTAAAAATAGGAAAAAATCATGAGAGGGGATGATAAGATACACCAGGGGTTTTGCAAGTATTTTTACGTAACAGTTTACCATCTCTTGTATCGTGTGCTTGCTTCCAAACTTAGTTGTTTGAAAATACAATTGCTTAAAATATAATGATAATATGGAGACATGGACCTGACAATGGACATAGTTTTTACTTAAGTACCTATATGTTATTTTTAGAACCATGACTGTTAGAGTACGAATCGCGGAAGCTAGAAGATTTATAGTCGATTGCCTGAAAGCTGCTGGGGCGAAAGAAACTCCGGCAATGCAACAGGCCGAGCTACTTATTCAAGCGGACAGAATGGGACATCAAAGCCATGGACTCAATAGATTAGGTGGGTAAAAACAAGACAAGTTTAGGTAAAAATAATATTTGTGGAGGAATACCCGCAACTCCCCCTTTTTTTATCATTCCTCATTATGGCAACAGCCAAAAAAGAGATGGCAAATCAAACTCCTAAATTTATATTACAGAGTTTCCAAAAGTGGCAAATACTTAAAACCTAAATTTATTGCGGGCGGCGCTACACGAGGCATGCTCAAGACATTTACAATCCTTTTGTCTCTTTTTTTTAAACTAAGCGAATTCCTTATTCTTGTTAATCCCTCCAGCTAAGCGAAATGCTCTCCTCGGTAGTGCACAGGCTAGGGTTCGAACCTTAGCCATTACGCTACCGCCTTTTCTGTCTCTTTGGTTTATGGGTTCTTATTTCATAAAGAATTCCCGACATTATCTGGTTTAATCTGTAATATAACTACTATTCAATAGCATACCTTTCATTTTGGAAATGGATGTGAAACATAACAGAAATCTCCCTTAGAATCCCAACCACTCGCAAAGATTAAAGCTGAGATATGATGATGTACCATCATCGAGGAAAACTATATTTTTCTTACATTACAACACAACTACTCATTCTATACATCATGTTTTAAGTCGGTTGCAAGAATCCTATAAAGCTCACCAGAAGGCAGAGCTGTGTTCCCTTGATGCCTTGTGTGAAAAGGTTGTTGTTATGAAAGTGAATTGTTAAATTTATTTTCTCACATTCAAATCAGACTCGAACTTAATATCTTTTTCTTTTCACAGAAAAATACGTTAAAGACATAATGAACAAAGTGTGTCAACCTAACAATGAGCCACAAATAATAAAAGAAAGCCGATCAACAGCGTGGGTAGATGCTCGCAATTGCTTGGGAGCCACTGCAAGTCAACTAGGCGTAGATTTAGCCATTAAAAAAGCTAAAGAAACTGGAATTGGATGGGTGTGCATAAAAGGTATTTCAAAATAAGAGAGATATCAGTAAATTGATAAAAAATTAGTTGTTTAATAAATTTACATTAAAATTAAGGAAAGAACTTTAGGAGAAGAAAAAAGAAAAGTTTCGGAATATTTTGGAGCACATCTAAAAATGATAATAATATTACCTATAGATAACCGATTCCTTCGCTGTAGTGTCTGTTTTTGTTCAGTTTATAACTACTTTGTGCATTCATACTCCCTACTACGCTAAAGATCTGAAGGTGATCCAAGTCATGGCTGAGATGGAATAATTGACTACACATAGAGTATACCTTTAAAGTTATGTTATTATAATGATAATTATATGAATATTGCAGGGTCAAATCATAACGGAATGCTTGGTTATTGGGCGAAGTTAGCAGCCAAGAAAGGATTTATTGGATTGGCTTTCACGAACACAGCACCCATTTTAGCACCAACCAGAAGCAAAAAGGTTTTGTGCGAATATATTGTAATGTCATTAAAACATCCTTTAAGAAAAACCGCTGAAATATCATATTTGGTTTCCAGGCAGCATTGGGTACGAATCCATTGGCAGTAGTGGCCCCAGCAGACGATAAAGAATTCTTCTGTCTTGAAATGGCCACATCAGCGGTTACTCTCGGCGCGGTCTGTAGTTTTCGCTATTTAACTCGCTTTAAGTAATCTAGATCTAGCTAATTCTTGTGGTTATTCATTTTATTAAATACTAGCAGTTCCCGCGCGGCTTCGCTCGCGTGTACATATATATATATATATTTTGCGCAGAACCCTAATTCTTTTTCCAAAATAAAAGTAGCCTAAGTTACTCCTTATAACACAAGCTATCTGCCAGTGAAAGTCCTGTGGAAATCGATCCATCCGTTCCGGAGATTAGCCCGAACAAACAGACGGACAGACAGACAGACAGACAAAAATTGTAAAAAAAATTGTTTTGGTATATGTACCGTGTATACATGCACTTAGTAAAAAGCGGTTATTTTAATATTGCAAACAGACACTCCAATTTTATTTATTTGTATAGATTAACATATTGTTTTTCCATGTCTCCATACTTTTCTGTTGGCTATATCTACAGATTTACTTGAAAATGTTTCGAAAAGTTTTTATGTTCTGATTTATCAAAAATCCCTTAAACAAAGGAAAATGTTAGGTAGTATAATATACCATTAAAAATAAAATTATAAAATTTTAGAATCAGTTCACATAAGTGTAAACATCCTCCGAGCCTTTTCCCAAGTTCTTTTTCTCTTGTTTTTTTTCTATTTCTTAAGTTGGGGTCGGCTTTCAGTCTCACTACGAAACAGCTGGACTTCGATATTTTACGTGAAGCGACTGCCATAAGATCCACAACCCAAGTACTAGGTGATATCAAAGTTCTATGGTTAGACCAGGTTGTCGGACTTTTTTTAGGGCTCCAACTACCCGTAACGAATGCCACAGAATTTCGTATGGCAACCGGGACCGACGGCTTAACGTGCTCTCCAAGGCACGGAGGGGACTCAATGTGTTAAGAATGGTTACAATGTAAACATGTTTTGAAATCAGACAGAAATCTGACTGGAACCATCATGGTTCAGATCCATAATGGTTGCAGCCACATGATCTTATTTTACCTATATGGTTTATTTTTTTATTTTTTTCTTTATTAGACACCTTTAAAGTAGTAAATGATGCAAACATGTCACATATATTTAGGTATAACAATCGGTGGTCTTACCACACACGGCGATTCATTCCAGACAATCTTTGTACGAATATTATCAAAATAAGTAAGG
Organism: Euplagia quadripunctaria; assembly: GCA_963859945.1. Taxonomy (NCBI): domain Eukaryota; kingdom Metazoa; phylum Arthropoda; class Insecta; order Lepidoptera; family Erebidae; genus Euplagia; species Euplagia quadripunctaria. The sequence goes on along the minus strand of OY982575.1, from coordinate 16,570,746 downwards.
GTATTCTGGGGTGTACTTATATAAGGTCATGCTTAGGGATTATATACTTAACTAGCAACCCGCCCCGGCTTCGCACGGGTACAAATTATACACCTAAACCTTCCTCTTGAATCACTCTGTGTATTAGTAAAAACCGCATGAAAATCCGTTTAGTAGTTTTTCAGTTTATCGCGAACAGACAGACGCGGCGGGGGACTTTGTTTTATAATATGTAGTGAAGATTTTTATAATATGTTTTTTTTTCATCATTAGCTCAGCTACATGATATGATGATGATTCTAAACGCAAAAACCTCATAAAGTAATGAAAAGTAAACGGAAACACTATTCGTTCCTACAATTTTCGAGGGTTTCTCTCAATTTTATCAGGATTCCATCATCAGATTCTAACTTCCTTGACATGGGACCACCCTTGAGGTACCCTATCTAACAAAAAAGTATAATCAAAATTGGTTCGGCCCGCCAGCCGCTCTACCCCCGCTTTTAAAATTTCTGATATCTTCTAAGGTATTCATTTTTATTATATGCTGTAAAGGGCAATTTTGATCTACATGAAATGCACAACGTATTTAATGTATTTAATTGAATAAGGAATAATACTGTATTGTTTAAAATAGTTTGATAAATAACCCATAATTTTTTTGTAATATGTAAAAGATAAAAATGGTTACTGTGGGTTATCCTTAGGCGATAAACATATACCATCGCGGACTTTTTTATTGATCTTTTTAAGATATACAATTCCATAGTACATTAATTTGATCTATCTCGTAAGGTTTAGCCAGCGTTTGCAATGTAAGCGCACAAAAATGTTTGTTACAACATGACATTACAAATCATTAAATTTCTCGACTTTTGTATACAATAATATGCATGTATACTACATTATAAACCTTCCTCTTGAATCACTCTATCATTTGGTGAAAAGCGCATGAAAATCCATTCAGTAGTTTTTCCGTTTATCGCGAACAGACAGACAGACAGACGCGGCGGGGGACTTTATTTAATAACATGTAGTGATACTCTACTTATATTAATACATACATATATAAATACACATATAATTCATTATTTACCTGAAAAAACCGGTAATACAAAATAACTTGTATAAAGAACGTTAATAATAACTTAGAATAATCCTGGACCAGTATTTTTTTTATATTGTAAAGGGGGCAAACGAGCAGACGGGTCACCTGATGGCAAATGATTACCGCCGCCCATGGGCACCTGCAACACAAGTGCGTTGTTGGCCTTTACTTTAGTAGAGGAAGAGGGGAGAGTGGGGGAGAGGGACAGGTTAGGGTTACACGTGCCGAAGCATGGCTCTCCCACGAACAAGCATCTATAGACTTGTTCTTGTGTATAATTATTGTGTATTTTTAGATAGAAATGAGGCGAAGAGCAGGTAAAGATATACCAGACGGATGGGCACTGGGCTCTGACGGCAATGTAACTACAGATGCTGAAGAGGTACGTTGATAGATATCGACTGCAACGTTGGGAGTTGCGGTTCGATTCCTGCTTAATGTAAATAATCGTATGAGTGATTTATCTGGGTGTTATAGAAAGCTTTTGTCAAATTTTTAAAGCGCTGTGTATTTACCACTATTAAAAATAGCTTTTGAAAAAAAAGTTGTAATTTTTTCTATCGTCGGAGATTTTTTTTCCAGGTATAGGTGCACATTTTTAAGCTAATTCCAAGCTAATTTTTATAACATTTAATGTGTAATTTCAACCATTTCGTTTTTATATTTTTCATTTGTTTTGAGATTTTCAGAAAAAGTTAAACTTTCCATCAACATCCTTGGTATTAAATTGCCAGAGTTTCATTATTTATTTATTTATTTATTTATTAATGCTTTATGCACAGATTGTACAAAGGCGGACTTAATGCCTAAGGCATTCTCTGCCAGTCAACCTTGGGGTGATGCGGAAATAAAAGTGTCATTAATGTCAGCCCTCTCTCTCATAAGAGCACGTTATCTTTAACAGGCTATCAAAACATCAGTTCTAATGCCATTGGGAGGGGGCGAGATTACATCAGGATACAAAGGGTATGGGCTATCTGCTGCTGTGGAGTTGCTTACTGGAATGTGTGCAGGTAAAATTATTATATTCAATAGTATAGTATGTCTAGTCTTCTTAAACAGATAAAATAGAAAGTTTATATTAATGAACGATAATCTAACAAGGAAATTGGCTTCCAATTATAGTTTTGACTCTCAAATATACAACGTACCTCAATAGGAAGAACCTTCTTGCCTTAGTACTTCAACCTTAGCATTTGTCTTCATACTGCAAAACCGCAGCATGTAAGTCCTCTGGAATTACCATCCGGCGGGCGGTATGCTTGTTTGCCACCGACACAGTATAATCTATATGTACAAAAATGAATCCCTATTTCCCTTGGTCACGGCTAAGAACGTTCTCATAAAAGAAAAAACTAAGAAAGTTGAAAATTAGAAAATTTAAGAGAACTTAGCGACCATATTAACTTTTCTAATGTAACCTTAGCGCTTTTGACATAACAGAACTGTCAGTAGTTTGACAGTTGGCGCGATTGACAGAAAGCGCACCCGCAAATTAAGACAGGACAACGGCTGTCGGGTCAGCTAGTATATAATAAAAAACCATAACAGTTTTCTATAGCTAGCTAAGTCCTACAAAAATAGTAGTCTTTATAAATTCTCAAATACATATATCTTTTTATTGACTGAAACTCTGTCATCTGAAACGTAGCAGGAGAAGTAGGGGAAGAGGGTTTATGCCTAGGCATTGCTTCACAGTTTTCTGTCCCTGGTTTTCTGTGAGGCCGTGTCGGTCCGGCCGGTCGAGCCGGCCCTTCTTTTGAATTTGTCAATGTTGAATAGGTTCAAACTACGCACACCACATTGAGCCATGGGGGGCGGCCACGCCGGAGAAACCAGCGAACCTGGGTCAAACATTTATCTGTGTGAACCCTGATTCCTTCGCGCCCGGCTTCAATAGACGATTATTAGAGTGTATTCAGTACTGGAGGCAGTTGGAACCGGTATGTGGCCAGTTGTGTCTACTATCCTAACTAGTCCTATCCAATCCCCAAAATTATAACGAATAATAATACATCTCTTTATTGTACATCTGGGGAAATATTACAATAGTTAACTTAAAATTGTAAGTGATTTGTACAATTGGCGGCCTTTTCGCACAAGGCAATATGCGAAGGCGAAAGTGTTGGTTTGTTTTTTGAAGTGAAAACTTTTTTAGCGACGCTGGGCACTTTTTAAGACGGGAAAAAATGTTAAACTCGATTTCGGGGTCACGTGGACCCTGATCGAAAATGTATGGAAAATGTGTCCGACTATAATATACTTAAAAAAAATATATATTTTTATGACGAGATAGAAAATTCTTAAGACGGAGGTGAGTTTCTTATATTTACAAATACAGCGTCAGAGAGACATGGAGATGAGGGAGGGGGGTCGGAAGGGGTGGAGGGAGAATGGGGCAAGTGGCGCGAGTGGGAAGAGTAGGGCGAGTGGAAGTAGGGAATTTAGGGAGGGAGAGTGGGAGAGTAGGGAGTGTGGGGGCAAGTGGGGCGAGTGGGGAGAGTGAGAGTAGAGAATCTAGGGAGGGAGAGTGGGGCGAATGGAGCGAGTGTGGAGGGTGGGGCGAGTGTGGCGAATGGGGCGAGTGTGGAGAGTGGAGCGAGTGTGGAGAGTGGGGCGAGCGGCTTGGAGAGTGGGAGTAGGGAATCTAGGGAGGGAGAGTGGGAGAGTGGGTCGAGTGGGGAGAGTGGAGCGAGTGGGGCGAGTGGAGCGAGTGGGGCGAGTGGAGCGAGTGGGGCGAGTGGGGTGAGTGGGGCGAGTGGGGCGAGTAGGGTGAGTGGGTTGAGTGGGTCGAGTGGGGAGAGTGGGGAGAGTGCGGAGAGTGGGGCGAGTGGGGTGAGTGGGGAGTTTGGGGCGAGTGGGAAGAGTGGGGAGAGTGGGAGTAGAGAATCTAGGGAAGGAGAGTGGGAGAGTGGGGCGAGTGGGTAGAGTGGGATAGTGGGAGAGGGGGAGGGAGAGAGGGAGAGTGGGAAGAGTTGAGCGAGTGGAATTAGAGAATTTAGGGAGGCAGAGTGGGGATTGTGGGGGCAAGTGGGGCGAGTTTGGCTAGTGGGGCGAGTGGGGAGAGTGAGAGTAGGGAATCTAGGGAGGGAGAGTGGAGCGAGTGGGAGGGGAATCTAGGGAGGGACAGTGGGAGAGTGAGAGTAGGGGCGAGTGGGGCGAGTGGGACGAATGGGGTGAGTGGGGCAAGAGGGGCGAGTGGGGAGACTGGTAGTAGAGAATCTAGGGAGGGAGAGTGGGTCGAGTGGGGAGACTGGTAGTAGAGAATCTAGGGAGGGAGAGTGGGTCGAGTGGGGAGAGTGGGGCGAGTGGGTCAAGTGGGGTGAGTGGGGAGAGTGGGGCGAGTGGGAGTAGGCAATCTAGGGAGGGAGAGTGGGAAGAGTGGGATAGTGGGAGAGGGGGAGGGAGAGTGGAAAAAGTGAGTGAGTGAGTGAGTGAGAGAGTATTGTGGCGTTTTAAGTTCGTCGTATCGTTTAAGTTTGCACTTCTGTCGGCAGTCCCATGACTGCCTCTTTTTTTTATTTTGTTTCTTACGCCTTCACGCCTTCAAGCCTTTAACTACTCATCCGATTATAATGATATTTTGCACAAACGTTGTCAGAGGTTCAGAAAAGGACATAGGGCCATTTGCCATCTGCCATTCATACAGAAGAAAAGTACTGTCTCTGAGGGATAGAAAACTAACCATAACGCGAACAAAGCCACAGGCAAAAGCTAGTTATTTTATAATTTCTCTTTGCCATATATTGGCACTCGATTCGATTATTAAAAAAAAATCGTCTAAATAGAAATTATTTTTGTTGTCTTACATCACTTTCAGGTGGATCCTAAGAAGCCAGTACTAGCTCCAGGTGACATAGAAAAAAAGGCAGCAGAAGCCACAGACGGAAGAGGCTCCATATTATATATGCCACACCAAATAAAAACTTGTGCTGTCCTCGCCACAAAACTAGAAGTTAAACCATTAGAAGCAATTCTTGACAAAGAAATGTAGTCAGAATAATTTCATGTTAATGGCATAATCGCACGTGATTAGCAGTGAGATGAATCAAGGCTTAATGTAATACTTACATTTATAAGCTTATAGTCTAAATTATTCCACAATTCTGATAATACACAATATGTTGCTTTTGGTCTCTGTCTAGCTAGTGTCTCTCCATTTTTCCTCTGTAGGGATGCATGATTATTGAGTGACTTTCAAACTAATCTCTCTCCATTCTTTCTTCATTAGGGATGTATGATTATTGAATGATTTTCGAGCCTCCATTTTCCCTCAATTCACTTGCAACACTAGACACGGTTTTATTTACTATCCCAGTAGAGCCCTGGTGCTCCTTTTGACCAGCACTACGCTAAACCACAATCTTCTGTGAGGAGTAGGTACTGTGGAGCGGCTACAACCTGCAGCTAATATCTACTTATGCCCTATCTCTTTAAACCCTTTCGTGGTATTGTATGGCTCCTTACGCATTACTTTTTCACATTAATTGAGTTTGGTATATCTATTACAAATATCTTTCACTTTAACACATAATTTAGATATTGAAACGGCTGGAAAAAGAAGATTTTCGGGTTAAATATTATGATATTAGGACAATAAATAGTCATGTTGGTAACTTTTATTTTATGCATAAGTCGTCCAAACGAATTCCTTATTAAGCGTTCCCTGTTTGTTTCAGGTAGATCTTTAGCCCAGTCAAGGAACTAAAATACCTAAATTTTAGATTACCACGCATTTTTATTTTTGGATAAATAGTAAAAAAATGCGCTGATTAGGAATTTCGATACCCGCAGTCTGGGCACGTGGGGTGTCATTTTTTTTAACAATTTAATAGAAAAAAAGTCTTTTTTGCTATTCGTGTAATATCTCGTTTTCAGTACGTTTTTCGTAATTTATGGCCAAAAAATTTTTGTTCTCCATTAAATTACTTACAAAATGAGATCTGTTCAGAGTCACCAAAATCTTTTGTTTAACAGTAAATAAAGAGCGTTTTTTTCAACATTTAATAACTTTGAAATAAACATATATAGAAGTGTGAAACTTTCTGAAATTGTAGCTTGTGATGATACTAAAAAGTGCTATAAATTTCAGCTAGATCGGTTTTAAACTTTTGAAATTATTAACGATCATTTTATTTTTTTAACCTTAATTGCAAAATATATTTTTTTTCTAAACTACTAAAACTAATCGCAGCAGCTTATAAAATTCAAGAAACTATTTAAGTTTATGGACCCGTTGGAATTTTTTAGAAATACCGATTTTAACCGATTTTATAAGGACATTTTGAGGTATACCTTTCTTTACGCGAGACGTATAAAACTACATAGTTATCTTCTTTTTTTTTCAAATAACCGCTTTTTAATATCTTATTAAATATAATAGATATTAAAAAGCGGTTATTTGAAAAATACAAAAAAAAGATATTAAATTTTAATACATCGCGTAAAAAAGGTACACCCTCAAAATGTCATTATAAAATGGGTTAAAATTGATGTTTCTAAAAATTTCCAACTTGCTTATAAACTAAAATGATTTCTTGAATTTTATAAGCTGCTTCGACTAGATTTAGTAGTTTTTTTAAAAAAATGGCACATTTTGCTATTAAGGCTGAAAAATAAAGTGATCGTTAATAATTTCAAAAGTTTAAAACCGACCAAGCTGAAATTTATAGCACTTTTTAGGATCATCACAAGCTACAATTTCAGAAAGTTTCAGACTTCTAAGTTCGTTCTTTTCAAAGTTATGAAATGTTAAAAAAACGGTCTTTTTTAACTTTGACCTTCCTTTCCTGGTAAACAAAAGCATTTAGTAACTTTGAACAGGTCTCATTTTGTAGGTAATATAATGGAAAACAAGGATGCTTTGGGCACATATGACGAAAAATGTACTGGAAACGAGATACCACATGAAATGTAAAAAAATCTATTTTTTTTCATTAATATGTTAAAATGACGCCCCACTTGTCCAGACTGCAGGTATCGAAATTCTTAATCAGTGCATTTTTTTAATATTTATCCAGAAATAATAATGCGTGGTAATCAAAATGTCAATTTTTGATCATAAAACTGCTAAGTTGACTGGGCTACTTAGTGACAATGTTTGGAAGAACATGTGAACATACCATCGAAAAGACAATTTACTCTACTTAAATCAAATCCTTACGAAAGTTAGAATACTATCTGTTTAAAAATATGCAGTATTAAATTTCTAAATAAAGAAGATAACCATTTATCCTATCCAAAAGCAGAAGCAAGACCTTAGCGAAGAAGCAGAAATCATGCACGTTTAGTGAAAGATTTACTTTTTGATCTGTGTTATTATCTTGTAATATTATATTCCTTATTTTAGACAGTTTTATGATATATATACATGTGTACTTATACTTTGTTTCACTTACATTTACTTACTTCATGCTGATGAAATACCTTTCTTCCACTACCTTCGAATAACGAGCTTCTTTTAGTCTTAAAATAAAGCTGTGTCGACTCTGGACGTCAGGACGTTATGTTCTTTCGAGAAACAAAAACACCACCTTGCTAGAAATCCTTGTTTGAAGTTTTTTTCCAAGGAATTCCGTAGTAAAAGTATTGCCGGAACGTTAAACTCTTACCAATATAGTTTAATCAACTTTGATCCGAGAACCTGATCCGGACTCTGACGTGGTTCTCTCTGGCTCTGAAGCTAATATAATCTGCCTCTTCCTCTTTCCTCTTCATTTTTCCTCTTTTCTCTTTCTCTTTCCTCTTCCGTACGGCTCGCGGCCCCTTATTTACTCTTATCGAACCCACCAGACTCGTAATGTCGATTGTCTTATTTTCGGTGTTCACTTCGATCGTCATTCTTTACATCACTTCAGAGCCTCTTAGCATGTTCTCGGCATTACTTTAAATATTAAAATATAAGTTCGGAAATCCAGAACATTCCTTCAAGAAAACTAAACTTCTCTGATCCATTTATTGGGTAATAAGCCACTACCACGAAATCTAAGTAAATTTTACAAAGTTTTCTACTCCTAAGAATAACTGCTTCCGTTCATCGCCAAACAGGTTTACTAACAAAGACTGGTCTACCTATGTATTGTGATTTTCAAAAACGTTTTCTCACTCCACAAATTGACTGGCTCCTTAGCAAAGAGTATACAAACACTCTTCTTAGTTTCTAACCATTGTCGGTCAAGGATTGGGCCTAAAAGGAGTTTGCGCTAAACTATGTTCACTGCTGCAGAAAGGCGGAAACCAAACCTGTTCTACAATTTCTCCTCTGTGCCAGCTGTCAATCACAGATTTACGTAGAGAAACCGAAGGTCCGAAACGCAGGCCACTCCCAACTAAGCGATGGTAGCAACTTTATTGTTAAAAAAAAATGGGGCAAGGCCACACATTACTTCTGTGACAAAAAATCATACATTCAACTACTTGGAAAAAATGGCTTAAGCGATCATGTATAGTGTAACGAGCTTGTAAACTGTGTAACGCCATGCAGCTTTAGTTATTTCGAAGTTGTTCGATCTTTGTTAACTTAAATCCCATCCCATCTCAAAGGCCGGCAACGCGCTTGTGACTCTTGAGTTGCAGGTGTCCAGGGGCAACGAAGTGACCACCACTTAGCATCAGGTGACCCGTCTGCACGTTTACCCCCTATGATACATGATAAAACAAGATGGCAATGGTATATTCAGTGCATATCAACTGTCTATTATATTATATAGGTACGTTAGGTAGATATACCTAACCTCAGAACAAGGATCGTTCACAGCAAGTAGCATACTCACCTCTTTAACAGAAGTTTGCGTACTATTATCTTGCAAGTTCACGTCTATGTTTTGAATTGTTCTAAACAAAAAAAACGACTATTCCATAGACTGATAAATCTTAGAACTTATTATAAGCATATTTTATGCGTCATGTTGACATTAAACTCCTCAAAACATTTCTTTTGTTCAGAATTATTCATTATTCATATGATGAATATGAGCTAATATTTTAACATGTAACGAAAGATCCTGGAGCATAAAAAATAACAAAACAATAAGAAAAATAATGTCTGTGCTCCCATTTTTTAATTTTTTAATCCGCTATTTCAATTCATTGCATTCGAACCATCTCCAGTTTCTTATCAACTGGTTTGTATCTACCAACTTTAACCTCGCTTTTACCTACAACTAAGCACCTTTAAATAGAAGCAGACAGTTAAGTAAAATGGTTAAAGTGTTAGTATCGGAAGTCAAAAGGTTCATGACAGATTGCCTAAGGACTGTAGGTGCCAAAACTCGACCTGCAAAGCAGCAAGCTGATCTTTTGATATATGCTGATAAAATGGGACATCCCACCCAAGGACTTTGTAAGTTAGGTAAGCACGAATATACATTCCCTGTTCAGGGTTAAATATGAATCACTATTATAACAAAAAAAGAAGCATTAATGGAGTAATCAAACTATACCACATTGTAAACTTTGTAAACTTTGGAATTTTAACAATTAACACAATTCTGTATTCTGGTAGGCGGTATCTTTGTTAACTTTGTTGCTTTGGTTCTATAGAAAAAATATTGTTATGAAGTACTTAAGCGTACTTATGATAAAGTGCCGTTAATAATAAATACTTCTTATTCAAATAATAGTAGGTGCTACAAACTACTACTAATTCACCTCTGTAATTAATACATCATTCGTCAAAAATCAAAGGACCTATTTTTATCTAAGTTTTCCACCAAGCTCACGGTCTGGCTGATGCTAAGCTGTTTTTGATGTTTATAAACATGAATGGTGAAACTTGTTTGTGACCAACGTTATCCCCCTGATGTGAAACTTTCTTTACCCTTCTAACAAACGGAAAAAGTACTAATTTAAGAAAAAGTTCTAAATATAAGTAGGTACATACTTATTATTACGGTACGACTGAAGGCATGTGCAGATAAGCGATTAGCAAGGCTGCTTGCTTGATTGCTTTGTTTGTTTTTATGCGGCAGCCAAAAGTATTAAAGGCAAACCCAGAACTTGGTTCGCAAAAAGTATATGGAAAATAATATATTTTTGACATATAAAGATTCGTGCGTAAATTACATTGAGAGCGGCCTGTGTCTACCAAACAATAAGCCTGTAGTTTTGAAGGAGGAACCGTCGGCGGCCTGGATCGACATGAAAAATGTTATGGGGGCTACAGCAGGCCACTTCGCTATGGAGCGAGCAATTAAGATTGCAAATAAAACTGGAGTGGGATTTGTGCTCGCTACAGGTACAGTTACAAATTGAAAACTTTGTTTTTAGATTGTGATATATAATCTGTACCAATAACTATATAGTAGCTATTACTGAGCCAATGACAAGGTCATGTTCATTTTTAGTGAGTGAAGGGGTCATCGCTGTGACTTCCCTTCCCAGTTCCTCCAGGATCAGTAGTCAGAAAATTCGTCAATCAGTTCACAATGGTTTAATGTTTTTTTCCAACGTACTACGTCTTGAAATGCGTTGTACCGCAGGGAAAACGTGGACACTATGAATTCAGCCGTAATTACGTGGAAAATATTTATATTATGAGAAATGAAAGATCTATAGTTCGGTTAGTTAAGGAAGGTGATGAGTTATCTCCTTTCTTCTACTAATAATTGTCAAAATTAACGTATTTCAGGATTAAATCACGATGCTGAACCATTTCGTTACTGGGTGAAACAGGCAACAAATAGAGGGTTAATCGGTATGGCGTTCAGTACTCCCTCATCGCCCGTATATGAACAGGTTAAAATCTATTCATATTGTTCTTTTTTAACATAAAAATCTGCACTGGCGATTTTAATCATTCAACAGTTTGTTTTGAACTACCTTCTATGGAAGCGGTTAGAACTAACTAACTTGATGGAAAAGTGTTTAGAATCGTTATGATTTGAAATTCGATGAAACGAAAAATCGTCACGATAAAGTTCTTATAATCTTTGTCTTTGCGCCTGCGCACTACCAATCTTTGTCTTTGCGCCTGCATACGACCAATCTTTGTCTTTGCGCCTGCGTACTACCAACCTTTGTCTTTGCGCCTTTGTACTACCAAGCCTTCAGAAAATATGTCAATGTTAACGTGGTGTAATTTTTGTTTACAAAAATACACATTTATTTTAGTTGTTTCAAATTATTAAATTTATTTTAGTTGTTTTTTCGCCATATTTCACTTATACTTAAATGATTCTTTACAAATTTATATTTAAATCCAACCTTAACCTATATTGAAAACGAAGTATTGTGTGTTTTAAAAGTTGTGTTCAGTTGTAACTGGACTTCCGGTTAGCTTATTGTTTATTATTAAGGCCATTCTTTGTATATCTTGATCTGTTGTCTGTATCTGTACCTATTGAATAAAATAAAAATAAAATAATTTGAACAATAACTTTTATAGAACTTATCTACAATTAAATTTATTAACATTAGTCAATTATTTGTGTTGATTTACTTTTCTGAAGTTTCACTTCTGCCGTGTGTGAATTGCACACATATCGAATGCGCATCGCCGACCCATTAAAAACCTGTAAACTCCTTGAAGAATTGGTCCCCATACTGTAGTCCCTCGGGAAAACCTCAGCAGGGAACTCAGTCTACTGCCGGAGCGTTCGCAGAAGGAAATTCCTTGTTTCTCCAAGGAATGCACTAACAAATGAACTATTGAACATTTTCAGTTACAACTTCCAAGTGGTGAACCGTTATACATAGGAAGTGGTAAAAATGAGCTAGTACCAGTCAGCGACATCCGAGTTGTCTTTGGAAATCAAAATATAGAAAAGGTTAGCAAATTGCGCTCCAATATTCTTAGCAGGACTTAAAACTGCAGTGTTGCGTATTTCTTTTAAGATCTACCTGTCATTATTTCCATTTTTTTCGACATTGAAATTTAACACAAGCTTTAAATACTGTCAATTACCATTTCACCTTAGTTTACAACAACTGTTTTTAGTTTCTCTTGTCAAAAATCGAAAGTCACCACCGCATTACCTGATACTACCGCTTACTGATACTTTCATTAACGAGCTAGTTGGTCTAGTGGTTAGTAATCCTGCTGACTGAGCCAGAGGTCGTGGGTTCGATTCCCACCCAGGACAAATAATTGTGTGATGAGCATAATCATTTGTTCTGTGTCTGGGTATAATTAATTTATCATAATGTATGTATTTAGTAACATATAAGAATGTTTATCAGAAGTCTGGATACCATAGTACAGGTTCTGCCTAATTTGGGTTCAGACGGCCGTGTGTGAAGTGTCTTAAGTTATTATAATTTCTTTTTATTATTGCTTTATTTCGTCCTTAATGCAATAAAAATATTAATGTTATGAAGATAAACCTATAAAGATAAGATTACTAGTTCATAAGCAGCTTTATGGGATATTCCTTTTATAATGCAATGATCTGACAAGTCTTTTTTTCAAAAGAATAAATTACAGACTCCAATTAGCGATATTATCCCGTCCGAATACAAGAAACGAGGATTTGACACTATGCTAGAGTTGTTCAAGGAATTTCCAGGTAACTATTTTTATTAATACTCTGTAGACCAAACCATTCACCATCCACCGATCGGTACTTGTTCTTTTAAGCCCTTCTACATGAAAAAGAAAGAATGAATGAGAAAGAAGAAAGAAAAAAAGAAAAACAAAATATTATTCTGAAAATTTGAAAACCCTCATTCTTTAAAGACAGAGGAAAATCATGGCCCCTTTTTAGATTTTTTAACCCAGGAGGTTCTCAAGTCTATTTGTAGTCTATTAAGTATATTTGATTTTTTTAACCGACTACAAAAAAGGAGGAGGTTTTCAATTCGACTGTTTTTTTTTTGTTATGTGTGTTAGTTCAAAACTTTCGACTGGGTGAACCGATTTGGATGATTCTTTTTTTATTTGGAAGCTGGTACTTCCCGTGTGGTCCCATTTCAATTTGGTCCAGTTCTGACAATGGTATCCATGAGAAAACCATATATGAGTCTTTTATGGAATAGTTTTTTTGTTGAAGTCGGTTTTTTGTTTTAAATATTATGTATGACCACCCATAACTTTTTACGGAGTAGTTCGATTTTGATAATTATTTTTTATTGAAAAGGAATACTCCCAAGTTGGTTCTATTTAAATTTCAAATAAAAATTTCAACCCTAAGGGTAGAAAAATAGAGACGAATGTTTGGTTCAACCATTGAATTTACACCTGTGAACCGATTTTGTTGAAACTAGCATACATATGTATGTAGTAGTTCTAATGACACTACAACATGACGGAGGACCTGTAGTTGATTTGATAATGGATGCGGAATCCAGTCGAGGGAACTCAACAACGGCTTACAGCATCTATTTCCTATTTGTTTTTGTTAATTCATGTTAGTTGGAACTTTAAACCTTTCTTTTTTGTTTTTAACGTGTGGAAACCCCCACGGGTCATCACCCCACCCGGGCTAAGCGGTAGGGTGGTATGTCGGTCTCGAACCGACTAAAACCACACGGTGTTCCATCACAGTCCTTATTACCAGGGCCTCAGGGGAACCCTTACAAGGAAATCCCTGTGAACCCTGGCAGACTTGGCCGCCTGTGAAACAACAGGCGACCCCGCTGTGTGTTGTGGGGAATTTTGTCCCCTGTCAGTAAGAGAGGCACGCGCGGAACACGGCGCCACCATCTCGGGCCTGCTTCTGCTAAGGCGCCGGATAACCCTGTCCGTCGCCCCCAGGCAAGCGCTCATGGAGGCCGGAGATCGACTTGCTCTCTCCGGCGCCTGGTGCGTCTTCTGCGGGATGGGAGAGTACTAGTTCTCTCTCGTTCCCTTTCCGCCGCCTCCTTGGCATACATTACCTCATCGCAAAACGAGGCGGCGGAATCCCATGCGCTCTCGCTCTGGACCATGGACATAATCATGGTCTCCAGCGAGAGGCTACCCATACCTACGGCCGTCGCGAGGTCAGCACGCTGCTGCGTCCATGCAGGGCACTCCACTAGTGTGGAGTGTGGTATCCTCGCGGCAGCCCCCACAGTGGTGTGGCACACAGGCGTTGGCTCCCGGCCTATCCGACACAGATACTTCCCAAATCAGCCATGTCCAGTAAGCATCTGGTCAGGGTCGCCGCCCAAATTGGGGATCCATAAAGGACTTTAAACCTAATAAGAGATTGTTGAATATCTGAAAATAATTATAATTATATTTTAGCAACCAGAAACAAAAAAATAAAAGCGAAAAATAAACTTGTTAAGCTAACTAAACTCCTACACTAATGTAAATACCTAAATAATTATGAGTTGGCGCCTAACATACAAACAAATAAATTAATTTATACGTTAAATGAAGCGATGTTATGTTTTTATTTTATGTATGTTACCTGATAACTCAAAGGCGGCTGGACCGATTTAAAAAGTTATTATGGTCGTTTAGTTAAATTTTCTAATTTTCCGCGCAACTTTCTTAATTTTTTCTTGCATAAGAACCTTCTCCTGACAATAACGAACACAAAAAGAATTAGCGAAAGTGGTCCAGCCGTTCATGCGTGATGCCGTGACCAAGGAAAATAGGGATTAATTTATATATATATCGATTTGGTTAGAAACTTCAAACTTGACTTGACTTCAAACAAACATCAACTTTGTGGTTTTTTTAATTTGACAGGCAAGGAACATTTACAATCTTGGTCAGCCGAACCGTTGGCGAAGAAACTCGTTAACTCCTTCATAGCTGTCAACCCTACTTGCTTCGCACTCGGCATTGATAGCAGATACACAAAGTATATTGAACTTTGGAAAGAATGGGATGAAGTACGTGATGCAGATTTTTTTATTTAGAAATTTTGATTCTCACTGTCAAGAAATATAGTTAATTTATTTATTTATTTATTTATTTATTTCTATACCTCTATCTATTTTACAGGTTATTACCTAATACAATAGATTGGCAATAATGTACAGACAAAGATCAATATTAAATAGACAAACTTAATCTTAATCACACACTTGACACTACACAATACGCAACTCTTATGAATTCGTTCAGTGCACATGAAAAAATATCAATTTCGTTTGATATCGTGTTGAGCACCCGCAGCGCCCGCGTGAGCGGCGCTCGCTGTAGCAAGTTGGTGCGTGCTCGCGGCACTAGCAGTAATGGCGGTCGTCGTCGCCGCCCAACATACTCATCCGGTACACACAAGTGGAGTGTTTCCAGGACACTCGGATTGTGTATTTTTCCGCGCACTATTTTAAACACGTAGGCGACAAGAGCTACCTCCCTTCTTACTTCGAGTCTGTAATATCCCGTCATACCTAATACGAATAGGGTAGGGTATATCAGTGGGTATCCTGGATACACCCCGTACTGTTTAAAATATATGTACCTAATAAATTTGTTCTGGATGCGTTCTAACATTAGTTTGTATTTTTCCTCATGTGGTGACCAAATTACTGCGTTGCACTCTAAGTGACTCTTAACTAGTGCCTCATATAGTGCTTTCAAGGCCCCGATGTTTGTAAAATTATTGGCTTGACGCAAAACCATCCCTAAATTCCGGTACGCTTTTTTACAAACATCTTTTTTACAAACATTAAGTATCGTTAGTCACACAGCAGCACCAATGAATGCTACCAAGTTTCAATTTACTATCAATTTCCGATCAGATAAGCAGTATTTGTTAGAACGTCGTTCGATGGGTATAAAATTTTATACATAGAGATAATTCTTAGTACGAAAACTACGCAATATCGTTTCTAAAAATAGCCAATGTTAACAGTAATAAGAATTGCTGTTCAAAGAGCCTGTCTGATTTTTTCTAACCTTATTTATGAGAAAGTTTTTAATACAATAAGCCATGTATACATACTTACTAGACTTACTTTACCAAAAACTATTGTATTTAACATTATAAACGGAATCAGCGAAGAATGCATGGGTAGTTTTCTAAATCATAATATTCCATTTAGTATTCCAATAAATAATAACTCGAAAGGCTTTATTTATTTATTTATTTATTTCTCTTTATTGCACACCTTTAAATAGTAAATAAATGCAAATACAAGTTACAAATGTTAAGGTATAACAATCGGCGGTCTTATCACACACGGCGATTTCTTCCAGACAACCTTTGTACGGATATTGTCAAATATAATTGAGGGTAGTCTGTGGTGTACAATATAAGGTTATGTTAATATACTGTAAACTGAATACTATATTTAATTATAAACGTATTAGGTACATACATATATTAATATTACTTATACATACGCTAAAATTATATATTTTACATATATATAATAATATAATTAAAAAGTATTTAAAATGACAAATAATAATCCTTCACTTGTTTATCTTTATCTCAGCTTTATCTTGAAAAAATAATTTATTCCGTACACTATTTACGGTTTATTTACGGTATTTACGATTACGGTTTAACGGTTTATTTTTCTATCCCTCGGGAACATTACTTTGGATGAAAGGTATGTCCTTTTCTGCCCCCCTGACAACACATACAATATTACCCGCTTTTACCTGTGGGTTAGCTCGCGTTAATGTACATTTTGTCAATCAATCTAACCCTCATGAACCGTACTTTACCTACCTGACCTACCGTACCTTTCCTCAAAAAGAAAAACGGGACCCTTATAGCATCACTTTGTCGTCTGTCTGTCAAGAGTAGTCGAGACCCTTTTTCTCAGGAACTCTGGAAGCATCAAGTTGAAATTATTACCAAACACTTATGTCCCTTGAAGCTGTAAAAAAATCAAGCTTCTAAGTCAACGCAATGTAACAAAAGATACTGCCATTTAAGTCTTAAATTTTAACAAATTTGAATATTTTGCAGGTAAATCAAAATTGATTCCCGAGATGGACTTACGATCTATATATCTATATATCGATCTATCATATACATACAAGTTTTTTTACTTACGGAACCTCTTTTGGCTTTTACATCTTTTCGTTTCAATCTCTTGTAACGCCACATATAGTTGCACGTGTACACCTTTCTTCTGTGGTGTTTTCACACCACGAGTCATCACCTGATCGGGGTAATGGCAAAGTGATGTGTTGGACTCGAACCGACTAAAACGACGTAGTATGTTATGTTGTTTATCTCTATCCAAATAAACTTGACAAATGATTGGTCTCCGATACAAAGTGGTAAAGATAGCATTACGTTTAGTTTCATAATCTCGAAATTTTCAGATGGATCCAAAACTGCCAGAACTCCTCGAAAACTACGAAGCTAGAGAAACGTCTGAATATGATGATCAATCATTAAGCTACAAGATACACCAAATAAATGGTAGTCTTGTTCTTGCACATAAGCTGGGTGTAAAACCAATGGAACTCCAAGATGATTAGCAAAATTGTGACGTGTGGGATGTCGCACTGTGTTTGTTTATTATACCTACTCAATTGGAAGTTGGAAATTTATAAAAGGTAATGAAAAAGGATAGTCAATGCAGCAAAGTTAACTGAGCAGATCCTTTACACAACATCCAGAAAATTTATTTAAGTAATTCCTACGACCAAAATCCATTTCATTATTCTTCATTTCATTTTTATTTTACTCTGTAAACGATCAACTGCTGGAAAATGTTTTGCAATTTTGGATGTATTGATGACTGTTGTACGTACTTACCTAATGCTTATATTTGCTAGTTACTGTAACCAAAAGAAATCTATTGTTTTGTTATTAAAAACACAAGAAATATACGACTATTTCAACCAATTAAATGTTTATACATAGAGACACCTAATTTCTCGTAATATCTTAAAAAAATTATGACGCAGGGGTCCAACTCAAAATTTGACCACTTTGGTTCAACGCTCAGACTTCATACGGGCAGGAACGTATTTACCTTAGGAGCACACGGGGCCCGTGCCCAGCCAGGGCCCCCGTCCTCATGGGGGCCGCGATTGTTTGGAATAATAAATGATTTACCAACCACAATGTAACCTATACAACTTACTAATTTAAGTGAACAAAAAGTGAAGACCTTAAAAATAGATTTTTTCAATTGTGCTACATCTGTATTTCTATAAATTTTTTTCTCTAAACTAGGGCCCCAAATATTGTGTGCCCAAGGGCTCCGGTATGGCCTAAGACGGCCTTGCATACGGGTCTGTCATGCACAAGACGAAAATTAGTTACATGTTACATCAAACCGATTACTCGATTACCGAGGAGCAATTGGATTTTGTATATTCGAAATTGACGACGAACACGTTTAGCTGGAATAAGTTGTCCAACTTGGGGGTCACTGGAAGGGCAATCAAAAATTCCCTGTTTTGCGATTTCAGAACTAATAAAATTAAGCTCTGTATTCGAGCACAAATAATTATTTGTTACGTAAAAATTTTATTCTTTAGATCCAGTTCTATCAGGCTAATCTCACACATTTCATATAATTTTCTTTATAAATTATAAAATAACCACAGGATATATATATTTTTTTATGTTATAGGGGACAAACGAGCAGACGGGTCACCTGATGGTAAATGACGGCACCAGTAACTCGAGAGTCACAAGTGCGTTGCCGCCCTTTAAGGTTTGAGTAGGAGAAGAGGGGGAAGGGGGAAGAGTGGGAAGAGGGGAGAGGAGAAGGACAAGAATGAGGGAGGGAAGGGTTAGGGCCTCCGGTAACAAAGCAATGCAAGCATTGCTTCACTGCCGGTTTTCTGTGAGGCCGTGGTATCGAGCGGAGTCGAGCCGGCCCATACTTGCCAAAGCATGGCTCTCCCACGTTAGCCTTGTGTTTAATTTAATTAACGTTTTGTTATTCGGTATTTCGTAGTAGATCTGAATCTGTAGAAGTACTGGGGGGGGGGGGATCTATGTTGCTTTACACAAGATTAGGGGTATGTAGACCATTATTCAGATCCTAGAACGCCTATTACATTTCTCTCCACTCCACTGATTATACATGGCATATCCATTAACGTGGCTTCATAGTGTAAAGTGAGGCGTGCTAATAATTATAATGCTTGTCCGCACCTCCGAGTATAAGAATTCTGATATTACCATTATCACTGATACGAAATAGGCGAGGAATATAAGGCACCAAGGCTAATTTCATCGTCTTCATGTGCGACACGATGCGAAGTTTTTTCGCTGGCGGCTCGCAGTCGGCGCGCTGTAAGCACGCGGATCGCGCGCTGTAAGCAAGCTGGCCGCAAGCATACAGTATGTCATATTGACATTATGAAATATATTATACGGCCACGTTTTAGTGCTCAGATTTGAATGACAACTTAATTGCTGGGTTGGAGTCGTGCCGGTACCGTGACGAGTGTGTGATGACCTTGATTCGCCACCGGGGGCGGAGGCGCGCTTTCCAGCGCCTCATGCCGCCCTAAGCGTCCGCGTGTGCCCGGACGTCGCCTAATTGAAAGGTTTTTGACCTGAAGGTAGCGCCCGCCCTTTTGCGGGCTGGCGCTGGGAGGGGTCCGAATGTCTTAATAAAAACTGTTCCCGGATCTTTTAGGCGCAGTACAGCATACCGTGTGGTTTTAGTTGATTTGATTCCGACACCCTGCCCCACCGAAAACCCGGGGTGACGGCCCGAGGGGGTCCGGCCCGAGTCCCAAGACTGCCATTTTTTTTTATCAATGACAGTTGATTTATGCAAAATACATTGCTCGTAATGTCCTAGCCTACAAATCATGGCAACTAACCTAAGTAAGCCTTTACTTCAAAATAACTCAACCTCATCTTTTTTTTTTGTACGTGTGAAAACCCCTACTGGAAGTGGTATGTCGGAATCGAACCGAGTAAAACCACACGGTGTTCCGTCACAAGTGAGTCTATTGCAAGGGACTCGGATATACCCTAGGAAAAAAATCCCCGAGAACCCTGGCAGACTTTGGCCGCCCTCAATCAGAAGGCAACCACACCATTGCTAGCGGAAGGCCTTGCCCTCCTTCCCGTTTAAAGAGGCGCACGCGGAACACGTCGCGTCAAACAGTGAATATCAGTACATATCTGCAAATAAATATTTTCTTTTTTCGTGAAAAACACATCTGGCTTGAGAGTTTTACACAAAGTTCATGATAACTTAATTTTTTTTTAATGCAAAAAACTAATTTATGTTTCACATTTTTCGAAAATTGTACTAGATAAATTTAGCTAATTATTATTTTTTGAAAATAAAGAAGCATATTCGATAACGCGAAGAATTTCTTTTTCTCACCCTCCGAATCATGCCTGTCCTGGGCACTAGCCCCGAGTGCCCCTAGTGTAAGTCCAGCACTGAGCACAGGTCAGTGTTTTCAGGCACTCTTAACCAATAAATATCGGGCAGGTCGTAAGCTTTTTTTAAGTGATGTCGTCATTGAACGCTGACACAAAAAATAAAAATAACTTCTTTATTAAGGGGGAACAATGCCATCTGTGATTATGGAATGGCATTGTATTTTAGTGTGAAGTATTGATATAAGATGTCGTTAGTTGTATTTTATCTGTAGTATTTTGATATTTTTATATTTCATTATAGAGCCCGCCGTTAAGATTTTATAAATATGTAATTAGATCACATTACGTAAATATTGTAACATGAATATGATATTGTTAGATTAGAGTCGACACTTATGAGCAGCCACCAATTATTATTTACAAAATACAGGAATCGCCAAAAAATACTCCAACCACGATTTTCACAAACTACGGTAGTAAGGCGAAACTCGTAAGATGGCGCGATTGCTAAAACTTGATATCCTCTGCAATGACTCAACTTAGTCAAATCCTTTTATCTTAGATTATATATAGGTCCAGATACCGTGACTAGTACAAAAGTCACCGTTTACTTTGAAGCCACTTTTTGGTGCTGTGTGAGTGAACCCCGCCCAACGCGAGTGTTTACGTACAATGTTTGTGTTTGTGTGCATTGACGGTTTTACTACCAGTGCATAGAGGTTACCCCAAAATTCAGGGACTTTTTTATTAAACATATATTTTTTTTTGATGTAAGTAATATTAAATAGATACATTTTGAATGTTTTTAAATCAGTTACAAATGTTCGTTTATTTCATTTTTTCGTTTTTTTCATTTAATTCGTTTAGTTAAAAAGACAAATGTAAAATAAAACTACTTCGTAGGAACTATTTATTTATAACAATATTTTTTTGGTTTGTTTTCAAGACGTTTTTTTTTAGAGTTACCTCCTTAAGAATCGATTTTCATATTAATTAATGAGCACACAACTTCTCACACAAAAATATACTAAAGAATGTATATACAAACTTTTAATAACAATTCTTTTTAACAGATTATTAAGGTATAAGGTTGCAATTTAATGATATTTACTCATACATTTATGCATTTGTTTATAATAACCATTATTTCATACCCAATACCTTTGTAGGCACAGCCCCTGATCGAATTCTCTGAGGACGACCACTTTCTTTTATGTAAATGTCCTTAACATCGAAGTGCGCCGAACATATTATATATGTTTTTGATTTAGGTTTCCACGAAAAATCATTTCTAGTTGGTCTTATTATTTTCGTCCAACGGTTAGCAACTACAGGATTAGTTGGAAATCTATAAAAGTAAAGATATTGCATTTATTCTTATTTTAAAATTTATATCATTGAAAACCACATACCTTTATCATATAAATAGGTATTGTTTTAAGGTAACAATGTTTCGTTTGTCTCGTAACCACGACTGAGTACGAACTAAATTTTTAACTCGATCGTATCGTATCGTATCAGGAAACCGGTGCATTTTATCCCAATATTATTGCATTTTAAACCATCAAATCAAATCAGCCACTCAAACCATGTAAATTTAAAGACATATTTGACATATTTACAACAATACTTGGATATATATATATATATATATATATATATATATATATATATATATATATATATATATTTCATAAAGTATCTAGAAACTAGCAAAATTTTACAAGTCCTAAGTGCTCTATAGCTGTGTTCGTTAGGAGTAGTAATAATAAGTTATAATACGAGTACAATCCCACAGCTAAAGTATCGTTTGACGGACACATTGAACTCCGGGTGCTAGAGTTTAGAAGTTAAGAATATTTGAAGGATTCCAGTTTCGCGAACATTAACATTAAGCATATTTCTCGTCTTTCTATAAATAACAAGTTTGGCAAAGAAAAATATATAGGTATACTGCTAGAATGCGTTATGGGTAAATTAAATTCACGTCCTGGCAACATCTCTAGTAATGGCGTCGTAATTTTATTAATTTGAAATTTTGTTCTATTGTTTATAAATACATTAGGAAATAGAATACTTCATATGAAATGTGATGTTCGGACACTTAAGATTTTTTTTTGTATAATTTTTACAGAATTTGACAGCAGAAGCACGCATTTTTAAATATTATAAGTAGCGACTCGAGACGTACTTCAGCGGCGAACGTTCGCTCGCGTGTGACGAGTGAGACGCTTATATTTATATTAGACGCTTGTATTTTTTGGCTTCAGTTTTGAGGCACGGATTAGGCATCTGGACCTATATATAATCTAAGCCTTTTATTATATTATTTCAAAGACTTTGTTTGCAATTTATTTCTAGTATGGTAATCCATCCATTCATTTATCCATCAATCAAATTTTTGTCTTTTTTGCTTCGAAAAATTGTTGCTTCTCTCGGCTTATGTTTTGCAAAGGCGGAAGTGGTTTTCTTATTCTTCACTCACTTCTAGAGGATTTGATCCTGAAATCCCGATCGTATTCCAGTGCCGAAAATTTCGGGATTAAAGGACATGGTCAATATTTATATGGAGCACGGGATGAGTCCTTGTACACTGCATAAAAAAAATACAAATATCAACTACATTTGATTTTTCAAATCCTCGATTTTAGCCTCATTTCTTTTGCACAAAAATATGTTGTAACTAACAACAAACAATAGAGAATACAATTAATAACTATAATTTTATACACACCTTTTGCTAATGGCGGATTGCACGTCATTTTTGACGTTCTTTCTGTCAACTGTCAACAATAATTAACAGAAACTACTCTGTCTTGATCCTAAAAATATTGTTTTTTGAGTAGAATTTAGAATTTAGCCAATACCACACGCACGGATAGTGTTTGTTTGTATATTCTTTGATTGCCTAGCAATAATTTCTAGTGTGTATTCTCTTTGGCTAAAAGAGCGCCATCTTGTGGTTTTATTGAAAAACTTGCAAAATATCGCGTTTTTAATTAATTTGTACAACTTGATTATAATAATAAACGAAAGTATTTTATTTTTACAATAAGATCACTATTTTTCTGCGTTTTTTATATACTGCACAAGTGTGCAAACTTATGTACGCACGTAAGAAGTCATACTTTTATCTAGTTAAATAAAGTTTATTTAAATATCATAATAAATAAAACAATCGTCAATTAACCCCAAATTCTACAAACGTACTCAAAGTAATATGTAAAAACCATTTTTATCACTTATAATCACAGTAAATTATCATAAATAATACATACCGTCAACTAACCTTAAATGCTACAAATATACTCAAAGTAATATGTAAAAACCATTTTTATCACTATCGTAAAGTTGGTAACTTTTTTGAAAAAATAAAATGTTGATTAGCTAACTTCAGGGTGTCGGTATTTCGTGACGGTGTGGGCGCGTATCGTAAAAATTTACTCTCATCATTTTTCCATAACGCGCCAAAAGAAGTATAACTTCAAAAATACTCACCCCAAAACGGACCATCTCCTTTGACCCAATAGGCTTAGCAAAAACTTATGCAATTATGTGAAAATAAAAAATGACTATTTTCTATAAATTTCGATAAATTTTCTATTTGTTTTAAACAATAATTTTATTTAATAAGGGTAACTTAGATTATATATAGGTCCTATATATAATCTAAGAGGGTAACATTGATCTCGTTAGGTTAGGTATTAATTATCGGGGCTGTTGATGGAAAGTCAAAAAATAAAAAAACAAAAGTAGTCAGAAAATAAAAAAACAAAGTCAAAAAGAATTACATCAAAATTGATAAATATGTTGTTTAGAAATTTAATGTGCACGTAGGGTAACCTACACCACGAAACCCATTTTCGTACCTATATTTGTTTTTAAATAACGGATTTTCCTGGTTATTTCAATATTTTTCGGCTATGCAATGACCTAACGTCAACGAAATATGAACACTTTTCTGTTATACCTTGTAAATGACCTTTTTATAATCCCTAAATTCCAGGATTAGTAGAAAGAGCCGGGAGCAAACTCCCTGCCCACTTCACAGCTAAGGGTACTTTTATTTAATCTGATTTTATCGAGATTTTATACTTAAGTGCTTAGAGGTAAACCCGAGTCATGCATTAACATAGACTAAAACATTTAGGGAAACTAAAAATTATGCGGACAAAGAACCGCCGGGACAGAAAACAAATCTGTCAGTAAACGGGCTCTCCATTTTTGTTGAAAGCGGGTTCCAGTTTCTGTTACATACATGTTTTGAGAAATAAATATTTTACATGATTATCACTATATACCACATTAATAAAATTTAATTTTTACAAAATATTTACAAAATACTGAATAACATCTGCGAACCAGTCCTTAAAATAATTTGATTGAGTCAAGTCAGCTGTCAGTATCAGTAGCTTCCAGCCAGCGCTACTCTCTATCTCTTTCTATCACATTTGTTTTCTAAAATGCAACTATACTCTACTTTACTGTGATTGTCTTGAAAAAAAAATACTATTGCGCTCGCGTGCGCGTAGTAAGTGTGAGGTGTCGTACTCTGAGTATACCTACCTGTTTTATTTTTCTATCGTAATTAAAAACGATTGTTTTCGTAAAAAAGTGGGACCTGTTGTGTGTTTTACACATACATTATAAAGTGCTAAACATTGTGTCGAATTTATTCACGTATATCATAATACTTTCACTTCTCGACGATATTTAGTAAAGATTTGTGGAGTTGAATCGTTTTTGTCAAGTGTCAAAGCCTATTTTTGTTGTCTTGATGACTGTTAACGACCGTGATTTCATGATTTGTTTTGTGTGGAATACTATAACTTAGAAAAATTTAAAAGCAGGTATGCTATCTTTTTATAGAAAAATATAACAGATTAAACCTTAATCCTGTTCGGATTTGTTGCTTTTTCTAAAAATCAACACAGCAGATTTGATCGTTAGTTTCCGGATGAATTGATGTTATTGTGAAGGTGTGTAAACATCAGTGTCTGTGATAGTTGCCTTAATAAATAAAAGCTTGTGGATTTTGGCCGCTTTTTAGGTAAGTAATTTAAATCATCTTCACAACAGTACGTCTGGGTTCTGCTATAATACTCCACTGTATTTCTTATAAAGTAATTAGGATTAAGTGTTTCCTTTGTACTTCTGAGATTTTTAAATCTAGACAAAATTAAAAGTCTTATTAGAATTTTCCCAAACTAAGATTTCATTGGAATATAAAAAGTTTGTGTATTGTTTATGACCACACAACTGGCCTGTTGGCCTAGTGGTTAGGGACCCTGACTGCTATGCCATAGGTCGTGGGTTCAACTCCCACCCGAGTGTGGGTGTTCTTTGTGGCCGTTGTTTGTATGTTTGTAAAGTCCCCAGCGACACAGGAGTAATTCCTAATGCGGGAGTTGTCTTTTTTTTTTAATAAAAAAATAAAGAATATAATAATATAAAAAAATATATTTTTAAACAATTTTATTTTTCTGTGTACCATTTATTGGCTAAATAATATATCTGAAAAAAATAATGTATTACTTTCTGAATTTCAAGATTTCTTGTCAAATCAGATGTACTTCCAGACTTTATCAAAATAAAATTGACTATCACCCATTCTATAACTCTTTGTGCAATGCACAGTTTCATTACCTACAAATAGATTATCCATATTGATTCAAAACAAGGAAATTTTAACTACCTAATATTCCAAAAATAATTGAACAATGATGTCAAACTAGTTTTTTTTCCTTTGTTAGCATCTCATTGCTGGCAAATAGGCCTTCTGCATCCCATACTGCTTCATATTAAGAATACTAAACAAATGTTCTGGTATTGTTTCTGTATGCACAGAATAGAGTTCTAGTAATACTGCCATAGGAATTGAGATAGCAGTAAGTCAGGACTCTTCTTCTGCCTTTCTGCTATCTCGATTACCACAGTAGAATAACTAGACTGGTTTTATTTTGTTGCGATACCGTCTAACATGGTATTGGCTTATCCTAATTCAGTTAATTTGACTATCTTTTCATACATTAACTAAGACAGTATTTAAACTTATTAAATACTAGCCGTCCCCGCAGTTTCACCCATGTTTATGGTCACTGCTCTTCTCCTATTGGTTGTAGCGTGATGTTATATAACCTATAGCCTTCTCGTATGAATGGGCTATTACATTAAAAGAACTTTTCAATTCGAAAGAGTAGTTCCTGAGATTAGCGTGTTCAAGCAAACAAACAAACAAACTCTTCCGCTTTATAATAGACTTTAGTTGTTTCTATTTTATTTGGACTTGATCTACAGGCAAGAGAATAAACTTTCAATAGTTAAGACAATGTTTAATGAATTAGACATACAGTATATATCGTTTGACACAAAGTTACAGAATTTTATGTAAGGCGTAGCCCTATGAGTCTCCGCATTTGAGATGATGAGACACTGAATATACATGATGACTCATCTGTGGTTATTTTTAAACTTTTGTCTCCAAATTGAAGTACCTTTGCGTAACAAAACACCTCTGCTTAACTACTTACAGAAATACAGGTGTGGTTAAGACTAAATACAATATCTGTCTGTCTGTCTGTCTTGTGTATTAAAATTGCTAGTTTTCATTAAATTTTCTCTAGCCAAATCAGCAATCAATTTTTATACCTACTAACCATTATTAAATATTTATCAAAGTTACCTAGAATTCCAACATGCAAAAATTGGTACTCTCATTGAAATAAAAGTCAAGTGTCACTTGTAGGATCTATAAGCAATTGTACAATTAGAGAGTATACAAGTTGATTAGAAAACTTTCTATTTACAAAGTGGTTAGGTTTAAAACAATAAGTATCAAATATAATAACAGTTCATTTCTATTAATGTGTTTCCTAGCAATTATGTCTTTTACTTACCACAAGGTATTTTTTTTTATTACCTATGCATAGTAACAGATTACAGACCAACACATACACAAAAATACTGAACAGTAGGTATACATTATTTAGATCTATATTCTAATTATAACTATACACATCATTTACCTTCCTTGTCGTGTGGAAACCCCCATGGGTCATCACCTCACTGGAGCTAACAGTGAAGTGGTATGGCGGAATCGAACCGACTAAAACCACATGATGTTCTGTCACAAGTGGGTCTATTGCAGGGGAACCGGGCCTAAGAAGGAAGCCTCCAGAAACCCCTACCTACATTGACTGTATGACAGCAGGTGACTACACCCTGGAGTATGATCTCCTGATCTGAGAGGCGCGCACGGAAAACGTCGCTCCAATCATTTACCTTCTATAGAGTGAATGAGTACAAAACAAAAACACACTAAAAACGAAAACCAATAATAATGAAATACAAAAAAGGAAAATTATATTACATAAATTGGTTGCCTTCATTATTTTGTTACTGTGGCTTACACTATTTAATTAAAAGATTTTTAATACTTTTTATACTTGACATATATACATATGTATACATAATTCATATTTTTATTAAAACTATAGAATGTCCTGTACCAATAATATTATTATCTATTATTGTAATCTGTTTTATTTGCAATGTCAGTAAATGTTTGTGCAACTTATACACATTTTTTACTGAGAAGACATATTTACTTGATACAGACAGGTTCACTTGATCAAGAGATGGAATGTTCAAATTATACAAAACAACAGGGATAATCTGGCTTGTATACCTGGCCTTGTTAATTTAGTGACATAAACGTTAGAGCTAGATATAGCTACAACTGATTACATTAGAGAGGGGAATCAAGCCTTTTTAAACTATTTATTAGTTGATCTCATTTATGCTGTGACATTATTTATGATTAAAAACCAGGTGGAGTTTGGTCTAAGGTAGGTTTTATGATTAGGTTTACATTTATTTGATTTCTATAAAATATATTTTACCCGTAATTTAATTTATACATGATTCATTAAGATCCATGTGTCCATGCTGTGAAAGAGATAAAAAAGCACAACATTAAAGGAGGATGCCCATTCATGGTTTCACTTTTAGACGTTCGCGTCATTATTTCAAATGTTAAAAAAAATATTGATTTTTATGTGACTTTTCAGCCCTAAATCTCTTCTTTAGAACTTGGGGTTTGAAATTAAATTTTACAAGGACTAAAACTTGAATAAATGACCGTTTCCATTTTAAGTGAAATGTTGCCATTATATAAAATAAACCATTAATGGTAAACAAATAAACATCGTTTTAAAATAAAATTGTTAAATAATAATATACGTGTTAAATAATCAAATTCGTAATGTCACATTAAAATATATTGCAGTTTAGTAATCTTATTATTTCGTGTATGTAGTCGTAGTTTATGTAGTGGATGTATACTTCAGTGTTAGTTTTGCATTCATTTATACATGGTATCCCTGTCAAAAACATGATGCCACAAACATTATTAAAAAAAAACTCTAACATCAGTGTCACAATATTTTCTCGTTGTTGTTATCGTACTTATCGTTGTTATTTTTTAACCTAATATTGGCATTTAATTTCTGAATAACCCCAAGTTATGTTACAATATACGTTTATATTTCAGATAATACTCAGTGCAGGCTTAATAATCATTTACGATCAATACGTCTAAGTAGCAAAACGTCCAACTAGTCGAATCGTCAATTTAGCAATAAGTATAATTTTACCACGGCCTCACATAAAACCGGCTGTGAAGCAATGCTTGCATTGCATTTCGCCGCGTGAGTGAGGTTACCGGAGGCCCTAACCCTTCCCTTTCCCATATTTCCATCCTTCCCCTCTCCCCCCTCTTCCCACTCTTCCCCCCCCATCCCCTTCTTCTCCTACTCCCACCTTAAGGGGCGGCAACGCACTTGACTCCCGAGTTCCAGGTGCCCATGGGCGGCGGTAGGCAATTTACCATCAGGTGACCCGTCTGCTCGTTTGCCCCCTATACAATAAAAAAAAAAACGTCTAAGTAGCAAATCGTCTTTGTAGCAGTCGGTGAACATAATTAATCAGAATTAATAACTTTTGGAATTTATATTAAAGATGATTTGTACCAGGTTGATTATGTGAACTATTTATAATGTGTAACCAGTCAATAAATAAATTAATATTATTAAATAAATTACTAATTAGCACATCGTCTACTTCTCATAATGCCTGGACACTTGGGTAAAAAAACATTTAGATTTGTATTCAATACTTGTATTTGTATTCAATAACTGGCCACTTATAAATATATTAGGTACAATAACATTTTAATTGCAATGCAGCAGATCCGGGAGAAAGATCTCCAAACCGTGTGGCAATCTTCAAACATCGTCATGCCGCTCTAGTAGTGGGTGGATGAGTCGGGTTAGGCGTAATATGGCACATCGTATAATTTTAGTCGACCGGTTTAACTCCGACATAGCCTCACCGATAGTACTAAAACGTAAAAAAAGGCGATGAAACATTATTAAACCAAAGCAACCTTGTTTCTCTTCCTACAGCTCTTAGAAAACCATCCCGATGGCAAGATCGAAAATTTAAAAAATGTGTTTTCTTCCTCAATTCTCCGCAGTCATTCGTCAGTTCTCTTCAAATCTACTCCCTTTCTAGCCATATCATCTTTCACGCAGTCCATCCGTCTTTTCATATATAAATTAATTTCGTGTATATCGGAAACGGCTCTAAAATTCTACCGATACATATGTAGTGTATATGTAGGTATCTACGTAGAAACCTATGTTGTTAATATAGTTGAAGGTATTCATTTTCGCTGTGGCCTAAGCTATGTTTAATTTATGTATGCACTCGTTAACCGTAAACGTAAAAAACGTATATTAGTAAATTTTATTACGAAGTCAGCCTTTTAATAGTTACAATACCAGTCCATTGTTATGTAAGTAAAATTATTTCGACCCGTCCATTAATTTACCTGGCAACCTTGGAATATGTGGCACTTATTTTTCCATCGTTAAAATTGTTTTCTTTACCTATAAAATCACTAGGGCATCGTTAGGTAAACTACCTATACAAAAACTATGGTAGCAAATTGGCCAAGCGAATGCCGCTGCTGTTATTAAGAAATCAAAAACCTCGCTTACAACAAAGGAACTTTGCCAACTTTTGTCATCATCACTATTATCTCTGGACATCTTTAAAGACATCCACAGCATTATTTAATGCCACCAGTTACTTTCATCAAGACCACGTGGGTTCATTTAGTAGGGACTTTCTATGGTCGACACTCCAAAATCTTCCTTTTGCGATTGGAGTCTCCGGATCTCCTATACACATAGCCTGTCCATTACTATAAATTACTTCCTTCTTGTAATAAAACTCCAAAGCTTTGTTACTGGCTTAACGGGTCAGCGTTTTTATTAGAGGCTTATGGTTAGCAGAATTTCTTTAAAATGGGACAAGAAGTAAGAGTGTGGCTCCCCAAATGTTACAACTACATTGTCATCTACTAAGTTTGTCAATTTGTAGAAGGTATTATATTACTAGCTGGATCTCGATAACAGCACCACCTACCCTCGCCACCTATAGCTAGAAACTATCCAGGTGATCTCACGAATACAAGTCAAGCCGTTAAAAGTCGGTCAAGCCGTTTAGGAAGAGGAGAATTACGAACACATGCAGAACGGAATTTACATGTAAAGATTTTCTAAAGATAATTCATACTGATAATTGCAAAAAAAACAAGAGGATGCGCCAAAAAATGTTATTGGCCATTGATATCATCCTTTAGCACTTTTTGATGTTAGTCCTCCGTTTTTTTTTAATATCTCTCACTTACGTTAAATAATATAATCATATATAACAGATACTTGGAGTAACGATCTTCAAATCTCTTACGAAGTTCTAAATTTCTATCAATCATTTAATCCCATGCAAAATGGAGGAGCCAAAAATCATCTTACTAATGTTATTTAAGCGAAAGTTATTGAGAATTTATGGATGGATGGATGTTTGTTTGTTACTCTGTCACGCAAAAACGGCTGAACGGATCTGGATGAAATTTGGCACAAAGATAGATTCTAGTCTGGAATAGCATATAGGCTACTTTTTATCCCGGAAAATGTACGGTTCCCGTGGGATAGATTTCAAAAATATTTCCACGCGTGGAAATTTTAAACTATTAAATTTACTTATTTAACTATTAAAACAAAGCTTTAGCAAACGTTCTATTGAAAGAGTAAATCAAACTAGATAAATATTAGTACATCATGGTAACACAAGCAGGAAGGTTGATAACTCGTGGTTCGCGGCACACCTACGCATAGCGATAAGCGAGAAACGGCACACTTCCTGCATCACACACATTGCACTGATGTTATGTGACACCTAATCTGGTGCCCCTGTTTAAATACACTGGTAATATGATACAAAGATAATGGATAATAGTTTATTTTTACTAGTTACTACTTAATTATATTATAATCACCGAAAAGGAAAAGTTTCCCTCGGTAGCTTTAGCGAGCGTGAAAAATACGAGTCCAAGTCATTTAATATTATTAAAATAAATTATTTGGACTCGTGTATACTCTTAATATTAATAAAGCATGTATCGCCTGAGTTTGATTTTTGATTAATTCCGTCGACTAAAACAGAGTCGGTTGCCAGTGGCGTAACTACACCATCTCGGCCCGTGGCTAATTCATCGGATGTGTGTGAGTCTGACTCGCGCTTGGCCGTTATTTTCTAACTCATGTAGTCTAGTAGGTTTATGAAATTAGATAACTTATATTGATTAAATACAAAGTTAATATTTTTTAAATACATTTCTTAATAAGTGCCTCCTTTCTCCAGGGCCTTTGGTGCCCGCGGGCCCCCTCGAACCGGGGGCCCGTGGCATATTGCCCGCTCTGCCGCCCTATTGTTACGCCGCTGTCGGTTCCGAAGTATCTTAAATGATGATGAAACTAGTCGGTATTCCTATCTATGTTTATATTATAGGCATATTAAACGAGGATCAAGACGACCGCAGCGTTGATAAACTTCGGAAAGTACAGGAGTCCTCATAGAAATGCAGAAACTTTTCATCTAGACAAGGGATTGCCAAGTGCCATTGTCATTGGCGTAACACAACGCCCAGCCTAAAAGCTTTTATTGACAACTAGCTTCGCCCCGCGGTTTCACCCGCTTAAGTATGCCGTGGGAATATCGGGATATAAAGCCTATGTGTTAATCCAGGTCTCCTATCTACATACTAAGTTTCATCCCAATCGGTTCAGTAGTTTTTGCTTGAAAGAGTAACAAACATCCATACATTTATACCTATATCCTCACAAACTTTCACGTTTATAATATTAGTAGGATATTTAAAAGATTTTATGATTGAAAGCACTTTCAAAAATTCAATCACGTACATGAGTTTGGAAATCAGTTAAGTACCTACAGTACCTAATTGATTTCTAAACTCATTATAAAAATGACTTGTTTAATGTATAATAGAACAATGAGTATTGAGATAGTCAAATGCTGTAAGCTTACATCATTAAATAAACGTTTTCTATCTGACAATAGATAAACCTTCCTATTTGTAAATAGGCTTACGTAACTTCTTACGTTACGGTAAAAATCACGTAACAGTAGTATGTCATCCCGGTGAAGACAAAGCGAGCTGTTTCTGTTGGAGCCAAAGTAGGGATTGCAATCCGGAAAATCGGATCCGGCAATCGGAAAAACCGAGGTTTGATTTTGAGCTTGTTCACTCCTTTACCGCAACGCTCGATAACTCATTGCACACGGATCGCCTCAAAACTCCAGGAGTTATGATTGGAAACTTACCACTGCCAACCGTATTCATCAGAACTTGATCCAACTGATTTCTGATTTTATTAAGAACTCCTTTGGCACTTATATTGCATTAGCAATAATTATCTATTCTCCATTTTATTAAGTAAATGTAATCCTACTAATATTATAAACGTGAAAGTTTGTGAGGATGTATGGATGGATGGATGTTTGTTACTCTTTTACGCAAAAACTACTGAACCGATTGCGATGAAACTTGGTATGTAGATAACTGGAGACCTGGATTAACATATAGGCTACTTTTTATCCCGAAATTCCCACGGGATCGGGACTTACGCGGGTGAAATCGCGGGCGCAGCTAGTATATATTTCATTAAAACTTATTTAATTTTTTTCTGTATACCTACTTATAAGATTGCATTTTCTTACGTCAGTATCTAATATAATTCAACAGTAGCTATTATTGTACATTTGATAAGGGAACCATGTATTATCAAGATGATGCCAATTATAGGCAAGACCTTGATATCAAGGCCTAGTAACATAATATGAATGAAAAAAAAAACCGTCATTACACCCACATCCGTATAGATACAGGTTAGCCTGTTAGCCATCTATTCTGCCATGTTAAGAAAAAATACGACTTTTCGAGATTTTGTAGATAGTAGTAGTAGATTAGTAGATAGTACTTTTCCCATAGTGTTTTTATTTCTTAAAAGAACGTTATTCGTTAAAAGAACTTAATAGAAAATCTGTATTTTCTTCAGTACTTAGTGCAATGTCAGATCTTCAAAAAATATATAAAAAGCCTCAATCCAGCGGTTCCTTACTTTCTCCACTAGACGGATCGCAGATCCGTCTAGTGGAGAAAGCAAGCAATATATATATATATATATATATATCACCAACATAGAACAAAATCTTTACAAAATACAGTGACATTGGTGTTCAAGAACTTACGACATACTCATTCGTATACGTAGACAACTTATTATAGGCAGTTATCAACACTGCATAATGGGTCGTCCGGCATTGAAACGCTGAACTCTACGAAGGTAATTATCAGCAATTGAGTACACAACAACGGTTAATTGGCGGCTATCATCGTGGTGATTAATGCTCCGAGCTCCTGACACATGTGTATCGACTCGTGTATAGATAGGGCCTTATCAACGGGTTACATCTCACTTAGGCACGAACATGGTTCCGCCAACGCCGCAGTCATCGACGGTAATAGCGTCATTTTTCTATTTAGGTGTTGAAGCACAGTTTACTGAAATTATAATGTTCTGGATTCTGTTCGGTTCGGTTCTGTAGTCAGCCAAAAATCTCAATTTTGGTTATTACGTTTTCATCGTATGTTTTTTACTTGTATTTGGATTCAATTTGGCATTCGACATAACAAACCACAAAGAAACAATTTATTTTTAGCGGGATGAGTGATTATTCTAAAATTATAACTGTAGTGATAGTGTCCCAAGTGCCCATGCTTACTTTATAGCAGCTAAGATTCTATCCCAGAACATTTCGAAATATATAAGTATGTTTATCAGCAGTCTGGTTACCATAGTACAGGCTCTGCCTAGTTTGGTGTCTGATCAGACGGTCGTGTGTGAGATGTGTCAAGTTATTATTATTAAAGTTTTCAATTCGATGTTTGAGCTACATTGCTTTTTCTGTTTGACAATATCGTTTAAAATACAGTTAAATAAATCTTTTAGTAATACTTTTATTTAAATTTTTGCGGCACAGGATAATTTTCTTTTCTTTCTTTCATATTTTTCAAAATGTTTTTGATATTTTCCTTTATTTCATCTTTGCTTTTCAGTAAAAGTCATTGTAGTTAAATCAAATAAGAAAATCTTATCAGCAAGTCAAATAAGCTAATCTGAAAGTTAAATAGAGTTAAAATTAATATTTAAAAAAAAGATGGCAAAGCAGACTAACAATAAAATAAAGACACCTCAATTCTTTCAGAGCCACAGACAAAATAGCCGATCAAAGTGAAGGTCGGCGCGTTCACACGCAGTATTTTGCATCGATTATAACATTTTGATATTGTTTAAATCCATCGTAGTTTTGCCTCGCTTTAACAAGTAGTATATAGCCTGACCAAGAAAATAATAAAACGTCGTCATGTTGCGGAAAACAAATTGAACTAATTTCTTTTAGTGACAAGAGTAACTAAAAACGTCATTAACGTCATGAGAAAGAAGTGGTTAGTAATGTATATAAGTATTTGTTGGAAAGAAAGTCTGAGGAATTATATTTCTCTAAATAACATTACAGATTTAGTTCTCAACATGACTGATACATATCTATGCTGATCATATAACAGTTGATAAAATTTATTGCATTGTTTATTAAATATAATATAGTTGTTTGTTAGTAATAAACCGATTTCAATGAAATTTTACACAAAGTGTGCAGTTTGGTCCAACTTAAGAGATAGGATTTTTTTTTTTGCAAATTCTCTAGCCACTGCAACGCGTGACCGGGTAGCTAGTTATATTAAGTCATATATATATAGCTAGCTACCCGGCCACGCGTTGACACAGATATACATATACTTTATTTAATATATTTGAATGACGCTCTATATGTCATTATCCAATGCCACATAATCGGACTATCCGGCCTGTCCGTAACAGTAGCTACCAGGTTATTGCAGCTATCGCGCACTCGCCGCATCAGGGATGCTATTCGAGATCGAATTGTCGCACGAAAGTCAGGCTTCTTGCCGCGAACATCCCCACGCGCTGCAAAAGCGCGGTAGCCCCAACATTACCCGGAAGGCGTTATTGTATTGGATACGCAGAGCATTGTACGAGTGTTGAGTGTAATTGATCCATAGGGTGCACGTATACAGTGACTGGCAGTGCGCTTTGAACAACGGTACCTTTACATCTTCTGTACATCGCGCGAACCAAACATGTTACACCTCACTGACAACGCCCTGCATTCCCTTTCTAAGTCCATGTCGTCGGACAGATCATCAGTCACCCAGTGTCCCAGGTACCTGAAACGCGTAACTCTAGTAAGCAGAGCGCCCCCTTAGGTGACTGTTGGGACTGTATCTGAGACCATGAGCCACCGCATAATCCTCACATATACACAGGAGCCTCCTAAGAGCACTGATAGATGGGCTCAGCAAAACCATGTCATCTGCGTAACTGTTGTTATTAACGCATTGCCCATCAATGGAACATCCGACACTGGCTTTACTGAGCACAAATATTAGCTGGTTTACTTCAGGTTAAAAAGCTTTAGTCAACCTAGTCCACCTTGCCTCACCCCACATTCCAACCCATAAGCATCCGAGAGGATTCCACACCATTTTATATAATTGTACTGGTTGTAATACCCCAACAACTGAATCAAGTCTCTAGGCAAATTCGTTTCCTGTAATAGTTTCCTCCACAGGCAGTCGTATGATACCAGGTCGAAAACCTTGGAGAGATCCAGGAAACAAAGCATATACAGGTGTTTTCCTAGTTGTGTAGTACTGAACAGTGTGCTTGAGACAGAAGATAGCTGTTTCCGTCAACAAATGTGGCTTAAACCCAAATTGGGCGTCGTGTATAGTTAGATGCGTATCCAGCTGCTGATCAATCAGACCGTCCAGCACCTTTGTAACTATGGTCCAGGAAATAGGTCTGTAATTACTCTTGTCACTTCAATCGCCAGTCTTATTCTTTAATATTATAGCTTTACTAAAGCTTTTACGCTATTTATTTATTTTGCAGTAATATTCACTCACCTCTCTAAGTTCACGCACAGAATATTTTTTCTATTGATTTCGATAGTGATTAATTTCACCACGTGGTGTACTTTCGTCCGAAGAATCAAAATAAATTATCTTGAGTATTTCCCTATTTTCTATTTTGAAACGATTTCTACTTTTTTTTATTGAGATATTTCGTAGGCGTTTGTCTTCCAACTCACCTGATGGAAAGTGACGATGAAGACGAAGATGGTACACGCCTATCAAAGAGAAGCCTGTTCACTCTACACTTGAACGCTCCAGGATGATAATTGATTGAAAAAATAGACGCTGGCAGTTCGTTCCATATAACTACCTTAATCTCACGTCAGTCATTTAATACATTTAGGTAAACATTACGGTACGTTCTCTTTATTTACAAACAAATATAGTCAATTTATATAACTTAAGAGTATCCAAGCCTTTGTTAGGAAAGTAAGCGTCAAAACTAATGAAAACCACGCGTTTGTGAGGTATGGATGTTTGTTACTCTTTCACGCAAAAACTACTAAACCAATTGTGATGAAACTTAGTATGTAGATAGCTGGAAACCTGGATTAACACATAGGCTAATTTTTATCCCGATGTTCTAACGGCACCGGGACTTAAGCGGAAGAAAACCGCCGGGCGCAGCTAGTATTAATAAAACAGGCGAAACCAATGTGTTTAGTATCTGCA